>JAVJIF010002785.1:0-320183 GCA_038442645.1 Agave tequilana
GCGGCGATCACAGAGTGAGACGCGGTCGTCAGTCTACCGGAAACTTAGATTTTTACTAAGTCCTTTTACTGAGACGCAGCGTCAATCATAAAGTGAGACGCGGTCATCATTTCGTAAGAACTTAGATTCTACTAAGTCCTTTTGATGAGACGCGGCGTCAATCACAAATCGGAACGCGGTCTTCTTGATGAGATGCGGCGTCAATCAGAAGATGAGACGCGGCATTGATCCGTAAGTAAGACGCGCTGTCAGTTCCTGGGGTGAGACGCGGCGTCAATCACAAGGTGAGACGCAGCTCTGAATAACGCAAATCTGTCTTGCGCGGATCGGGCAGACGCAAGAGATGCAGCCTTGTCTGCTGGAGGGACGCGGCTTTCCCATCTGCGTCTGATCTGACTCAAAAGATTTTAGGAGGTCTTTGCTCGTCAGGTCTCCTCTGTCGATTGGGATTCCGAGTCATCCGTTGATTCCCAAAGCAGGTATCCACGCGTCAACTCCTCATTGGACTCAGGAGTTACTGCCCTTAAAGGCAAAACCGACGCGGGCGGTTTGAAAATCGGTGCTTGCGACGGTTTCCAAAGCGGCGTTCCACGCGTCAATCTCCACTGGGTTTTGACAATCGTGCGTGATGGTTCCCAAAGCGTCGTTCCATGCGTCAATCCTCCACTGGGCTTTGACAATCGTGCGTGACGGTTCCAATTAACGCCCCATTAATGGCAGTTATTAGGGCCTGCCTATAAATAGGGTGCGCTCCCCTTCTACGATCCAAGCTTGGATTATTCTCTTTGGATTGCTCTTGAGAAGTCCCACCTTCTTCAGAAAAGAGTTTCTGATAGGGACTCCGTTCCCATGGACGAAGGTAATTCCGAGGATGAAGATGACCCAGAGCTCTCACGCTTCGGTTGGGTTTCCTCAAGAAGAACCCCCTCTCGGATCATCTTGGACGCCTGCGTTTGGGTGCAGAGAGGCCAACTCTGGCCAGAGGTCTCTGCTGGTATGTCCCCCGATGATGTGCATAGCCTGAACTTTGGCATGATTAAAAGAATGAAGTCCCGGTGCATTCCTCCTCTGGAATTTGTGCCAGTGACTGACTTCTCTGAATGCAGGCGCTTGACGCTGGCTTTACCATTGCGTTTTTACTGCCTTGGCGCGTTTCAGACCTGGATCTTGCAACTCTTGTTCACCCAACAGAGAGATGGCAATTTGGCGTTCTGAAATTCTTTGCGTCTGGTGCATAGGCGCGGGTACAAACTGAGGCGTTTGAATCCTATGCGTGGCGCAGTTTGTCTTGCGTCTGCGCGGGTCATTCTCGCGTCTGAAGTCTTGAATGGCTGCCGCGTTCTGTTACTCAGTTTCCTTTATAAAAATGTACTGAGTTTCAGATTTTCTGACTCTCTTACTTATTCTTGCAGGTAGGCTTGCTTGTCCTTTTTCAGGTTTGCTGGCCCCAGAAAGAATATACCGGCTGGCGAACTTGCTCCACATTCGTTTGTGAGAGATTAAATTATGGTCCTCGTCGTTTGTGAGAGATTAAATTATATCTCTGACGAGGACCCAACCCTCGCCAAGGTCTCTTCAGATCTGGTGCAAGAGATGGATAGGCTGAGTATCGGCGAGGGTGGTCCGGCGGTTACGGTGGCGGAAAGATCCTCTTCCTCTCCCTACCCAGAAGTGACATCAAGGACATTCCGTTGGATGGCCTGCTGGGAAAGGGATGGTGATGAATGCAGGACTCTCTGCTGCCGCTGGACCGAGTGGAGGGTGGCATCCTTTGTGATGACTCCGAAACTTCTGCTCTCACCCCAAGAGTGACTCCATGTTTGTTGGATGGTCTACTAGGGAAAGAGGCGCGCCTGAACGAAGGGTTGCAGGACCTTCTGTTGCCACCGGACCTCAAGAACACCATTGCTCTTGGCTTGGTCAGCTAGGGCGCTTTCGAAGTTGGCGTCATGCATCAAAGTGCAAACCGGTTCCAATTGTGCACCTGGGATCAGATGCAGTTTCAAGGAGTGAGTACGGCCCCAGAGAGAGAGAGGGACTTCTTTGTACTCCTTAATTGTAACACTCATCTTATTGTATAAGAGAGCGTTTTGTATCACTTTCATGTGTTTGGATATGAATAAAGTGACACTTTTCTTTTTGCCTCTTCCTGTTGTCTTGAACGTTTTGTTTTAGAAGCAAAAGAATGATTTTGGTGGACCTGCCACTTATAAAAGAAAGTGACAAGTGGAGCGCGTACCCCCAGAGAAGGTGAACTTTTATCAAGGATTTGGGATTAACTTGATAAGATCAGCTGGGGATTTTGATGGAAGCATTGTTTATTGGTGTAATGTTAACCAACACTGCCTCCAAAATGAATTTGATACTCGGTTGGGGAGAATATCAAATGAAACTAGACTCGTGGGGGATCTAGTAGGATTTTTACCGTTAGAGGTGTGATATTAACTTAACGGTTTAGAAGTAGTCTTGTCAGAAGTGTAATGTTAACTTGACAAGGATGTGAGTTAGAGGTGTGATATTAACTTAACTCAGAATGTCACTGTCATAGGTGTAATGTTTAACTTAACAGTGAGGTATTGCTAGAGGTGTGATGTTGAACTTAGCATTGGTCATCTCGACTTAGACGAAGAAGTCGAGGAAAGGTCATGGCCATAGGTGTATTGTTGAACTTAGCAATGACTCGGATGCTAGAAGTGTAGTGTTAACTTGGCATCGTCCATTTCAGCTTCGATATGGAAGTCTGAAGAAAGGTGACTATCAGAGGTGTGATATTAACTTGACAGGCACTCGATGTACTGCTTAGAGGTGTAATGTTAACTTAAACAGTAGTTTGTCAGAGGTGTGATATTAACTTGACAAGAATTTGCTTGCGATAGGAGCAATTTGAGGACCTGTCATTCTATTGATGAGAATTGACAAGTGGAATTTGAGGTGCCAGAGGTATAGTGTTAACTTGGCAAATTTGAGAGTTTGTTACTCTATGCAGAGTTAACAAGCAAGGTTTGTACTCGACGAGGAGTATTCATTACTAGAGGTATAGGTTAACATAGTAATGATTGCATTTTGTGGTCCTACCATTCTATGGATGAGAATTGGTAAGGGATTTTTGGAGGGAAGAGTGGAATCAAGTCCACTTAGGATTTTTAGCAAACCCTCAGCTATCAACGATTTGAGATGCCTTTACCAACTACCGTTTGAGTTGGGCTAGCCATGCTATTCCCTCAGCATGATGAGTTGTCGAAGACTTGTGTTGGACTTAAAAGCCAACATTTTCCTCTATCCTTAGCCGTCAAGGGCGTCGGATCAAATGGGAACGTGTCCCTTAGGATTTTTAGCAAATCCTCAGCTGTCAACGGGTTTGTCATGCCTTTACCAACTACCGTTTGAGTTGGGCTAGCCATGCTATTCCCCTCAGCATGATGAGTTGTCGAAGACTTATGTGGACTTAAAAGCCAACATTTTCCTCTATCCTTAGCCGTCAAGGGCGTCGGATGTTTGATCAGAGGTGTATTTTTAACTTGATCGGTGGAAGAATGCCATCTAGGGATAGTATTTCTTCAGGAATTTGCCATTGATTGGCATCATGAGGTGTATCGCCATTTGAGGTTATGAGGCGATACGATCCATTTGAGTAGACTGACTCTACTACAAATGGTCCTTCCCATTTGGGTTGGAATTTTCCTTTCGTCTTGTGCGTCATGACCATGGGTCTTCGGACGGCTAAGACGAGGTCGCCTTTCTTGAAAGTTCGGGATTTGACTTTCTTGTTGAAGGCTCTGGTGATACGAGCTTGGTAAAGCTCGATTTGTTGTTGGGCCTGCAGACGCTTGTCGTCCAAGGCTTCCAATTCTTGGAGTCGCTGTCGATGCTTCTCCTCTGTTGTCATTTCCGCTGTCAAGGCGACGCGAAGAGATAGAATTTGGATTTCCAGTGGAAGGACGGCTTCGCATCCGTACACCAAGGAAAATGGCGTGCTTTAGTTGGGGTTCGCACAGTTGTGCGATAGGCCCATAAGCATTCGCCCAACTTATCGTCCCAGTCTCGTTGACTTTTCGAGACGAATTCTTGAGAAGCTTGCCAATAGTCTTATTGAAAGCTTCTGCGAGGCCGTTAGCGGGCGGATAGTATGCCGTTGATGACACACTCTGGATTCTGAACTTGGCGCAGAATCTCTGAAAAGCCTGGCTGATGAACTGGGGTCCATTGTCATGGACAATCCGCGAGGCACACCGAAGCGGTAAATAACGTGATGTTTCACGAACTTGATCACGTTAGAAGATTTCACCTCTTTCAAAGGGATAGCTTCGGCCCACTTTGAGAAGTAATCGGTTATCGCTAGGATGAACCGATGTCCCTTTGATGATGGTGGACTGATAGGACCAACCACGTCCATCCCCCACATTTCGAACGGCCAGGTAGAGGTCGTAGAGTGGAGGTATCCTGGTGCTTGATGGATGAAATCGCCATGTATTTGACAGGCGTGACATCTTTTGGCATAGGCAACAGCATCGGCAACCATCTTGGGCCAGTAGTAACCCAATCTTTGGAGTCGGTTTGCCAGCTTCGGGCCAGGTTGATGAGCTCCACACGTACCATCGTGGGCTTCTTTCAACACTTCGTGGGCTTCTTTTGATGAGAGGCACCGGAGCAGGATCCATCATGCGATCTACGATACAATGTTCGCGAAATCGCATTGTAGTAGAATTTGGAGGCTTTCCTTCGGATGGCAGCTGCCTCCCTGGTGTCTTCGGGCAAGATGCCGTATAAGACAAAATCAATGTAGGGGAATCGCCAGTCTTTAAGCTCTGGATCGGTCGACACTTCAAGTGTTTCCTTACCGCAACGATCTCCCGTTGACCTCTGGTAGTCTCCGAGGGGACTTTTTGGGCAGTATAGGTCGTGGCTATAGACGAATACCTTCTCCATTGCTCCAGCTGGAAGAGCTAAGGAGGCAGCAAGGGATGCAAGTGCATCTGCATGCGCATTTTGCTTGCGCGGTACATGGTCGATGTAGAAGTTTGAAAACCTCTCGGCCATGTGGATTGTCGCGTTGTAGTAGGGTACTAGATCTTCATGCCTGACCTCATACTCTCCGCGAACTTGGCTGACGATGAGTTTAGAATCACCGTATGCCTCGAGATTTTTAACGCCAATCTCATCGGCGAATTGCATCCCAATCAAAAGAGCGTTGTATTCCGCCACATTGTTGGAACAGGGCTCGGTTAACGAGATAGCTCGGGAATCACGTAATTTTGTGGGGAGACGAGTACCACTCCTACCCCCGCTACTGTGTGTCCCTTCGAGCTTGTTCTTGATGCACCATCGAAGAAAAGTTGCCATACTTGTCCTTCGAACAATGTCTGGGTCAGGCAGGCTTCGGCGACCTCGTCTGGGAGATCCTCGTAGAGTTTAGCTGCCTCGGATCTGGGTGTTCGGCTAAGAAGTCCGCCACCGCTTGTCCCTTAATAGCCTTTTGTGGCAGAAAATGCATCTCATATTGTGATAGCAATATGGCCCATTTTGCCAGCCGGCCATTTAGTGAAGAAGGCTTTGTCATAAGTAACCTCAGGGGGTTGACTTTAGATATGACATTTATGGTTTGGCCCACCAGATAGTGTCGCATTTTCTGAATGGCGAACACTAATGCCAAACATTCCTTCTCGATCGGGTTATACCGATGTTCGGCTCCGATCATTGTTCTACTTAGGTAGTAGATTGCTTGTTCTCGCCCCTGATCATCATTCTGAGCTAGTAGAGCTCCCAAAGAATGATCTATTGATCGGACGTACACCAGGAAAGGCTTTCCGGATACCGGAGCCGCCAGGACTGGTGGTTGGGTGAGGTAGTGCTTGATCTCCTCAAATGCTTGCTGGCAAGCGTCGTCCCAAATGAACGAAACGCCCTTCTTCATCAGCTTAGCGAAGGGTTGGCATCTCCCGGAGAGATTTGAAATGAATCTGCGGATGTATGCCAATCGTCCTTGTAATCCTCTGAGCTCCTTGAGGCTTCTGGGGGGTTGCATCTCTTGGATAGCACGGACTTTCTCCGGATCCAAATGGATTCCTGTGGAAGTCACAACAAACCCTAGGAATTTGCCACTGGCTACCCCCAGGAAGGACTTGGTGGGGTTCATCTTCAATTGATGAGCCCGCATGATGTCGAAGACCACCCTCAGGTCTGCTATGTGATCACCTTTAGTGCGGCTTTTCACCGCGATGTCGTCGACATAACATTCCACCGTTTTGCGTATCTGCCGATGGAAAATGGCATTCATGGCCCTTTGGTAGGTTGCCCCCGCATTTTTCAGACCGAAGGGCATGACGGTGTAGCAATATACCCCTAGAGGTGTCCTGAAGGAGGTGTGCTTTTCGTCATCGGGATACATCTTGATTTGATTATATCCTGAGAACCCGTCCATAAAGGACATTCGCTCGAATCCACAAGTATTGTCAATCATGACATCTGTGATTGGCAATGGGAATTCGTCTTTGGGGCAGGCCTCGTTTAGATCACGGAAGTCGATGCAGATCCGGATCTTCCCGTTCTTCTTGGCGACGGGGACGATGTTGGCTACCCAGTCGGGATGCTGTTCCTCCCTGATAAAGCCGGAGTCAATAAGCTTCCTGACTTCTGATTGGATTGCCTCCATTATCTCTGGACGGAACCGTCGCTGCTGTTGTTTAACAGGCTTCATGTCCGGATTGATGTTGAGGCGATGCATAGCCACTTGAGGATCAAGTCCAGGCATGTCCTCATAATTCCAGGCGAAGACATCTATATACTCTTGTACAAGAGATATTAAATCCTTCTTCTCTGGAGGCGACAGGCCGTCACTTATGAAGATGGGTTTAGGATTGTCTTCATCTCCTAGGTTGACTTGAACAACCTCGTCTTCTGTGGGTGGCTCACGCTGTTCAAAGCGGATGTCCCAAAGAGCATTCAAATGTTTGATCCAAGGATCTGTATCGGATTGGATCATTTCTTCATCTTCATCCTCCAGATGGCTTGTCGAAACCATGTTTACTGAAAGCCCTTTGAAGATGTTGCCGACACTGACATCTGATTCCCATGACGACGTGTCTGATGAGCAGTCATGACTTGACAGTCTCTCCGAATCAGAGGCTGATGGCACTGGAGTTGATATATAGCCCAACCCCCGGCGCGTCTGATGATAGTAATCAGGGGTTTTTCCCTTCGGTACAAAGGATCGAAGCAGTGTTCTTCTTCCTTTTCCGAAGTTCAATCCTGGCCTGTTGGTTAGATCATACCCATGCGCTTCATCATCTTGAGCGTTCTCGGTTCATAATGATCGAACTGAGGGGATTCATCCTCACCTTCCGATTCTTCGTGGGGCATTGGTTCAGACGCGATTCGCCCAAAAAGTATTGGTCTTTGGCTTTTTCGTCTGGCTGGAACCATGAATACAGACTCTTGCGCGTCACCATTATCTTGGTATGTCCCGAAGGATGATTTCACCGGTACATGCAAAGATATCAAAGCATCTATTGCCGACCAGAGGTCATCGTCCACGTCGGTAGTGGTATCCGACGGTATTGAATCGGAAACATACACAGGAAAATACGCAAAGTCTAAATCTTCATTAATGTACCAACCACCCGCATCGTCGGTGGTATCAACATCGAGCTTATTAGTGCTCTTTACAATGGGCTCCAACTCCAACAGGCACTCTTCTTTCTCAGGCTCAACGTCAGCTTCATTACCAGAGTCTGGCTCCTCTGGTTGTGGGGTTCATTAGTCTCCTCCGGATCCTGATATAAGAGGGAGTCCGTGAAATAATTTTCAACCCCTTTAAACGGATGCCTTTCGGCAATCAACGTTCGGACCTGTCCACTCTCGTCAATGTATTTCATGACTTGGTGGAGAGTAGAGGGAACGATGGAATTGCGGTGAATCCATGGTCGTCCCAGCAACAGGTTGTAGGAGGTGTCCGCGTCAATGACGTAACACGTCACTTCCGACTTGAGGCTCCCGATCTGGCATTTGAGCTTGATCTTCCCCATCAGGCGGGAGCTGTTGGCATTGAACCCGTAAATAGTCGTCTGGGTAGGGCTCAGACGATGGGTAGGAATGCCTAGAAATTGCATAACCCGGCGAGGTATGATACTCAGCGCGGACCCTGGGTCTACCGGATGCGGTTCACCTCGGATGACCCAATATACCCTGTGAAGTATAGGGGTCGGTCATGCTTCCCTTTAACCTGCATGTCATCTGTTGTGAAGGTGATGCAGGGAGCATTTGGGGAGGCGTGGAGGCAATCCTCTACATCTTCCTCCCTTGGCACACGAGTCATGAAGACCTCAGCATTGGCCAAAGCTTCTTGTAGAGCCTCTCTGGTTGACTTTGATAGCCTCAGGAGCTCATACAAGGTAATGCGTGCCGGGATGTTGGCTAATTGAGCCAAGACATCAAAACTGTAAGGTGTCGAGGATCCTTCCATTACACCTTTCGCAAGAACTCGAGGAAACCGAGTTTCTTTCTGCTTCTCCCCAGGCTGTTTAGAGGAGGGCTTGGCTGGTTCCACGGCTGGTTGCGGAGAAGCCGCTGCTGTCTCGCCGTACTGCTTCAAGTATGCCTGTCCTGAACGGGTCCCCGCCGTAGGTTGGCTGGGCTCTGCGGCCAGGACTATTGTTTCCTCTTCTGAGTCAGTCAGCGAGGGAACATCAGTGTCCGCTTCTCGAGAGGAGGCGCATATCACATGGCAAGATGAAGCCTTCCCTTTGCCTTTGGACTTCCTGTTGGTCACAATCGTCCATTGTTGCTCGTCGACGAGGTCAGGGTGGACCCACATGATTTCCCCTCGAGGTGTAGGGACGGGTACCAAGCCTTTCTCCTGCTGCTGATGAGGGTCTGTGTTGACCACCCTCAGTTCACCTTTCGGGACAGAGATCACCCCCACGGGTGTCGGGGGTCGTGTCCCAAACTGGAGAATCGACGTCATGTTGGCCGTCATCTTCTTCTGCTCCGGTCGGAGTTTTAATACCTCCGCGTCAATCAGAGCTTGAAGGATGTCCTTAAAGATGTAGCAGCTTTTGGTAGGATGACCGAGCATCCTGTGGTATAAGCAGTAGGTGGGATTGTCGGTCTTGCCGACTTCCTCCGGCGCCTAATTTCAGGGAGCTTCAGTCGATTGCTCTTGTTGAGTAGCTTGAAGAGCGAATCGACGTGTTCCTCCTTGAAGGAATACTGCTTGTTGGGGCGCGGCTGGCTTGAAGAGCCACTTGCCCTGCCTGTTTGAGGTTTGGTGGGAGATTTGGTCTCCGTCGCCAAATTATCCTTCCGCTTCGTCTGGAGGGAGGTGTCTGGTGCACGCCTTGTCGACCTCTCTGGCCTGGGCTTGCCTTCTTCCGCTCTGACGCGGGCAACAATCTCCTCAGCCTGTTCACCTTGCTGGACTAATTGTTTCCAGGTGCGGCTTTCAGCAACTCCTATTTGAGCAAGGAGTGAGGTTTGGAGATTATGGCGACATGTTTCCACCAGGGTGGCCTGGGTCATGCCGCTGGACATCGGAGTGCCATGTTCCGAAATCTTTCTACGAAAGACTTGACGGACTCTCCCTTTCGCTGTTTTGTAGCTAAAAGGGTAGGCATTGTGACCTCCGAATCATCTTCGAAGAAGCGTGTCAGAAACAACTTCTCCAAGTCGCCCCAGTTCTTGATTGAACCTTCTGGGAGCTTCATGAACCATTCAAAGGCCAACCCTTTCAGGGTGCCGATGAACAGTCGCGCCAGGATGGCATCGTTATCTACCACATTCCCGGTCTGGGATTTGAAGTAGTAGATGTGCTGGTTGGGTGACCCCTTCCCGTCAAATGCTTGGAGAGTTGGAGCCTTGAACTTAGGAGGGTACGGGACTAAGTCCCACTCGGCCGGATAGGGCCGGACTACTCCAGCTTCTTGGAGGCCTTTACGGTTGGTAAGGGCCTCGAGGCGCTGCTCCAGTTGACTCATTCTTTTAGCATGAGCCTTTCCCGGGGTCTGGTCACTTCTTGCCTGCGACGAGGGCTTGGACACATCCGAGGTAGATCGTCGTGTCTCGTCAGAAGATTCAGAGGGTGGGCTTCCTCCCTTTCTCCCTTTCCCCTTCGGTCGTCTAGGAGGAGATCTCGCTCTTTCTTTAAGCAATTTCTCAAGCATATGCTTGAGGGAGTCAATGGATCTCTGTTGAGAGGCGATTATATCCATCTGGTGCTTCTGCGTCTGTTCTAAACGCCTGGTCGTCTCCTCAGGAGTGTCGGCCATGCAGGCGGAAGCCTCCTTCTCGACGGAAGAGTTTGAAGCCTGCGACTCCACTATAGCGGAGTGAGAACCACCCATTCTAATGCCGCGGGCTAAGGCATTATAGTCAATTGGGGGAATGGCCCCTGTCCGGGTGCGAGTGTGTTGATACACCCCCTCCGGTTCAGAGTCAGATTCCTCTGAGTTGACCATTAGTTATTTTCCCTTGCTTCTGCTAGTCATGTTTGCAGTAAGCTCCGGGTATTCAACATCTGAGAAGGTTCTCCTCCTGTGGGAGCGTCTTCTCTTGGCTGACGGGGAATCAGGGTCAGCTGTCTAATTAAAGACGGCTGGTGCACGCCTGACTCGCAATGGCATCCAGAGAGCATCTGGATGAGCTGTTGACAGCAGCATGGAGAAGTGATCTGATTGGCACTCCTTTTCCTTGTCAAATAATCCCTCAAATCTGTGGGAGGGGGATTAAAGAGACTGGTCTCGCAACGTCGACGACGGGAGACAGTCATGTGCTGTTCAGCCTGGACACAGGTTTCAGAAACGCGGCTGTTGCGTCGCGGCTGCGTCACGCGCGTCTGGCGTCTCTGTTGATATGAGACGCGACTTTCGCGTTGCTGTCTGCTGCGTTGGAGCAGAGAGACTTGGGAGAGAGTGGGCTGCTGGGCCCCACGCCTATGGGCGCGTGCTTCCTGCGTTTGACAAGACGCAGAAGCTTCGCTTTGGCGTTTGGCAAGTTGGTCTTCAAAAGGCTCAACTTGGGGAGTCTCGCGTTTGGGTCGCCAAACACGGACCTCTCGCACTGGACGAGGTGCGGGCAAGGCATCGGATCGGACGCTGCGTTCAACCCAGTCAGAAAACCAACGGTTCCGACCGAGTGTTGACGCGCGCGTCTTCTCTGTCGACGCTCGGCATTCCGATTGCGCCGTGGAGGAAGAGAGAAGCCAACAACTTCCTGATTTGTAGAACCAGGGGTGTTTGCCACGCGGGTCTCCTGAGAGACGCTGACGCGGGCGTTCTGTGCGACACGGTCGATCGCACCAGTAGATGTGCCGGGGACCACGCGGGCCTTCAGAGAGGCGTTGGCGCGTGTGTTCTGCGCAACGCGGTTGATCGCAGCAGAGGTGTCTGAGGTTACGCGGGCCTTCTGGGAGGCATCGGCGCGTGAACCAAACTTGGCATAGTGGGCAGCAGGAGCACCCGACAGAGCCTCAGATTGGGCTTCAGGGGGCTGTCCACTTGAGACCCTGCGGCAGACGCGGGTCTTTGGGCTCTTGGAACCAGAAGAGAGGAACTCTTCATACTTCGCCTGGTCGAACTCGACGACGAGTGATTCGACCATTTTCCCCTTACGGAGAACGTCATCTTGCACCACGGTGCGCTCGTCAGTAACGAAGGTAGTCCCCAGCGGAGTCGCCATCTCTTGTACGGGGCCGAAAAATTTTGGTGGTCGGAGAAAGTGGTTTTAGCTGTAAAAGATTTCCTTGATTCAAGCGAAACGATTACAACCAAAAGAACTACTCTTCCCTCTTTTCCAGTTACAAGGGAGGGAGGATGTCTGAATCTTCCCTTTGTTTAAGGCTGGGTTCTTCGTGTGGCGATGGAGAGTGAATCTTGTTCTCCGTTGACCAGATGACCGTCCTGGACCGTCGGGGGTCTTCTCTTCGGTCGGTAGAAAGAGTAACTCAGCTCCGTCTACCAAAACTCTCAAAGAGGAGGTAGGCGAAGAGCGGCTAGTACTCAGTAAGCTCGCTGAAGAGTCGTGCTTCTCTCTTGATGATCCTCCTGCCTGGATTCGATCGATCTTGATGATGCCTTGACCTTCTTTCCAAAGCTTCGATCTTATCAAAGCTCTCTCCCTTCTCAAACTCCGATATCAAAAACACTCCGATATCAAAAAAAACTCCGATCCTCTCTTCATAGCAAACAAGGCTATTTATAGGGATCTCAGGGGGTGAAGGTGCCTCCTGAAAACGCTCCCGAATGAGGGGCCACTACCCGCTACATGCGCGGTGACTGGCCCCGCAATCAGGGCAGTTGCAACTGAGACGCGGGCGTTGGGCCAAACGCACCTTGAAGTTTGAGACGCGGGCTTCGGGCCTTCACGTCTGGATGCTGAGGCGCGGGCGTCGGGCCGACGCGCCTTGATGCTGAGACACGGGCTTCGGGCCGACGCGTCTTGATGCTGAGACGCGGGCTTCGGGCCGACGCGTCTGAACGTTGAGACGCGGGTGTAGAGCCAACGCGTCTTAATGCTGAGACGCGAGCATCGATTTCTCGCGTCTAGAGCTTGAGACTCTGCTTCCTTAATGGCTGGTCTGTGTAGTCATTTTTAGACAGCCTACAATCATTCTCCCCTTTTTGTCAATCATCAACAAAGAGGTGAAAATCAAATCAACAATAAGGATGTATATGCGATATACATTTATGAAGAGGAAGACGTTAAGTTAGCTCCCCTGCATACATGCATTACATGAAGAAGGGATGACAAAACCCTAACTCACATAAAGCATAATATACAATGCATAAGTGGAGATGTTAAGCTCCCCCTACACACGTGTACCACATAAAGAAGAGATGTCAAGCTCCTCAATATAAGATACACTCAACATGAACCTATATATAGAAGAGATGTTAAGCTTCCCTTGCATATAGGCAATACATATTAAAATATTTTTAGTACAAATTTTGATAATACTTAAAGTAATAAAACAAATTTTGAGATATCACTTGTAAATAAACAAATATTAAGATATCACACGATTTTTGATACCAGTTGAAATTGAAAATTTTTGAAATTGAAACATTTGTAAATTGTGATACCAATGAAAGTAAAATATTTTATATTTAGATACTAATTGAAATATATGGTAAATTTTGATACCAAATAAAAGGTAAAATATTTTGATACCAATTGAAATAAAAGGTAAAACATTTTTGAGGCCAATTGAAATCTATTGATACCAATTGAAATCGAAACCCAATTGAAATCGATACATATTGATATCAATTGAAGTATATTGTAAATTTTGATATCAATTAAAAAGTAAATATGAAGTATATTTTGATATAAATTTAAATACCAATTGAAACTAATGCATAAGCTCATTAAAATACCAATTGAGATACTAATTGAAATCAATATTTAAGTCAAGCTTAGCATAAATATAATTTGTACTTTAAACATGTAAGGATATTGTAAATCAAGCACAATCAAATCAAATATATGTATGAAAATTAAAATACCAATTGAAATTGATATTATTTGAAATTTGAAGCATACATATATAAGAAAATATGTATGAGTATACAAAAATAGAATTTCATGAAGTTCATATGTATAACTCACACCAATCCACCCTATGCATGCACATGATAAAAAGATTTTCAATAAGGCTCACAAGGCATGGTCGCCCATCCATCCGCCCTTAAAGGGTGGTAGGGGTTTTCAAAAATAAGAGTTTGAAAATATTTTAGCATAGTTTGAAAATTCTACCAATTGAAGAATAAATAACTAGTTTAAAGTAGTTTTTAAAAAACTAGTTAAAAATCCTTCAAACATGAAAATATAACATATATATCTCATGAGGCATGCTAAAAACATAAGAGTTGACACTCGAAATCTATAAAGCTCACAAATTCTCATGAAAATAATGACATGAGTAAACAAATGAAGTGTGAGTGCACAAGAATCATGTGAAATAGCATTTCATGAAATAAAGCTCAAAATAAACATGAAATTCCTTTCATCGAACAAATATAAAAAATATAAACATTTATTTTTTTAAAAAACAAATTTCAAGGTATATGTATGATTTATCAAAACTAACAATATACATACATATCCTAAACATAAAAGAGTCTATGATATAATTTGCATGAAGGCAAGAGACTCAAGGGTATACATGTATATTTATTAGTTTTAGACAAGAATAATATATACATGAAGCAAAACATGCATAAGAATAGGAAAAATAAGTTAAAATGCACTAATCATCAAAACTACGCTATACATGTACATGTAATGAGTACAAATGAGCAATGGAGTACAAACATATAAGAATCAAATGTTGCTCACTACTTGTACAAATATAGATACAATTTTAATGAAATCTACATCTAAACAAGCATTCACCTCATGAAGCATAAACACAAAACATGAACATGCTAAAAATCATTAATGTAAAGGCATGTAAATAAAATAGGAGTTTAGAGATAGTTACCAAAACCATTAAGTCACATCTCTATATATCTCCAAACCACGGTGGTCCTCCCACCAAACTTCCTTGATAGTGATTCATCAATTTGGTGTGTCCATCTAGCTCATCATGCATCAGCACCAAGGCACCAATCCTCTCACGTCGTGTGAGAACTCACACCTACATCAAACACAAGAGGTGGGGATTTTGGTATCCATTTTCTTTTGGGTCCATGGGGGTTAGTATTATTTGAAACCCAAACATTTTTATTTGCAAAATTTAAAGAATTTACTCTATCATAGCAAAATCTTGCAAGATGGCCTTTGCGGTCGCAATGTGTACATTTGTACACTCTAGTATGCACATGAGAATGAGTGTGATCATGATGTGCAAAGTGTTGGCCAAAGGCCCATCACTCTAATTTTGATGATGATCAACTCATGTAGTTATAGTACTAATGATCTTGTGTTTAATTAGTGACACATTTGTTATCAAGATCTTAGTAGGTGTGGAGCTTCAACAAAGGATTTTAAGACAAGTTTTGGAGCTAGCACCGGTTGATTCACGAGCCTATGCATCAAGACCACATCAAGTACTCAAGAGGAGTCGAGCTCGTTGGATTGCATTTGGACCAAGTCAAGATGATGAGAAGACTTCAAGGGAAGACTTCAAGATCAAGACTTGTGTCTAGGTATAAGATTTTTGTGTTTTAGATAAAATGTAAAGGATAGAATAGTTGGTGGATTGCTCAAGTATATATCACACACACACTCTTGATTTAGTTGTCTTTTCATAAAAGAATTTTCAGTTTAGAAAAGACTTTCATTTTGAAAAAATACATGTTTGGTTTTTTTTTTGGTATTTCTTATGAACATGTTTTAACCAAACCATATTTAGAGCTTAATGTCAAAACATAGATATTTCATCTTAATTGTGTAGTGGATCATATTCATACACACTATGCTTTAATGAATCCAAAATATCTTGTTTTTGTATCATGAAGAAGTTTGGAAAACAAGTTTTAGAAAAACACTAGTTTTCAATTGAGCCAATATTTTCAACTTACAAAAATAGTCCAAATTATTTATAACATGCCTTGATTTTGTGCAAGCATGTTTGTTTATCAAAGTATATTGGTAAAACTATTTTTGTAGATTTTTATGTATTTTTATGTGAGCCAAAAGACTAAGTTTTAATCCCAGATTTTCTGTTCCAGGCTTCAGTCAAGTCGACTAGTCGACCTACCAAGTCGACTATGGCTGAAGTCGATCGACCGGCTCGGTCGACCTACGTGCACGACGTGCACGCCTTGACCTGGCAGATGGCCGGGTCGACCGGCCCAGTCGACCGGAACTGAGAGCAGTGCTCTCTGTTCTTTTCGGTCGACCGGAGGCTCCAACGGTCGGATTTTTGACCGTTGGCGGTCGACCGGACGGTCGACCGTTAGGCCTGACAGACCCCAACGGCTAGTTTTTCTTAGCCTATAAATTTGGGGGTTTGGGCATTATTTTTCAACAAGATTTTAGGAGAGCTTTGGGCCAGTTTTTCTTATCCTTTTAAAAGAGTTTTCTCCACATATTTGTGAGCAAATATTTCCTATCTAAAGGGAAGATTTTATCAAGAGTGTTTAAAGTGATTCTTTGAGTCTTCCTCCACCATTCTCTTCCTTATTTTTCTCATACAAACACTTGAGCATCCATTGATTATTCATTCTATAGGAGTGTTGTAGTGAGAGTGCTTTTAGGTGATCAAAGTGCTGTGATCACCAAAGATCTTTTCTTTGTACTTTGAGGAGGCGGGCAAGTGTGCTCGCGGTGGTTTAGAGTTCGATTGTGAACTCTTGGTTTGAGGTGCGGCCTCGGCAAGCTTGTGGGGCTTGCGTGTGTACGGGACTAGGGAGTCTGAGGGATTGTAGGTGTTGCGGCACCAAGGAGAGATCCATTGGGATCGTGCATAGTGGAAATCCTTCGTGTGTCGAAGGCGGGGATGTAGAGCAAGTGTGCTCGAACCTCGAAACAAATCCCTTGTGTTTGCGATTGCTCACTCTCTCTCACCTTGTCTCTTGTTTATATCTTGCTTGCTATTACTTGTCTTATCTTTACATGCTTGATATATTGTGTGCTTTATTGTTATACTTGCTTAGGTTGTTTGCTAACACTTGTATTTAACCAAGAGAGCCAACGCGGCACCTCAACCCATTCAAGGGGAATCTATAGGAGTTAGTCCAGAGCCCTTCACGGGGAATTCGGCTACACTCTTGTGTTATATATAGTGTTTAGTGTAATAAATTAGTTTAGGTCATAATTGTTTTTAGCTTCCGCATTATTTGGAATTTAGTGACCATTAGATTAGCATCACCTATTCAACCCCCTCTAGGTGATTTACAATTGGTATCAGAGCTTAGTATTCTGATTTGGGTCTTACAACCTAGAGTTAAAGATCCTCATTTTTAGGCTAATCACAATATTTGTACACACACCATGGATTTCTTGTCACCACCCACCTTTGACATTCTTAACATCCAAATTTGGAAAGTTAAGATGTCTTTGTACCTCAAGGCCCTAGGCATTCATGTTTATCTTGCCACCACTAATAATGCATATTGTTTAAATGGCAACAATTTTGAGGCTATTTTAAAGCCCTACATGCTTTAAAGTCAACCCTAAATGATGATTATTTATCTAGGGTTTCTAACATTGATTCGGCTTTTGTAGCATGGAACATCATCACCTCCTTGGCGAAAAGTATCTATATTATGCCGGGAGCGATTCAGACGTTGGAAGCAACACCTCTAACTTGTGCTACATGGTCCAAGGGGATAACCCCCTTGAGGTAACTACCGAATCCGAGGTAGATGAAGATAATGACATGTCATATGATGAGCTCTCTACATTTTGTCAATTAATGGTTGAGAAATATAACATGCTTAAAAAGAATAATAAAAATTTGAAAATGAAATTTGATTGCATGCTTAATGAAAATGATTCATTTAGAAATAATATTGCATGCTTAGAAAGAGAAAAAGAAGATTTGAAAAATGAGAATGTTTCCTTGCTTTCAAAATTGAATGATTTGTGTGAAGGAAACAATACCTTGAAAAATAAAATTGATTTGGTGGAAAAACAAAAGGAAGTTGTTTTTCAAGAAAATAAATCTTTAAAAAGAAAAATTTGTGAAAAAGAAAAAGATTTTGTTTCTAAAGGAAAAAGAAAAATGATTCTTTAGCTCATCATGCTTTACATGCCACCACTAATGAGATTAAAGATTTGAAAAATAAAATGAATGATTTGAGCTCTACCTTGAACTCATGTGCTTTTAATCATTCTACTTTGGAGTCTTTATTTTCAAAGAAACAAACTCCACACATTCATACACATCATGATCATGCATTTGCTTATGTTACACGTCACGATCATACACATTCACATAAGCATACTAAGGTGTACACTTGTACACATTGTGGCCGCAAGGGCCATTTAACAAAATTTTGTTATGACAAGTTGCATCATTTTAATTTTGCTAATAAAAATTTTTGGGTTCCTTACAAGAATAACCCCAAAAGACCCAAGAAAATATGGGTACCAAAATCCCCACC
Organism: Agave tequilana; assembly: GCA_038442645.1. Taxonomy (NCBI): domain Eukaryota; kingdom Viridiplantae; phylum Streptophyta; class Magnoliopsida; order Asparagales; family Asparagaceae; genus Agave; species Agave tequilana. The sequence goes on from JAVJIF010002785.1 coordinate 18,042, forward strand.
TTGTGTATTTGATGTAGATGAGGGCTCTCACAAAACGTGAGAGATTTGGTGCCTTGATGGTGGGTGCACTTGAACTAAAAGGACACATATTTGGAGCACCGCTATCAAGGAGGTTTTGGTGGGAAAGACCACCATGCTTGGAGCTTTGGAGTTGGTAACAATCTCTAAACTCCTACTTTTTATGTACATGCTTTTTACTTATATCATATTCATAGCATGTTCATGTTTTGTGTTCTTTTGTGCTTCATGTGGTAAACACTTGTTTAAATGTAGTTTTTATTAAAACTTAGATTTATACATGTACAAATAGTGAGCAACAAATTGACTTATATATGTTTGCACTTCATGCTCATTTGTACCCACTATATGCACATGTATAGACTAGTTTTGATGATTCTCTCATTTATACATGCTTTGCCAAATTTTATGATTTTACTTCATGTATATGTATTTCTAATTCAAATCTAATAAATATACATGTATACCCGTGAGTCTCTTGCCTTCATACAAATACATTTGATAGACTCCTTTATGTTTGGGATATGTATGTGTATTGTTAGCTTTGGATAAATCATACATATACCATGAAGACTAGTGTTTTATGAAAAATGATTTTTCATGTTTTGGTTTTGTTAAAAAAAAAATGTGACTTATGATCTTTTTAAGCTTAAATGACTATTTTCATAAAAATGCTATTTACATGATCTTTTAACACTCACATCTTCATTTATAATTTCATGACTTAGTTTCATGATCATTTTGTGCTTTATAAACCATGAGTGATTAAATCTTTATGTACTTAGTCATGTTTTATGAAAAACATATGATTTGATGTATTTGAAAGATCTTTAACTAGTTGTTCAAAAAACTATTTTATACTAGTTATTTATTCTTCAATTAGTTTATAAGTTATACACATGATCCTATTTTTAATCATATGGATAAATTCTTTTGTGTTCTCAATATTTGATGCTTCATGATTTGAATATTAGTTTAAATGTTAATTTTTGTCAACACTAGGATTTATACTTGTACACATTATGGGCCACAAATAAATCTATATATGGTTTGGTTTGATTGCTTATTTGTGCCCATTAGGTATGCTAGTATAGCCTAGTTTTGATGATCCATACATTTTAAAACTTGTACTCCCTTTTTAAATTTGTGTTATGATCATGTACTTTCATTTCATGTATATGTTTATTTTGCTAAACTTTAAGATATACATGTATATCTCTTGAGTCATTTGCCTTTCATGTAAATCTATATATATGGACTCAATTGTGTTTAGGGATATGTATGTATACTTCTTGTGTTGTCAAAACATACATATACCTTGAAATATAATTTTTTAAAAAAATGAATGAAAAATTTGTGATGATTTTATGTTTTAAAATTTATGATAATTGTCTCATTTAAAGAAATATTGAGCTTTATTGCCATTTTCATGATGCCATGTTCCACATAACACTAGTGCACTCAATTCTTTTGAATATTTTCTCATGAGTATGGTTTCATGAGTTTTATATAGACTTTATGGATATTAGAGTGTTTTAGTGCCATGTGAGTTACACATATTTCATGAAAAACATTTTTATTCCTTAATTGAATGATTCCGTACTAGTTTTTAAACATTTTCATTTAACTAGTTCGAATTCTTCATGTGGTAGATTATATGATGTATACACTTAAGCTTAATTTTTCAATTGGTATCATTGGATATTTTCGATTGGTATCAATATAACTCTTGTTGTATATACTCATATTTTGCTCTCTTATATATGTATGCATCATTTTCAAAATACTCTTTTCATACATATATATGATTTGTATTGTGCTTGAATTAAAATTGTTATACATGTTTAAAGCACAAAGTTTGTCTTTGCTAAGCTTATGCATTGTGTTTTAAAAGTGGTATCAAAAATTAAAATTTTTTGTCTCTTTGATATCTCAAAATTTGTTTTATTGTGAAAAATTCAAAATTTTATTTTAAATGAATAATTCAAAATTTTGATTTATATTGCCTATATGCAAGGAGAGCTTAACATCTCTTCTACATATAGATTCATGTTGAGTGTATCGTGTATTGAGGAGCTTGATATCTCTTCTTTATGTGATACACGTGTGTAGGGGGAGCTTCACATCTCCTCTTATGCATTACATAATATGTGTTATGTGAATTGGGGCTTATCATCCTTTCTTCATGTAATGCATATGTGTAGGGAAGCTAACTTAGCGTCTTCCTCTTCATGAATGTATATCGCATATAACCTTTCTTGATTGATTTGGTTTACCCCTTCTTTGGTTCTTTCTTTCGGACAAAAAGGGGGAGAAAAAAAATTTGATGATTTTGTTTTACTTTAACCCTTTGTTGATGATTGACAAAAAGGGGGAGAAGAATTTGAGGTTTATATGCATGTTGAGTAATATCTATGTTGCATATATTTATTATTTTATGTTATGCATGAGTTAAGGGGGAGCTTCTTTGAAGCTTTACTTTAATCCATGCATATATAACTTTATGAGTTTTGTCATCATCAAAAAGGGGAGATTGTTGGCCCAAAGGCCCATCACTCTAGTTTTGATGATGATCAACTCATGTAGTTATAGTACTAATGTCTTGTGTTTAATTAGTGACAGATTTGTTATCAAGATCTTAGTAGGTGTGGAGCTTCAACAAAGGATTTTAAGACAAGTTTTGGAGCTAGCACCGGTTGATTCACGAGCCTATGCATCAAGACCACATCAAGTACTCAAGAGGAGTCGAGCTCGTTGGATTGCATTTGGACCAAGTCAAGATGATGAGAAGACTTCAAGGGAAGACTTCAAGATCAAGACTTGTGTCTAGGTATAAGATTTTTGTGTTTTAGATAAAATGTAAAGGATAGAATAGTTGGTGGATTGCTCAAGTATATATCACACACACACTCTTGATTTAGTTGTCTTTTCATAAAAGAATTTTCAGTTTAGAAAAGACTTTCATTTTGAAAAAATACAAGTTTGGTTTTTTTTGGTATTTCTTATGAACATGTTTTAACCAAAACCATATTTAGAGCTTAATGCCAAAAACATAGATATTTCATCTTAATTGTGTAGTGGATCATATCCATACACACTATGCTTTAATGAATTCAAAATATCTTGTTTTTGTATCATGAAGAATTTTAGAAAACAAGTTTTAGAAAAACACTAGTTTTCAATTGAGCCAATATTTCCAACTTACAAAATAGTTCAAATCTTTTATAACATGCCTTGATTTTGTGCAAGCATGTTTGTTTATCAAAGTATATTGGTAAAACTATTTTTATAGATTTTTATGTATTTTTATGTGAGCCAAAAGACCAAGTTTTAATCCCAGATTTTCTATTCCAGGCTTCAGCCAAGTCGACTAGTCGACCTACCAAGTCGACTAGGGCTGAAGTCGGTCGACCGGCTCGGTCGACCGACGTGCACGACGTGCACGCCTTGACCTGGCAGATGGCCGGGTCGACCGACCCAGTCGACCGTGTTGGTCCCCGAGATAATGTTGAATGCGAAACTATCTCTGGTGGCAATTATGGATCTAAAAATACCAAGTCAATACAAAACTAAAACAAGAAGGATTAACGTTAAACAAATAAATAACTTGCAATAAAGGAAATCAAATCTCAGAAAACTTTAGACAATGCAAACACGAGAGATTTATCCTGATCCGGTCCTCGTGACCTACATCCAGTCCTCAAGCCACCCGCTTGAGATTTTCCTTTATCCTTGATTTTGTACACCCAAAATCACAACCATGCACACCACTTGACAAATCCCCTTTGCCAAATGTGTACACCTTCTCTACATTCAAGAGAACACCTTCTCTTCCACCAAGAGAATAAACTTCACCTTGTACAACTGCCTCTACACCAAGAAGCCACCCGTGTACAATGATTGCTTTGAGTATTACAACTTTCCTATAAGCCCTTGTACTGTGTATGAATGTGGACAAGGTCTAGTATAGGAGAAACTTCAGAGAACTTCACAATGGAAATGACTTTTGGTGAAGAACAGAAGTTGGAAATCAGTTTTCAGGTTTTTCAGAATTTTGGCTTTGGAAAACTGAAGATTTGGATTGTTGTTTGGCCTTTGGATTAACTACCCTTTATATAGCTGAAGACTAGGGTAAGTTAGGGTAGTTACAAGTGCATTTCAAATGTTTGAAACGTTGGAAAACGTTGCACAAAAGACCAACAGTCAGAAACTGTCCAACAGTCAGAAACTGCCTATAGTCGACTTGCCTATAGAGTTAGTCGACTATCCAAGGCAAATTTCCTACTATTAGTCGACTAGGTTTGGCTATAAGTCGACTAGTCAAGAGACGTTGGAGTGACAGTTTTCTGGATAACTGATTCAAGTCGACTGCAACTACTTATAAGTTGACTGGACCAGCTATTAGTCGACTAGGGGCAAGGGATTAGTCGACTACAAATGCTATTAGTCGACTAGTAAAAAACTGTCAGTCGACTAATGCAGAAACAGAGAGTTGGGTCTGTTTTGACACAGGACTTAGTCGACTTGGTGTTCTGGTTAGTCAACTACACATGGGATTAGTCGACTATAATAGACTGCAAGTCGACTAACAGGACAATGAAATGCGTCACATATGTGTCACATAGTCTTCATCAAAACAAGTTCCAACATTCTCCCCCTTTTGATGATGACGCTTTATGTGCTCAAGTGCTCCCCCTGCAGAAAATATGTTATATTTCCTCCCCCTGCAGAAATTTGGGTTATAACAAATATGAAAAGACTTTGTTCTCCCCCTGCAACAAATATATTAGTTTATATATATATATATATATATATATATATATATATATATATATATATATATATATATATATATATATATATATATATATATATATATATATATATGTTCTTATCAATTTTTACATGGTACCTGCAAGATAAACGTTAGATGGTACCAAACATAAAAGAACATATTAACCTTTAGGAGTCCAAATCCATTTAGAATTTAGTTTCCACCTGTTAGTATATACATAGTTGCAAGAATCACATATATCATGAATGTATAAAGCAATATATGTATTTTTATCATGAAAACTTAAATTCTTAGGAATCCATATAAACTTTGTCTTAATTCTTTTTGAAACATGATTAGATTTCTTTTCACATATGGATTACTAACATATGAAGACTTTTCATTATATCCAATACCATAATGATTATCATGTGACAACTTGTGAAAAGATAATAAATCATTCAATTTTTCTTTTCCTTTATTGAACTTAGTCACATTTTGCAAAAGATCTTCATATTTCTTTTTGAAAACTGAAATATCTTTATCTAAAATAGAAATCCTTTTATTCAAAGATTCAGTTTCCTTTTTCAGAAAAATGTTCTCTTTTATAAACTTCTCATTTTTATTTTTCAAAGATGATATGACTTTTTCAAACTCATCTTGTTGAGAATTTATAGAAGATACTTGTAAAGCATAACTTGAATTTTCCTTTAAAAGTTTTTCATTTTCTTTTCATAAAACTTTATTTTTCAATTTTTCATTTTTCAGATCAATAAATAATTCATGAAATGCATCAGAAAGTTCAGTAAACGATACCTCATCATCTTCCAGTGCCATGTAACATAGGTTGACACGTTCAGTGGTTTCTTCTTCATCAGAGGAAGAGGAATCACTGTATTCTGATGATGCTTCGTAGTTTTTCTTCTTTCTGAACTTTTTGCTCATGTATTTACCTTTCTTCTTAAGCAAAGGGCAATCCATCTTCATATGACCCGGTTTATTGCAATTAAAGCATTTGAATTTATCTTGCTTTAAGAATCGCCTGAATTTCTTTGAAAGCATTGCCATCTCCTCTTCATCGTCATTGGAATCGTCCGTGTCGGAGGATGCATGGAAGGCGAGTTCTTTCTTCTTTGAGCGGTGTTGTCGTTCGTCCTTCTTTCTTTCTTCTAATTGCACTTCATATGCCATTAGATTACCGATTAGGTTTTCTAATGTCATAGTTGAGAGGTCATTCGCCTCTTCAATGGCGGTTGTCTTCTTCTCCCATTCTGGTGTGAGTGCACGAAGGATCTTACGAACTCTTTCGACTTGGGTGTAGTCCTTTCCAAGGGATGCTAATGTATTGGTAATGTCGGTGAATCTTGTAACCATCTCGGATATGGTTTCATTCTCCTCCATTTTGAATAATTCAAACCTGTGGACAAGAACAGATATTTTAGACTCCTTAACTTTATTTGTGCCTTCGTGTGTTACCTGAAGAGTATGCCATATTTGATGTGCAGAAGTTGCTGTTGAAACACGGTTGAACTCTTCTTTTGTTAAGGCACAGAACAAGGCATTCATCGCTTTGGTGTCAAGCTTCGCGTTCTTCTTTTGATCTTCACTTCAAGCGTTGTAGTTGGTTGTTGGCTTGGTGTACGATGCTTTTACGATGTTCCAAAGGTCGTAGTTAAGCGATTGCAAGTATATCTTCATTCTACACTTCCAATAGTTGTAGTTGGATCCGTCAAATAGCGGTGGACGTTGTGTAGAATGTCCTTCTTTGAATTGGGATGATGAAAACTCCGTTGCCATCTTTGTTGTTGACTTGTACCCGCTCTGATACCAATTGTTGGTCCCCGAGATAATGTTGAATGCGGAACTATCTCTGGTGGCAATTATGGATCTAAAAATGCCCAAGTCAACACAAAACTAAAATAAGAAGGATTAACGTTAAACAAATAAATAACTTGCAATAAAGGAAATCAAATCTCAGAAAAGTTTAGACAATGCAAACACGAGAGATTTATCCTGGTTCGGTCGTCGTGACCTACATCCAGTCCCCAAGCCACCCGCTTGAGATTTTCCTTTATCCTTGATTTTGTACACCCAAAATCACAACCATGCACACCACTTGACAAATCCCCTTTGCCAAATGTGTACACCTTCTCTACATCCAAGAGAACACCTTCTCTTCCACCAAGAGAATAAACTTCACCTTGTACAACTGCCTCTACACCAAGAAGCCACCCGTATACAATGATTGCTTTGAGTATTACAACTTTCCTATAAGCCTTGGTACTGTGTATAAACGTGGACAAGGTCTAGTATAGGAGAAACTTCAGAGAACTTCACAATGGAAATGACTTTTGGTGAAGAACAGAAGTTGAAAATCAGTTTTCAGGTTTTTCAGAATTTTGGCTTTGGAAAACTGAAGATTTGGATTGTTGTTTGGCCTTTGGATTAACTACCCTTTATATAGCTGAAGACTAGGGTAAGTTTGGGTAGTTACAGGTGCATTTCGAATGTTTGAAACGTTGGAAAACGTTGCACAAAAGACCAACAGTCAGAAACTGTCCAACAGTCAGAAACTGCCTATAGTCGACTTGCCTATAGAGTTAGTCGACTATCCTAGGCAAATTTCCTACTATTAGTTGACTAGGTTTGGCTATAAGTCGACTAGTCAAGAGACGTTGGAGTGACAGTTTTCTGGATAACTGATTCAAGTCGACTGCAACTACTTATAAGTTGACTGGACCAGCTATTAGTCGACTAGGGGCAAGGGATTAGTCGACTATAAATGCTATTAGTCGACTAGTAAAAACTGTCAGTCGACTAATGCAGAAACAGAGAGTTGGGTCTGTTTTGACACAGGACTTAGTCGACTTGGTGTTCTGGTTAGTCGACTACACATGGGATTAGTCGACTATAATAGACTGCAAGTCGACTAACAGGACAATGAAATGCGTCACATATGCGTCACATAGTCTTCATCAAAATAAGTTCCAACAGACCGGAACTGAGAGCAGTGCTCTCTGTTCTTTTCGGTCGACCGGGCGGTCGATCGGAGGCTCCAACGGTCGGATTTTTGACCGTTAACGGTCGACCGGACGGTCGACCGTTAGGCCTGATAGACCCCAACAGCTAGTTTTTCTTAGCCTATAAATTTGGGGGTTTGGGCATTGTTTTTCAACAACATTTTAGGGGAGCTTTGGGCCAGTTTTTCTTATCCTTTTTAAAAGAGTTTTCTCCACATATTTGTGAGAAAATATTTCCTATCTAAAGGGAAGATTTTATCAAGAGTGTTTAAAGTGATTCTTTGAGTCTTCCTCCACCATTCTCTTCCTTGTTTTTCTCATACAAACACTTGAGCATCTATTGATTATTCATTCTATAGGAGTGTTGTAGTGAGAGTGCTTTTAGGTGATCAAAGTGTTGTGATCACCAAAGATCTTTTCTTTGTACTTTGAGGAGGCGGGCAAGTGTGCTCGCGGTGGTTTAGAGTTCGATTGTGAACTCTTGGTTTGAGGTGCGGCCTCGGCAAGCTTGTGGGGCTTGCGTGTGTACAGGACTAGGGAGTCCGAGGGATTGTAGGTGTTGCGGCACCAAGGAGAGATCCATTGGGATCGTGCATAGTGGAAATCCTTCGTGTGTCGAAGGCGGGGATGTAGAGCAAGTGTGCTCGAACCTCGAAACAAATCCCTTGTGTTTGCGATTGCTCACTCTCTCTCACCTTGTCTCTTGTTTATATCTTGCATTCTATTACTTGTCTTATCTTTACATGCTTGATATATTGTGTGCTTTATTGTTATACTTGCTTGGGTTGTTTGCTAACACTTGTATTTAACCAAGAGAGCTAACGCGACACCTCAACCCATTCAAGGGGAATCTATAGGAGTTAGTCCAGAGCCCTTCACGGGGAATTTGGCTACACTCTTGTGTTATACATAGTGTTTAGTGTAATAGTTTAGTTTAGGTCATAATTGTTTTTAGCTTTCGCATTATTTGGCATTTAGTGACCATTAGATTAGCCATCACCTATTCACCCCCTTCTAGGTGATTTACACAAAGTGTGTATATGTATGCCGTGGGTGATGTGCATGTACATGTGGAACTTGTTTCTTTTGAAACAAGGTTTCCAATCATTATGATTAAATGTGTTGGCCCAAGGTTACAATCAACCCATGTTTAGTGTATTTTGATGATTACAAAACATATTAGTTATTTGTACTAATATTATTTGTTGCTTAAGTGTGTTTCAGGTTTATTATCATACTAGAAGTACTCTCACTCATATACAAAGTTTTTGGACTCAAATACAAGCTATTGGACTCAAGACAAGTCAAATTGGGCTCAAATTGCAATATTGAAGATCAAGAGAAGATAGCTCAAGTTGAAGTCTTGAAGACCTTGTAGTTTGTAAGTTTAGTTTTGTAAAGATAGAATATGTGAAATTTGGCTCTAGGATTTGCACACACATTTGTTTTGTATGTTTCTATGTTTTCAAAATATTTATTTCTAGGTTTATGCCTTAGTTTATACATACATGTACCCAAAGCTTTACATCTTCAAAAACTTGTTTAAATACATGTATATAAACTATTTTCAGCATAAAACTTAGCTTCAGATTTTTAAAGATTTTATAAAAATTTTCTATCTTAAAATCTGCCCAGAAAAACTGTTTTCCAGGCAGACCGGTCGACCGGCCCAGTCGACCGGCTGCTGTGCCCGGACATGCACAGGTTGTGCATGTCTGTCGGTCGACCGGACCTATATACCGGTCGACCGAAAACAGACGTTTGCTCTCTGTATCTTTCCGGTCGACTGGGTCGGTCGACCGGTAGAAGGAAACTGTGTTTCCCTTCTTGAGATCGGTCGACCGGCAGTCGACCGGAGCCACAACGGCTCTTTTGCCAGCAGAGTCCCGGTCGACCGGCAGTCGACCGGTAGGCCTGCAACACCTCCAACGGCTCTTTCCTCTTTGGGCTGTTCTGAAAAACTGTTTTATTTTCTGTTTTAACAGACTTTTTAGAGGGTTGTTGGGGTGCTTTTGCAGGTGATATTAGCTGGAAAAATCAGAGTTTTTAACCTATTCTCTCCCTATAAATAGTGGGAAATAGGCCTTAGTTATTAACCAAGAAAAATACAAGTTTTCATTGTTTTTCAAGAGAAAGAGAAAAATAGTTTAAAGCTTTCATTTCCATTCTTTTAAGTTTGATTTTCAGTTGTTGTTTGATTCTTAATATCACTCTACAACTGAAGCTTTTCTCACAAACACTTCATAGAGCCAAAAATTTCATATTCTTTCTATAGGTGAAGTTGTAAAAGTGTGAGAGTGATTGTAAAAGAGAAAGAGTGTTGTGGTCTAGTTGAGATCACCAATTTGTAATCCTTTGTTCTTGTGGAGACAAGTTCCTAAGGGGAATTTCTTTGTAAGGTGAAGCTACGGGCTTGAGGTCTTTGGAGGCCTAACTTGTACGGGATCCTAAGGGGATAGTGGAAACCCTTCACGGAGGTGAAGGCGGGGACTAGAGCTACGGGCTCGAACCTCGAAACAAATCACTTTGTTTGCGATTGGCTTGGCGTTCTTCTTGCTTAATTTCTTGCTTTAAATTACTTCCAATCTATTGCTTGTGAACTAACTTTTATTTGTGATATCCTTACTTGTTTATTTTACTTGCTTTCAATATTTCTTGCTATATTACTTGTGTGCATTTCATCATCGCATTTCATACTTGGAATTGTTCGATCACACCTCAATACAACACGGTTGCATTGCGCACCTCTAACCCATTTAAGGGGAATTGGGAGGAAGGAGTTCAGAACCTCGCAAGGGGTATTCGGCTCTTAGTCGTGTTTTGAGAGATCGTTGCATCACTCACTTAAGTAAAATTTAAAAAGAGCATTAGATTAGCAATTACACCTATTCACCCCCCCCTCTAGGTGTATTTCAATTGGTATCAGAGCTTGGACTCTAGGATTTGGCTTAACAACCTTAGAGAGATCCTTATATTGCTAATCACTTCATTCATTTCCACATAGTAAACATGGCCGATGGAATTAAGACCCCCCCTAAGTTTGATGGACTTAACTTTCCCATATGGAAGGTTAAGATGACCGTTTTCTTGCAATCTCTAGGTAGCCGAGTTGCAAAGGCCGTGACTAAGTCCTTTAGTGTACCCCCCGGTGATGAATCTACTTGGTCCGAAATTGAGACCAAGGAGTTTGATGCCAATGCTAGGGCTCATTATGCACTCCTACAAGCCCTCAATGATGATGACATAGCTAGAGTCATCCATTGCAAATCCGCCTATGAGATTTGGACCCATTTGCTAGTAACACATGAGGGGACATCACAAGTGAAGAGGGCCAAGATAGACCTTCTTCGGTCCCAATATGAAAATTTTTGCATGCAAGAGAATGAAACCATAGATGATATGGTTACTAAGTTTACAAAGATTACTAATGGTCTTGCTTCTCTAGGTGAAGAAATCAACAATGATCAAAGGGTGAGAAAGATCATCCGGGCTCTTCCTCCATCATGGGAAGTGAAAGCTACAACATTGAAGGAACTCAATGATAAAGATGAGATTGAGCTCATTGGACTCATTGGGAACTTGAAGACCCATGAAATGGAGAGAAAGACAAGGGAGGACATGGCACCTACCAAAAGGAAGACCATTGCCTTCAAAAGTCATGCTACTTACTCCGACGAAGATGATGAAGAAGAAGATGACGAGGAGCTCTCACTTCTAGTCAAAAACGTCCGGAGGATGTACAACAAGGCAAAGTTCCAAGGACGGAGGAGATGGCAAGGAGGCAAGGAAGAAAGGAAGATCATTTGCTTTAATTGCCAAAAGCCGGGACACATAGTAGCGGAGTGTCCGGACCAAGTGAAGCCATCTTCATCCAAGAAGCCATACAAGAAGAAGGCTATGAAAGCAACATGGGATGACGAAAGTGAATCCGAGGAGGAGATCGACACCGCCAATATGTGCTTCATGGCAAATGAGAGCACAAGCAAGGTAACCCCCTCAACTCTTCTTGATGATGACTTATCCATGGATGAGCTAGGAGAAGCTTTTATGGAACTTTCTAGTAATTATGATTTCTTAAAGAAGAAATATTTAAAATGAAAAAGGATAATGAATCTCTTAATATTCAAATTGTAAATCTTTCTAAAGAAAATAATGATTTACATTCTTCTTTAGTTTCCACTAAAAATGATTTTGAAAAATATAAGATTGCTTGTAAAGGAAAGACCCCATTTGTAGATTCTAATGAGATTGCCATGCTTAAGGAAAGAATAGACTCATTAGATGTTGTTTTGAAAAAATATAGTGAGTTTGATAAGAAGAAGATGGAGAATATGTTTCCTAAGAAACAAGCTCCTAAGAAAAATATTCATCATGCTCATGCTCATGCTCATGTACATGCTACACAACCTATGCATCATGGTAAACCCCCAAAGCATGTTCACACTTCACATACACACCATGCATTCATGTATAGGAAAGTGTACTCATGTTCACATTGTGGACGGAAAGGACACTTAGCTAATTTTTGTTATGATAGACTAAGTGCATCACATCATAATGTTTGGGTTCGTAACACTAACTTTCAAGGACCCAAGAAAGTTTGGGTACCAAAGTCAACTATTGTTTTAAATGATGTAGGTACTTTCCAAAGCTCAAAGACGTAGAGGTTTATGGTATCTTGATAGCGGTTGCTCAAGGCACATGACTTGGGACATCAACAACTTTGCAACCCTATCAAGATATCATGAAGGTGGCACCGTCACCTTCGGAGATGACGCCAAGGGTAAAATCATCGGTATTGGTAATGTAAAACTTGGCACCTCTCCTTTAATTGAAAATGTAGTTTTAGTTGATGGCCTCAAGCATAATCTCTTGAGTGTTAGTCAACTTTGTGATAAAGGTTTTGATGTAGTTTTTGACAATGTTGCTTGTAAAGTAATTGATAGAACTTCCAATGTTTGTGTATTTTCCGGTTTTCGTGAAAGCAATGTTTATATGATTGATATGTTAAATATGTCTTGTAATATAACATGTTTAAAAGCCCTCGATGACGACTCTTGGTTGTGGCATAGGAGATTAGGCCACGTTTCATTTGATCATATTTCTAGGCTTAACTCTAAGGAAATGGTGAAGGGTATTCCTTCATTGAACTTTGAAAAGGACCGAGTTTGTGACGCATGTCAATTTGGGAAACAAACTAAGTCCTCATTCAAATCAATTAAGGATATCATGTCATCACGTCCATTAGAGCTAATCCACATGGATTTATTTGGCCCTACTCAAACCAAAAGTTTAAGTGGGAGTAGATTTGCTTATGTTTTAGTAGATGATTTTTCGCGTTTTACTTGGGTTTATTTTCTCGAACACAAAAGTCAAACCTTTTCACATTTTCAAGCCTTTAAGAAAAGAGTTGAAAAGGAAAATGACTCCTCAATACTTAAAATAAGAAGTGATAGAGGAGGTGAGTTCATTAACCTTCCCTTTACCACTTTTTGTGAGGAACATGGAATAAAACATGAACTTTCTTGTCCTAGAACTCCACAACAAAATGGAGTAGTTGAGCGGAAAAATCGTACTTTACAAGAGATGGCTAGGACAATGTTAAATGAATATGGTCTACCACATTATTTGTGGGCCGAGGCCGTTCATACTTCATGTTACATTGCAAATCGTGTTTTCCTATGTAAAAATACTACTAAGACTTCTTATGAGATGTATTTTTCTAGAAAACCTAATGTTTCTTATTTCAAAGTGTTTGGTTGCAAATGTTTTGTTTTAAATACAAATATTAATTTGGGAAAATTTGATGCTAGATCATATGAGGCTATTTTTGTAGGTTACTCAAATACTAGTAAGGCTTATAGAGTCTTCAATAGGTCAACTTTGACTATTGAGGAATCTATTCATGTTAAATTTGAGGAATCTAACAAGTTTGTTAAGAATTGTGTAGAAATTGATGCTTTAGATGAAGGCTTGGAGAAAGTGACCTTGGAGGATGCTTCTACCATGGGAGACAAGCCAAAGGATGGTGATGGAAGTGAAGCCAAAGTGGAAGAGGCTCAAGGAAATAAACATCAAGCAAATGAAGAGGAGCCCTCTCAACCACTACCAAAGGATTGGAGATTCAATCCTCATCATCCCAAGGACCTCGTCATAGGTGAAGTATCAAAAGGGGTAACCACTCGCTCTAAGATTCAAGATTTTTGTGGTAATTTTGCTTTTATTTCACACATAGAACCTAAAAATGTCCTCGAGGCCGAGGCCGATTCATATTGGTTGCTTGCAATGCAAGAGGAGCTCAATCAATTTGAGCGCAATCAAGTTTGGCACCTTGTTCGTAGGCCCCAAGATAGACCAACTATTGGCACTAAATGGATCTTTAAGAACAAGTTGGATGAATCGGGTAATGTAGTTAGAAACAAGGCTAGGTTAGTTGCCCAAGGTTACACTCAAATCGAAGGAATCGATTTTGAAGAAACCTTTGCACCCGTAGCACGGCTCGAAGCCATACGGATGACCTTAGCATATGCCTCATTTAAAGATTTTAAGTTATTTCAAATGGATGTAAAGAGTGCTTTTCTTAATGGTTATATTGATGAGGAGGTGTATGTTGAACAACCCCCCGGGTTTGTTGATCCTACACACCCTAATTATGTTTATAAATTAGATAAAGCACTATATGGTTTAAAACAAGCCCCTAGGGCTTGGTATGAAAGATTGTCTTCATTTTTGATTTCAAATGATTTTAAGAAAGGAAAAGTTGATAAAACATTATTTACCAAACATATAGATCAAGATATCCTCATAGTTCAAATTTATGTTGATGACATTATTTTTGGATCTACTAATGTTTCACTTTGCAAGAATTTTGAATCATGCATGAAAAAGGAATTTGAGATGTCTATGATGGGGGAGCTCAACTTCTTCCTTGGACTTCAAATCAAGCAACGTAGTGATGGGACATTCATCAACCAAGCCAAGTACACCAAAGAACTCATCAAGAGGTTCGGGCTTGAAGGATCCAAAGTAGCAAAGACTCCCATGGCAACCACTACGAAACTTGACAAGGACGAACAAGGTAAGGAAGTAGACATCAAATTATTTCGTAGCATGATTGGTAGTTTACTCTATCTTACGGCTAGTAGGCCGGATATAATGTTTTCCGTATGTTTATGTGCACGTTTTCAATCATGTCCTAAGGAATCACACTTAATAGCGGTAAAACGCATAATTAGGTATCTTAAGGGCACAATTGATTTAGGTTTGTGGTATCCGAAAACTAACCAATTTACCATGACTAGTTATTCGGATGCCGACTATGCCGGTTGTAGGGTAGATAGGAAGAGCACAAGTGGCACTTGCCAATTCTTGGGCAATTGTCTTGTGTCTTGGTCTTCCAAAAAGCAAAATAGTGTAGCCCTTTCAACCGCCGAGGCGGAGTATGTAGCAGCCGGAGCTTGTTGTGCACAAGTACTTTGGATGAAACATACTCTTCTCGATTTTGATTTACATTTTGATCATGTTAAGATCTATTGTGATAATACTAGTGCTATTCACATGACCAAAAATGCTAATCAACATAGTAAAACCAAACATATAGACATTAGATATCATTTTCTTAGAGATCACTTTGAAAAAGGTGACATAGATATTGATTTTGTTTCCACCGATTTTCAACTTGCGGATATTTTCACAAAACCTTTAGATTATGCAAGATTTTCATTTATTTGTGGTGAATTGAATGTATGTAAAATTGATACTTAAAATATCTTGTTTGTTTTGTTTTGGTTTCTAATATGTTTGTTTTGTTTTGTCTTAAATTTTTTTAACCCTTTTTGATGTATGACAAAAAGGGGGAGAAATATAAGTTTGGGAAAAATATGTGGAGGAAATATATGTTGTTTGTTTTTTATTCCTTATGATTGTTTATTTTTTGGTGATGATATTTTTCAGTGCCTTATGTATGTTTACATAGTGTTCATATTCATGTTAAATACATAGCATTGTTTAAGGGGGAGCTTTCCAAGCTCTTTCCTCTTTTATTTGTTTAATAACTCATATGTTTTGTCATCATCAAAAGGGGGAGATTGTTGGCCCAAGGTTACAATCAACCCATGTTTAGTGTATTTTGATGATTACAAAACATATTAGTTATTTGTACTAATATTATTTGTTGTTTAAGTGTGTTTCAGGTTTATTATCATACTAGAAGTACTCTCACTCATATACAAAGTTTTTGGACTCAAATACAAGCTATTAGACTCAAGACAAGTCAAATTGGGCTCAAATTGCAATATTGAAGATCAAGAGAAGATAGCTCAAGTTGAAGTCTTGAAGACCTTGTAGTTTGTAAGTTTAGTTTTGTAAAGATAGAATATGTGAAATTTGGCTCTAGGATTTGCACACACATTTGTTTTGTATGTTTCTATGTTTTCAAAATATTTATTTCTAGGTTTATGCCTTAGTTTATACATACATGTACCCAAAGCTTTACATCTTCAAAAACTTGTTTAAATACATGTATATAAACTATTTTCAGCATAAAACTTAGCTTCAGATTTTTAAAGATTTTATAAAAATTTTCTATCTTAAAATCTGCCCAGAAAAACTGTTTTCCAGGCAGACCGGTTGACCGGCCCAGTCGACCGGCTGCTGTGCCCGGACATGCACAGGTTGTGCATGTCTGTCGGTCGACCGGACCTATATACCGGTCGACCGAAAACAGACGTTTGCTCTCTGTATCTTTCCGGTCGACTGGGTCGGTCGACCGGTAGAAGGAAACTGTGTTTCCCTTCTTGAGATCGGTCGACCGGCAGTCGACCGGAGCCACAACGGCTCTTTTGCCAGCAGAGTCCCGGTCGACCGGCAGTCGACCGGTAGGCCTGCAACACCTCCAACGGCTCTTTCCTCTTTGGGCTGTTCTGAAAAACTGTTTTATTTTCTGTTTTAACAGACTTTTTAGAGGGTTGTTGGGGTGCTTTTGCAGGTGATATTAGCTGGAAAAATCAGAGTTTTTAACCTATTCTCTCCCTATAAATAGTGGGAAATAGGCCTTAGTTATTAACCAAGAAAAATACAAGTTTTCATTGTTTTTCAAGAGAAAGAGAAAAATAGTTTAAAGCTTTCATTTCCATTCTTTTAAGTTTGATTTTCAGTTGTTGTTTGATTCTTAATATCACTCTACAACTGAAGCTTTTCTCACAAACACTTCATAGAGCCAAAAATTTCATATTCTTTCTATAGGTGAAGTTGTAAAAGTGTGAGAGTGTTTGTAAAAGAGAAAGAGTGTTGTGGTCTAGTTGAGATCACCAATTTGTAATCCTTTGTTCTTGTGGAGACAAGTTCCTAAGGGGAATTTCTTTGTAAGGTGAAGCTACGGGCTTGAGGTCTTTGGAGGCCTAACTTGTACGGGATCCTAAGGGGATAGTGGAAACCCTTCACGGAGGTGAAGGCGGGGACTAGAGCTACGGGCTCGAACCTCGAAACAAATCACTTTGTTTGCGATTGGCTTGGCGTTCTTCTTGCTTAATTTCTTGCTTTAAATTACTTCCAATCTATTGCTTGTGAACTAACTTTTATTTGTGATATCCTTACTTGTTTATTTTACTTGCTTTCAATATTTCTTGCTATATTACTTGTGTGCATTTCATCATCGCATTTCATACTTGGAATTGTTCGATCACACCTCAATACAACACGGTTGCATTGCGCACCTCTAACCCATTTAAGGGGAATTGGGAGGAAGGAGTTCAGAACCTCGCAAGGGGTATTCGGCTCTTAGTCGTGTTTTGAGAGATCGTTGCATCACTCACTTAAGTAAAATTTAAAAAGAGCATTAGATTAGCAATTACACCTATTCACCCCCCCTCTAGGTGTATTTCAAAATGCACAATTGCTCAAAGTTGAGCTCAAGCAATTTATTCTATTTTTCAAAAATTGAATCTCATTTTTATCAATTGTAGCATGAAACATGGTGAGAATGAGAATCAACATTCTTTTTCTTTTTAGAAATATTTTCTTTTTTTTTGAAACAATTTTCTTTTTAAAGAGTTATTTTCTTCCAAAATGATTTCTTTTTCTTTTTTCACCAAAATAATTTTATTTTTTAAAGAAGTATTTCCTTCACAAAGATCATTTAATTTAGAAGTCAACGAAATATTATCTTTTTTTAACATATCATTTTCTTTTGAAATACATGCAAATTTATTTTTAAGAGAATCATTTTCTTTTAACAAAAAAGTGTTGTTCTTTTTCAATTTATTATTATCCTTTTTAAGCAAGTCATATTTTTCAAGAAGTTGTTGACAAAATGAAGCAAGATCATACTAAGACATGTCAACATTCTCATCAAGCTCGGATTCAGAATTTACCTCAATGGGGTTATCCCCTTGGACCATGTAGCACAAGTTGGAAGCATCACTTCCATCATCCGAGTCGCTCCCCGCATAATATTATTTTTGTTAGCCAAGGGAGACTAAAGTGTTCCAAACTATAATTGCCGAATCAAAGTTAGAAACCCTAGATAAATATTCATCATTTAGGGTTGACTTTAGAGCATGGATGGCTTTTGCATTAGCCTCTTGATGTTTGTCATTTAAATAATAAGAATCTTTAATAGTAGCAAAATAAACATGAATACCTAGGGCTTTGAGGTACAAAGACATCTTAACTTTTCAAGTTTGGATATTAAGAATGTCAAACAAGGGAGGTGACATGAAATCCATGTGTGTGTATAAATATTGTGATTAGCTAAAAATAATAATCTTTAACTCAAGGTTGTTAGACCCAAATCAAGAGCACCAAGCTCTAATACCAATTGAAATCACCTAGAGGGGGGTGAATAGGTGACTAGCTAATCTAATGATGAATTAATGCGGAATTAAAACTATTTAAGAAAACTAAAACTATTATGTTAAATACACCAAGTATAACCTAAGAGTGTAGCCGAATTTTCGGTGAAGGGCTTTGGACTATCTCCTCAAGATTCCTCCAGATAAGAGTTGAGGTGCCGCTATGGCTCTCTTGGTTGAATACAAGTGTGAGCAAACAATCCCCAAGCATATATCAATTTAAGAAAAAGATATATCAAGCATATAAAGATAAAGGCAATGTAAGCATGCAAGATATAAACACAAGTGAGATATAGATAGGGAGCAATCGCAAACACGGGAGATTTGTTTTGAGGTTCAAGCACCCTTGCTCTATGTCCCCGCATTTAACACTATGAAGGATTTTCACTATAAGTGATCCCACCGGATCACTCGGTGTCGCAACACCTACAACGAGTTCACACTAGAACTCCTTGGACTCACTAGTTCCTCTCTTGCTCCCGCAAGAACTACACACCGCAAGCACACTAGCTTGCTGAGGCCGCACCTCTACACCGAGCTTTCACTAGAACTCGAAACAACGCGAACCCACAAGTCCGCCTCCTCAAACACAAAGAAGAACACTTGGTAATCTAGACACTTTGATCACCTAAAAACACTCTCACAACAACTCTCCCATAGGATAGATATTTGCAATGGATAGCTCAAGTGTATGTGAGAAAACTAGGATTGATTTGGTGGTGAAACACTCAAGAAATCACTTTTGAAAACTCTTGATAAACTCTCCTTTTGATTTGAAAATATTGGATCTAAAACATATGGAGAAAACCACTGAGATAGGTAGGAAAAACTAGCCCAAAAACTCTCTTAAAATCTTATATAAAACAGTCCAAAATAGCCCCAATATATAGGCCTCAAAAAACTAGCCGTTGGGGACACACACAGCAGGAAATCCTACTGTCGGTCGACCGCCCGATCGACCGGCTAACGGTCAGATTTCTGATCGTTGTGCCCGCAGTCGACCGGCCGATGGACCGTGGCCTGGATACAGATAGCAGTAGCTCTCCGCCGGTCGACCGCCCAGTCGACCGGGGCCAGTTTCAGAGAGCAGAGCTCTCTGGCGGTCGACCGGGTCGGTCGACCGGCCCTCCAGCCAAACGAAGTTGTGCACGTTTGTCGACCGCCCGGTCGACCGACCTCTGCCTCGATCGACCGTGCGATCGACCGGCAGAAGGCCAAAAAATATTTTTTAGGGATTAAAAACTCGGTCTTTTTCCTTCAATAAAATCCCATAAATTCTTACAAATCCTACAAAAATAAGTTCATCGATATACTTTGAAATACAAACATGTTTGAGAAAAAATCAAAACATGTTACAAGTATTTTGAACTATTTTTGTAATATGAAAGTTTTGCCTTAAACAAAAACCTGTATTTTTCAAAAACGATTTTTCTAAAAGTTTTTCAAATACAAAAGCAAGATATTTGAAACACTTTTAAAGCCTAGTGTGTATGGATATGATCCACTACACATATATGATGTAATATCTATGTTTTTGACATTAAGCTCTAAAATAAGTTTTGATAAAACACATGTATATTTTGAATCTTAAAAACCAAACCGGTATTTTTCAAGACGAAAACTCTTTTATGAAAACACTTCTAAATCTTGTGTGTGAGTGTATATGAACTTGAGCAATCCACCACTAATCCATCATTTACATTTTATCTAAAAATAAAATATTGACACTTACAAACATGACACAAGTCTTCTTGAAAATCTTTTCTTGAAGGTCTTCTTCTCCTTCTTGACTTAGTCCAAAACTTGATTCAATGAGTTAGACTCCTCTTGAGTACTTGATGCAATCTTGATGCGCGAGCTCTTGAATCAACACATGCTAGCTCCAAAACTTTGACTTGAAATTCTTTGTTGAAGCTAAACACCAACTAAGATCTTGATAAAAATATCTGACACTAATTAAACACAAGATCATTAGTACTATAATTACATGAGTTAATCATCATCAAAACTAGAGTGATGGGCCTTTGGGCCAACACTAGCAACAATAAGACCTAAAAAAGTATAATAACTCTGCGACCGTGAGAGCAGTCTGCGTATATCACAAGTTATAAAATACTATATTAATTATTCTGACCTAATTGCAGTAATTAATATTCTATCTACCGTGATACAACAACCAAAAAAGAGGTGCACTAAAGTTAATCTCGATAAAGGAAAGATGTGCACCATACGAAAATTAAATATATAGAAAAAATATTTTGTAAAAAGCTAATTTGTAGTTCATATCATAAACTTCTGAAAACAAGGGTACTCTTTCGATTCTCCGCCATAACTATTTCAATTAAATATTTAAATTCTTTTTGTCTTATTCGAATACTCAACCGTCACCTCTAATACTTATTATTACTATGCACGTCGTTTCACAGTATTGACCTTTTAGTAGTGCCTGTAAGTAATATATTTTAAAGATCTCATATCTAAAAAAATATTTGTGTTCTTCTTCTTCAATTTGATTTCTAACTTCCTGAAAGAATTTATTCTTGAATCATGTCTTGCCCATCTTTTCTCTTTGAACACTCAGATTTCAACTTCAATCATTCTCCCACCGGTTTTCTTTCTTCAGGGGATTCTAGTGAATCTGATGAAAGTCTGGACTCTCTCCTTTTGATTATCTCATTATATCAAATAATGTTTCTTCTGATCCTCCTCTTCATGAGGATGATCAAGTTTTCATGGGGCCTCGAGAAACGTATTCCTCTACCACTTTACAAAGACATGCTTGATGAAAGCATGTCCTCTGATGCTGAAGGCGCGCTTTCTTTGAGCATATTCTCTGGAGGTTCTTCTCGACACGGATCGAAGGAAGAGATTGATACACACGACCCATTCTAAGAGTTTATCAACGAACCAAAGTACTCTTAAAAGAGGAAGAAAGCGAAGAGGACATCGAGCTGGTTGACAAGAAAGAAGATGAAGACAAAAAGAATGAAGAGGAAGACGAGGAGAATGAAGACGATGAATCTGCTTATGATAGTGATGACGATGAGGACTAGGATTTTTTGATCTTCTGATATTCACCTTATTTTTGTCTTCTTTTAAGAGATTTTAATACTCTTTTTTTGTAAGGTCTCTTTCTGACCATATTATGTTATAAATAAAATTTACTTCTATCTGAAAATGATCTTCCATATTTTTAAAATACATGTAAAGTATATTTCTTTCATGCATTTTAATTCGCAGTGATCACATGACTTTAAGTGATTTTATAAATACTGCTATCATTGTCACGAACCTAATATATTGCCCGCAAATATTGTTATACGATAAGAAATATAATCATTTACTACAGAACAATGTAAATCTTTTATTAAGAAGTTAATTATGGTTGCACTCTGTGATTATAAATGAAAAGTTATTAGTTTTACATCTGAACTACAACCATGGTTACAGTATTCAGTTAATAATTACTCTCAAGTAAAAAAATTGCGATTATGCTCGCTGTCCATAATTAACTATATTGATACATGAAACTGTAACGCCCCGGTCCCGCAGGTACGGGGACGTTATGGCGACGTACATACGCGAGGTGAAAACAACCTCACGCGTACGTTAAGCCTCAGTACAGGGAATCACCTCCATAGACACAATGGTTCCAGCAGAAAATAAGTACAAGAATACCTGCAGAAAGGGGGTTAGTGATCATAACAGATATAAAAATAGGGATAAATGAGATAACAGAAATAAATTACCAAGATACCTATAAGAGTCTCGATGAGGAATCTCCTATGTGACTCCAAGGCACTATCTGATAATACGGTAGCTCGGATCTCCAACCTGGGCATGCAAACCCAGGGTCGTCAGAAAGCGACCTAGTGAGTGGTAAAATGAAGGAGGCAGTAATATATACAACAGTAATACAAGCATGTTATATAATACATAATGTCGTACTGGTGATATCATATAATAAGAATATAATAAGCAGGAGAAATAGATAAACATGTCATCTTTTATTACCACCACTACCTAGCCGGTTATCATCGGGTCATATTTATAGTCGTGTCCAGTTTATAGAGTAAATGGTGACGTGATAGAAATGAACATGCGAGTGGTGACGTGGTAGAAGTGAACATGTAGATGGGCATATGCACTATAACCATAATACTGTGTTGTGCATATACGGTAATGATATCTGCTATACAGAAAACAGAATATATGCAATGCAGATCATACATGTACATGAGAAGTATGCCACTACAGACAGTGTAACATGTACCGGGTAAAGTAACAAGTATACAGTTAACATGATATCGGACAAATGATCAGGTACAGAAACAAGTACAACTAAACAAGTGAATACATATATCAGGCAAGTCATGTTATTTATATAATAGTAGCAATCAGTACCACCTGGTATTATAATCAATCTCTTCCCGTGTCCCATACCACTCGCAGTTCATACTGGAGCCCGCACTCCAGTCGAACCCATCCGTACATGGCATACGGGCACCATTATCCAAATGAGAGAGTGACCAAATAACAAGTGTTTCCGACGTCACTATTGTGTATACTGTTTTATTATGTTAATTGGAAACCCATGGTCGAGGAGCTCTTATCGGGTGGGTGTATCCCGTGTATACCGGGACGACGGCCTTAAACAGACCCTTGGCTGCTGAGACCAGGGCCAGCTCGCTAAGGCTGTAACATGTAACGGGAATCTCAATGAGCTAAAACAATAACGGAAAACGGGAGCTCATGAGTAACAGACGGTAGTCAGCACTACCCCGTCCCCTGCAGTGGGACAAACAATGGATCCAGACATCCACCCGATATGATCTAATCAACCGTCAAGTCTCCCCCATACCCCAGTTAGTTTTATGATCTGATATGTCAAGTATTCAATGTAACAAGAACAAATACAGTACATGATACGGATAACATGATAACTGGACCTGAGCTCTGTTGATAGCATAGAACAATATAACGGGAAATGGGAACAATATAACGGGAAACAGGAACAATAGATGTGGAATTTCACATATCGCATATCAACAGCTCTCAAGTCAGTAACGGGAATATCCATATCAGTAACCGGAAACAATCACATAACATGGATACGGTAACATGGAACAATAATCTGTGTAATTTGCACGGTGCATCATATGATAATAAGATAGAAACAATACACGCAGGTACACTCGTGTGGTGAGCATATGTAACAGTGATGTGTGAACATGAGATAACAGTGTATCGAGCATCCATGTAACGATGATATCAATAATAATGAAATGCGTTAGTCCGTGCATTGGTATATCCGTGTACCAGTGGAACATATAGGTGTAGCAATAAGTTGTGTAATAGCTCAGTACACGTAAGCACAGTAATCAGTGTCGACTATAATACCATGTCCTGTGACCTTACAGTATCCGTGTCCCACTAATGGTGTCCAGGGTATCCGTGTAACAGTAACTCCCTACCATGCAATAGCAGTGTTGGTGTATCCGTATATCAGTGAATGACAATATATCGTGTAATGCGTGATAACAATATCTGGTTGTACCGGATATATAGTATCCAATGTGCTTAGCATGTTCGGGTGTTACATATAGTCATGGTGTCTAGTGCGAGGCGGGTACCGGTGATTATATCTAATCAAGTATCAGCTATCCCTATTTGTAAGGTCGGTCACCATCTTATGATATTGATTATTATTAACCGGTATTTACAGTTGTTACAGGGATTAACGGTCAACACGACGAGTGTGATAAGGCAACCAATCAAGATTACTAAACATGATCAAATATAATTTATAAAAGAAAAACACTCACAAACTAGTCACGGCAAGGTAGCTCTCTTTCCCACGATCGCAACGGATCCAGAATCGCCCGAATCGGAGTCCGGATGCTCCAAATATCGCCCGAACACTAAATCAAATAAAATGGGGTTAAATATGTAAATAAAAATATTAAACGCAAATACTAAAAAGTAGAGGGGGTTTTTATGAAAAAATTACCTTTATTGGGTTGGATGCGGGTAGACGGGTTAACGGGTCGGGTCTAAACCCAAACCCAAACCCGTTTAACTTAAGTTATTGGATACGGGCTAACGGGTTATTGGGTTGGGTTTATATCCAAACCCAACCCTCCCCTCCATACTCTTATTGGGTTCGGGTTATACCCGAACCCAATAAGTCACAAGCAGTAGCAACAGCCCTTGCTGCTGCTGCGCGAGAGCAGGCCGGCCAGCCCTGCTGGCCGGCGGCAAGGAGGGCCCCGCCGGCGGCGGCGGCGGCGACGGTTCTAGCTGCAATACAGAGAGGGGAAAAGTGAGAGTGAAAGAGAGGGAAGGAAAGAAATAGGGAAAGAAAAGGAGAGAAGAAGAAGAAGAAGAAGAAGAAGAAGAGGAAAAAGGAAAGGGGGGCGGCGGCGGTGGCGGCCGGCCACCGGCCGCGTGGCCGGAGGGGGTGGAGCCCGGTGGCGCGCCGGCCACCGGGGTGCGCGGCGGCAAGGCCGGAGGCGGCCTGCTGCCAACAGAGAGAGATAGGGGGAGAGAGAGAAAAGAGAGGAGAGAGAGGAGGTATTGAGAGAGAGAGAGTTGTAGAGAGAAGAAGAGAGTGAGGAGAGAGAGAGAGGGGATGTGTGAATTAGAGAGGGGGAGAGAGAGAGAGATTTGTAAGGGGAAAAGAAGAGAGAGAGAAGGCGGTGGAGGAAAGGCGGTGGAGGAGAAAGATCCAGAGAAGAAGAGAAAGGAAAAGAAAAGAAAAAGAATAGAATTTAAAATAAGTAAAATATTATTATTTAATGCGGCCCAAAATTCGACCAACTCCGAACGGTGCCTAAAAATCACAGAAAATAGAGAATATTATCCTGAGATGTAATATGAAAACGGTTTGAAGAAATTCAATCTGGTTTACAAATTAAAAATCCTGGAAGATGTCGCCGGTACGGGGCGACACCAGTTTAGTCGGATTTTCGATAAATTCGGAAAAATCCCCAAAAAGACCCTAACAAAGATCGTATGGTTCTAAGACACAAGGTGAAAGCGGATTCTCAAGATACAACTCCGTTTGTGAAATAAAAATCGTAAGGCCGATTATCAGTATCGGTCGACACCGACTCCGGAGATTTTCCAAAATAATTCAGAAAAATTTCAGAAAATCCTGAAAAATCTCAAATATTAGAAAATGATTTTTGAAACTAAAATCAGCTCAATCGGACTACTACGTAGGCCAAATCAATTTTGTACGTCGTATCGCGTACTGATACGGTGATACGTACACCAGGGATCAGGGGGTTAAATTTCTCCCCGCCTTACAAAAAATTGCGTCCTCGCAATTTCCATCCAGGTGTGGGAACATTATTTTCAACCCCAAAGCCGAAATGTTACGGGTCCGCGACACTTCCACTGCGCACTCTGATATCTATAAGGAACTCGGGATGAAGAAGTATTATAGTGAACCAACTCTAATGGATTGGAAACAAGAAGATGAAAAGAAAGTAAGAAGAAAATCGGATATTCGTGTGGACAACTGTCAGTATGGAATACACAAGAGTTGAGGAATGAATCGTCAATAACATGGTATTCTTGTACTCGTTGCTGGAATCCCCAAATTCAGATACAAATCAGTGAATCTGAACCTGATTGTACTGTTGGTAAGAGCCCGAGTATGGACCCATGTGGTTACCACACCAGGTGTGAACCTCGGCTCTGATACCACACTATGATCATGGTCGCAGTCCTGACAAAACAGTTTAATCGTTGTACATTCAATCAAGTTAAAAACTGTGACCATAGTCACAGTTTAAAGTTAACTATATCGATAGTTGATACTGCGATCATGATCACAATCCTCTCAAATCAGTATATTTCATTGTATATCACAAATTAAAAAAAACTGCGACTACCATCGCATTGTGTAACACAAATGTAAAGTTCTTCTCGTGTGTGAAACAGAGACAAGGCCGCAGTGAAGAACAAATATATAAAATCATAAGTAAATGGGACTATTGTCGCAGTCAGTAAAATCTTTACGGAACATATCATAAATTTTTGCAAAAAGAATTATATGTATATCAATTAAGCACAAAAATGACATGTCTATGAGTTCCACATGATACAATTATAATATAATTGTAGATTGCAACTAAGGTCGTATTTATAACAATTGAGAAATTATTTTATTGACCACTACGAGCTTAGTCGCATTCATGAAAGCCATAATATCTGCGTATAAAAAAATAAAAATAAAGAAGTATTCAAATTACTTTAAGACAAAAGTCGCAGATTCACATCCAAAAAAGTTAAAAATTATTGATGAAGACAACGATCAAGGTCAAATTCTTCATATGAATCTTGTGTCTGCGACCATGGTCACAATCTCGATACAAACATAATAATTATTTTCAGTAAGGACTGAGAACAATAAATAAATGACATGGATAATACATAAATCTGAAAAAAAAATCATAACCTCTGGTTTATAATCCAAACTTCTCTCTCTGGTTGCATTTGTTTCGTTCGTTGATGAAGTTGCACTTGAAGAGACTTGATTCATATTCAATTGGAGAGAAAGTGGGTGAGACCGGCAACATGATGGGGTGGCCGAATATGAATTATAATTGGGACTCACACCAAAAATGACAGGGTGAGAGAGATCTGTTACATGTATATAAAAGATTGACACACACACACACACACACACACAGAGAGAGAGAGAGAGAGAGAGAGAGAGAATAATGAGAAGGAAAGATAATAATAGAGAATATAAATCTCATCCCAATAAAAAAGTTCCATTTCTAAACAGCAGGGTCTTTTAGTAATTTTTGTTATTTCCAATAGCAGGGACCCTATAAAGATTACCCTGTTTTGTGGTACATATTACGCCATGTCAACTCCGGCTGAGAGACTCTCTCAACTAGCGGCTGATATACATTTTTCTGTATGTGTGTGTGTGTGTTTGTGTGTGTGTATACCCTTATTGTAATGGTTTTCTCCCCAATGAAATAGTGAACGCAAATGGGAGGGTTTTTTTTGGAGAATAAACCTTGAGGTTTTAAACCCCCGACGTTTCATTAAAAAGATATTAACGGGAAGTTGAGGTTGCCATCATACTGGTGTTGTTTGCTTTTGTTGTCTAAATTTTTATTGAGAGGTGCATGAGAAAGTTCAAATTTGTATGATTTGGATCTCAGTGAAACACCTCAAAAGATATACTTGCTTAGACGAGAATATAATTTGCTTCAAAGTGACTCTCAAAGAAGCTAATATACTAGTTCTTCGCAAGTCTGAAAATTAGAGCATATTTATATTGCTTCCTTGAGCTTTAACTTGCCAAAAGCTAAATCCCTCTAAACTTGTGAAATGTGAAAATAACACTAGAATTGTCTGTCTAGAAAGCTTACCATTTAATTTTAGATGGATTAAGAGTTAATTCCTCCATGTTTAAAGAGGAAAATTTGGAATTAAAATGCAAGGGAAAATTTTGAATTAGAATGAACACCATAATATTGTGATTGATATGTGTGGCAGGATGACTAATTAGAGTTGCATGATAATAATACGCGTAGAATTGTTTCGTATTAGAATGCAAAAACGTAATAGCTAGAGTTCCATGGAAATAATACGCGTGGCATGATGAATAGCTAGAATTGCAAGGAAATAGTTCTCTCTTTTTGAAGGGTTCTTCTTTTATGAGAGCATATTTTCTTATGAAGCTTCTTCTTTTTCTTCTTCTTTATGATCTTCTCTCTTGTGAATATGAATGTATGACCACGGTTCTTTTATCCTCGGAAAAAATGGGGGAAAATTTACTTGATCTTACAGACTAATTGGTTAAACTCAATATCTTAACAATGCAAGCTAAAGCTATTAAATTTCTCTAAAAAAAGAATTTAATGCAAACAACAAAACAAAGATACACATTAGTTTCCTATAGATATTAACCCTTATTGACCCTGTATATCTTAATTCGGTTTAATCAGTAGAAAGTCCTGACCCATGGCCAAATAGGCCCTCATATCATTTATCCAATTACTAGGGTTGTTTTGCAAATATACTAATGTGTTTTCTCCTGATTCCCTTCTTTTAGTTGCAGGTACAGGGCTATGACCAGTTTAAAAAAATCTTCGGTTTGCAGACTTCCCCACTTCAGTGAATTTTTCAGATTTACAACTGTCTTGTTTGCCGCCATGAAGCAAGAAGAAGACTGATGGTACTTGATTGTTCTGTATGGAGAAAAATTAGCAAATCTAAAGCTGCTGTCATCTTGTAGCCTGCGTTTGTCAAATGAGCAGTCCTGGGAAATGATATTTTATGCTATTTCAAGTTCTACTGCAGATTGTACCCCTTCAATCCAAGTTTTTCTGGGTTCTGTTTCTTCTTCAATGTTGAAATTTTATCCATGTTCATGTTGAAGTGAGCCATAATTCAGGTTTCAGGGTGGAGTTGAGGCTGTGTTCGCTGTTCTTTACCTGATTCTGGTTACTAATTTCTGAAGCCTCTAACCGAACCTCCAGCATAAGAAATGACTTTCAGGTAACCAGCATTGCAATATTTTGCCGGGTTTACTGGTCTTTGGTGCTTTTTGCATGAATCAGGTCGATAACTCCCACCTTCTGTCTTCAGTCGAAGCTTTGTCCAAATATGTTCGCTGCGTTCCTCGAACATGGGACTACAATTCATCTGCTGCTTTTATGTTTGAAGAGATCCTGTTTCTTGATGCTTAAATCTGAATGTGTCATGTCTGAGTCATCTTGATAGTACTTGTATCAGTACTGATGAGTGTCACAAAGAAGAATGTCAGGGGGACAAGTACAATGATCCATTATCCGTAAACTGGCAATCGAGTGGCCCATACGTATCATGATAGCACAGAATTGATATGCTTTGATATCAATTGTTGTTCCTGAAATTGAGTCGCGTTATTCCGGAATTGAGTTGCGGAAAGTGGATAATACTTGCAAAAAAAAAAATATTATTGAGTAAACTAGTAATATCAAGACAACAAAATAATAACAATAACAAGAAGATTTAATGTGGTTGACCTAAACTTGACTACATCTACAGGGAGAGAACTTGAGAGAGTTTTATTAATAAACTTAGTACAAGAAATCTAATTTTCCCCTTGATTCCTACAAGAATATTCACATTCCCCTCGAATCCCACAAGATTACAAGAGTATATCTTATGCACAGTCATCTTCCTCTCTCTCTTTCTTGGCTTCTTCTAATTTTCTTCGAGATACAATATACTAGGTTACAACTTTTATTTATAGCATTTTGCATTACAAAATATAATCGGATTATGAGATGATCTTGGCAGTCAGATGCTGAAGAACTTGATCAATCTTTATAGGACTTGATCTCCTTAATCTAGAAGAATTCTAAACCCTCTAAACTTTAGAAACAAATCTTTATTGACTAGAGTCTGATTCTTATCCGAACTTCTCCAGAAAAGAAAAATTTCACCACCTCTATTTGTGCTTCAGAACGGTAGACTAGTCGACTAGTCCTTCAGGCTAGTCAACTAATAACATCTATAAGTTGACTAACTATAATCTCTTCTTCTCTGTATATGTCCAGTTGATTGGGTAGTTGACTGGTTCGAGCATTAGTCGCTATACAGTCGGCTAATCTGACTCAGTCTTGATTTGCTTTTTTTGCTTCAAGTTTCGTCTTCTCCAATTCAATTGGATCTTCTTGAGCCATCATCTCTTCTTTAAAAACAAGATAAAATATCAACAATCTCCAGTTTGACTTGCTTTTCAAGACTTTAGCAAAACACCTTGAAAATTTTGGATTATTATCTTGATTCTTTCCTCGATTGTAACCATATCGTGAAACTTTTAACTCTTGCCCCTCTCCCCAGGGCCTTTGACTGATTCACCCCATACTTTGGGCCATCTTGGGCCTCGCCCAAATGCACCCTTTCTCTTTTCTGAAATACTTTTACTCGGTTCATGTCCCGTTGCAATCTTCGTTTAAGCTCCACCTCGTGATAGCTCCCATCGAAGTTTATCCTTGAAACTCCACCTCGAACTGAGTTTTCTTCTTCTAGCTTTTATATTCCTCCACACTTCTCTCCTTCCAGGATTATCCTGTCTTCTTGGCTAACTGTGACAACGCCTTGTTGCACTTGGATTCGGCATCCTTATTTGTCGAGCACTTCTATGGATATTAGATTGTACCATGCCTCCGGGACATACCTGACTGCCTCAAAAGCACGCACTGTCCCATCTCTGCATGTAACATTGATTGTCCCAGTGCCGATGACCTCGCAAGCTGAGCCATTGATAGTCCCTTTTGCAACCAAAGAATTGAATATCTTCTTATGGGAACATACATGAACCGTACTAGTAGAATCAAATATACAACCTTTACCTTGAGAAGTGTTGTCTTCAACGTAGGAAGCCATTAATACTTCGATGTCAACACTGCTCATTACTATGTCTGCCTCCACAGTTTACCCTTCTTCTTCAACCACTCTTACCAATGCTTAAAGTCTTTCTTCCAATGACCTTCCTGTTGACAAAAGTGACACGCTTTTGACGAATTCGGACTTTTCTTTCCTCGTTTTCCCTTCCTTATCATAACGACCAAACTCGATCCTTCCTGCTTAACTTGATTTGGTTTTTTTCTAATCTCATTAATAAGAGAGTTGATGTGCCCTCTAAGATGAGAGTTTTCTTACTGTAGCGTATGGTGGTAAGATATGGTTATATGACTCCGAAAGCAAACTAAAAAAATATCAACGTCTTGTTCTCCTCGTCGATATTGACATCAACAGCTAAAAGCTCGTTGATAACCTTGCTGAAGAAGTTTAGATATTCCAATACCATTGCTCCTTCCGTCACGTGTAGCCCATATAGTTATTTCTTGAGATACAACTTGTTGAAGAGACTCTTGTTGGCCCAAGGTTACAATCACCCGTTTTTAGTGTGTTTTGATAATTACAAAACATATTAGTTATTTGTACTAATATTGTTTATTGGTTGAGTGTGTTTCAGGGTTCTAATGAAACTAGAAGGTTTCTTCCCTAAAAGAAGGTGTTTTGACTCAAGTCACCTCAATTCGGGCTCAAGAATCAAGCTTGCAAGATCATATGGAGAAGCCCACTTGAAGCACTTGTAGTCCTTAGAACCAATGTAAGAAATAGTTTGTTAAAGTTTGAGGGTGTAGAATATTGGCTCTAGGATACACACACACATTTTCAAAATACAAGTTTTAGTTTTGGTATTTGTTTTCAAGTTCATGCATTGATTCTTATACATGATTCCAAAAATCCTTACAAAGTCTATATCTTGTTTACACCATGTATAACTATCTTTTACAACATGAAACTTAACTACATATACCTACAAAATTATCTTCAAAAATTTTCAAGTTCAAAATTCCTTCTGATTTTCTGTTTCAGGCTAGACCGGCCGACCGGCCCGGTCGACCGGCACCTGCACAGGACATGCACGCTTGTGCATGTCTGTCGGCCGACCGTCCTGGTCAACCGACTGTCTGCAGTTTGCTCTCGGGTTTTCTGGATCGACCGCCTGGTCGACCGCCTTCAGGAAACCTTGTTTCTGTTTTGAGGACGGTCGACCCGAGCGGTCGACTCGAGCCCAACGGCTACTGCCAGCTGGGCGGACGGCCGACCGGACGGGTCGACCGCCAAGCCTGCAGAGCCCTAACGGCTCTTTCCTCTTTTGTGTATTTCTGAAATCTGTTTTTGTAATCTGTTTTGGCAGACTTTTTCTGAGTTGTTAGAGATCTTTTTCCAGATCAAATAAGCTTAAAATAAATTGTTTTTAACCCTTTCCTCTCCCTATAAATAGAGGAGATAGGTCTCTTGCATTTCTCACTAAGAAAAATCCCTAGTTTACAAGTTTTCAAAAGAAAGAAAAAATCTCAAAGCTCTCAATTCTCTCTTGCATTCTTGGCTATTGTTTTTCAGTTGTGTTCTCAAGAAAGTTTCATTTACAACTGAGTTTGTTTTTCTCACTACACTTCTAGAGCCAAAATTCCCATCCTCATTCTATAAGGAAGTTGTAAAGAGAAAGTGTTTGTAAGAAGTTTGTGATCCTTTTGGTGATCACTTAGCTACTTGATTGAGGCAAAACCTGCACAAAAAATACGAAATTTCAGAACTTATAATAAAAATGTGCAAGTGCTCAATTCTTCCGCTATAGCAAGTGGCTATGTGGGTCGTGATCCACGAGGAGGGTTTGCGATGGAAGCGTTACAGTTCTTTATTGAAATCTTTTAAGAAAATAAAAGCGAAGATTCTTCTCTGTTTTTAAGTTAAGAAAAGGAAAAAGAATTATGTTAAAATTAGAGAGAAAGTGAAAGATGAAGAAGGTGGAAAAAATCAGAACATAATGAAGCGAATATGTACAAATGAAGTGGAGAAAAAAAGAGTGATTTTGAAGAGATGGTGATTTAATTTACAAAATGAAAGAAAGAAATAAAAGAGTTACTTACCTTCTTTTCACCAAAAGCTTACCTTGAGTTTTTAGCTTCGATGTTACCTTGAATTGGAGGCAAGCAGTGCATAGCCCATAAGAGTCGAATGTTGGTCTCTTCCACATTACATCATCAAGATACGCAAGCATGAAATGATACAGAGAGACTCACAATTCCATCGTCATGAGCTATCGGTGGCACTCGCAAAGGCAAGGCTCTTTCGATGCTTTTAGACTCACTTGGAAGACAGTTGTACCAAAAAGAAAGGTAAAATAGAAAAGAAGAAGAAGAAGACTAAAAAGAAGTACATACACAAAAAGAACATCGATTTGATTTCATTACAATCAAAGAAAAGAAATAAGTCTTACACCGGTGTCACTCCAGCTCTAACTTCAATCTTGTTCTTCGATGAAAGTCGATCTCCTCTGAATTACATAAATGAAACTAAAATTACATGAAAAGAAAGACTAAAAATCTAAACTAAGAAATGAAAACTAGGCTAAATTCCTATCTCTGCATGGTCGTCCCTTTTGCCTTTGAGTGCAGGTATTTATAGGAGAAAATGGAGAGGGTAGAGGAGTATGAAGATAAGTAAATCTGGCAATTTTTGAACTCCCCTTATCTTCAAACTTGATTTGAGGTGGATATTCAGTTCTGATCTGTAGTTTGTTGGCCTGTTGATTGCTGAATATCACTTATCAAATGACAGAATTAAAAATAATGATCAACATAAGAGTTGTAGCTCTGTCAGTCTGCTTTCTGGATCATCTTGAATCATCAGAATTGAGATTCTGTAGCAAAAGTTATGATTCGAATACTAAAATATATCCAGTCAGAATCTGAATCAAACTTACTTGATCTTTGCTTTAACCGATCGATTCTGAGAGGATTCTTCTCAACCAGTTTTCAACCTCTTGATTTTGCCCTGATTCAGTGTATGTGAATTAATTCTGATTAATTCAGAATTTGGTGGGCTTTGGGCTCATTTCTCTTCATCTCCTTGAAGAATGGGCCTGCAAATAAAATTAGCATTTAATTAGGACAATGCAGGCTTTTATTCTAAAATAAGTATGGAAATATGATATTTAATATGCAACATTAGCGACTAATCACACCCCTATACCTATCTTTTGCTCGTCCTCGAGCAAAACAACTAAACTATACTAAGGATTATTATACCACTTTCGCAGGTCGCGCGATTGCACTGAGCTTGTGCAACAAGCCGTTAAACCTCTAGGTTTCCCCTAGAGGACGAGTTTTGTCTCGTGAGGGTTTTCAGCAGATTACACCCACAAAATTCATAAAGAAAGGGAAACAAAGAGTTAGTATTTTCGAAAAGCATTTTGAAAGAGAAAAAATATTTGGCATATAATTGTAAGATCTAAGTAATCTATAAGTTATAGGAAAACTTAATTTTTCATTCCTAAACTTAGTCTCTATTCAAAAATTTGTTATCAAATTAAAGTAAGGAGTCAAATTGTACTTCTCATGTAGTCTATTACTTTACCCTAAGTCATATGCACTTGTGACTGTAAAAATTTGACTAAGGGTTCATTAACTCTAACTCTTATGCCTCATTTATTTATATATATATTTTTGGTGGTATTATTCCTTAGTTTAGGCTTTCTAATCTGCCTATGTAACGAGCCTTTAATCGATGACTCCCAAATCAGACGGTCTTAGGGCACCGGGTGAGAAAACACCCCTCGGACTTAAGGACTCGAGCAAACAAGGTCACAAAACTAAGGATTTTATTATATGAACCTCTTTTAGGCGTGAATACTTATGCTTTATTAGGCACAAATACCCAGCTTAATCAAAGGATTTTTATTTATATATTTTTTTCTTTTCAAACTTATCTAATCATCTTTCGCGTAAATACTAAGGCTTGCTTAGGCCAAAGCACCTAGCTAATCAATAATTAGATTTGTTTATCTTTTTTTTTTCTTTTTTTTCTAAGGCATAAGAATCTTTGTTTTTGAACCCTAAGTGTGTAAGTATATGAAGTGTGCATATTTCATCAAGGTAAAGATCAAGACTAAATTACTTTGACAAGTTATCTTCCTAACCCTAAAAATCAAACAAATAATCTTATTTTGACCAAGTATAAGAAATCCTAATTTGGATTTTCCTATTCCTTAAAATTAACTTAATTTCTTACAAAAAATATGTCAAAGTATTGTTTCTATTTTCAAAAAGTTTTTTAAAAGTAAAGAAATTTTTTTTTTAACAAAAAGAAAAGTTATGTTTGACCCTCCCCCACACCTATCTCATGCATTGTCCTCAATGTATGAATTAATGCATAGATGCATGAAAAAGAAGAAAGGGAAGGAAAATGTTACCTTAAGGTGGTGGTTCTGGTGGTGGTCTGATTGGTCCACGAAATGTGGCCCAATCAACTTTGCTTTGGGTTCGGAGGAACCCACCAGAAATATCTTTAATATAACCCACTAAAAAGATAAATCCATGAAGGATTTTTATTAAATATTTAACCCCATCTAATTTTCAAATTTCATAACTGATTTCGGAGTCAAATTTGTCAACCACCTCGTCCCAGAATGGAGTATGAAATGATAAAATGATTGACTTGGACTCAGGAAGGATAGGAACTAACACCGACTCAGGAAGGTGACTTAAATTAAGTAAAGGTTCAAGAGTCGAAATAGGTTCAGAAATTGGGTCCAAGTCAAGAAGTTGAAACTCAAGTCCACACGTGTTTTCCAACAATGGAATGTGACCTAATATGGGTGATTCCAGTTCAGAAATGATAGGTGGAGGAATCAAAACTGACTCTAAAATATTACTCAAATTTGGTAACAAAACAGGAGTCAATATTGATTCAGAAAGTTGAATTGGATCACAGATGTGAGAATCTAGGCCACATATCTCATTGAGTTCAATATCAAAAAATGGGGAACTTGCCAATTTGTCAATAGGATCTTCAAAAGTGTATAATTGGTCAAGTTCAATATGATCCTCAAAGATGGGTGATTCAATTTCATTATGAATTGGGACAGGATCCAATGTTGACTCCGGAAAAAGATTGAATTCAGGTGAAGATACCGGAGTCATTATTGAATCAGGAATAAGAATTGAATCACTAAGTTGGGGTTCAAGATCATATTCATTCTCAAGTTCTATTTCAGGAAAGGAATAACTTGCCAAACTGTCAATATCTTTTTCAAAATTTGGAGTTTGGGCAAGTTCAAATGGTTGTTCTGAAATAGAATCTTGATTTCCAAAACTACATGACTCTTCGGCTCGGTGTTTGAGAATTTAAGAATTTGTGAATAAAAAGAATGAAGTGTAGATTTCTTAGTCTCAATGCGAATCCGCTGTAGCAAGGGCTCAAGCGGGTCGTGATCCTCAGGGAAGGATGCGATGCAAGCTTTTCGACTCGATTCCTCTGTATCTTCAAAAATAGGAGAAAAGAGATTAGATTTGAGAATATATGATATGAAAGACGTGGTTTTGCTGATTTTCTACCATAACCCTATTGCAAGTTAAGGAGATTGATCTTCATCTTGAGATGTATGTAATTCACCCTAGGTTATTAAGAATAATTCAAGTAAGAAAAACCAATACCAGATTCTAACTAAGTTACATTATTTAAAAGCCAAACTATGGTTCATCCTAACATCTAGGTACAGCTTAATAGAAGATGAATCTTAAATTTATGCTGTCCTAGTTCTTAAGTTTGAAGTCATGAAAAGTCTTTTTAATATGCAACCTAGATTAAGAATCTTAGTTATCTTGTTTAATCTTCAAGAAAAGTTGTTATTAAACCTAGGGTTTCTAGAGATGGTCATCAATCTGATCAAGGCTTAACTGCTCTAGGGTTGCTTTAAGAATTTCAGCAAACCACTAGAGAGAATTAGTTCATCATCATTTTTTTATCTTTTCAATTTATATTTTTTTTTAT
Source organism: Agave tequilana (assembly GCA_038442645.1). Taxonomy (NCBI): domain Eukaryota; kingdom Viridiplantae; phylum Streptophyta; class Magnoliopsida; order Asparagales; family Asparagaceae; genus Agave; species Agave tequilana. The sequence continues at coordinate 55,073 of JAVJIF010002785.1, forward strand.
CGTTTAATAAGAGAGATTAGAGAAAGAAAGAAAGAAAACAAATCAGAAGATCGATGATTAGAAACCAAACCAGAGAGATCACAGAAATAAAATAAACTAAATACAAAAAATTAAATGGGAAAAAGGTAACCTTTATTGCAGAATAATCCTCCAATTACAAAGCTCCTTCTTCTCCACAACGTACATGAAATGAAAGTTACAATCTTGCAGAAATTTAAAGAAAATGGCTAAAAGAAAACCCTAATACGTCTCTGGATGCCCTCTCTGCTGCGCCTGCAGGGATATTTATAGTGCAGAAGGTGATAGAGTCCCGGATAAGATCGCACACGAAAGTTGGTAGTCAACTTCATCCAAAATGCCGCAGAATCTGGGCTTTTGCCGTAGATCTGCGGCATTTCTGTGGAATCTGGCCACGCGCTTTGGCGCGTGGCTTCTTCTGGTCCATCCATTTGGGCGCCTGCTTCTGGAAGCTGCATCCTGGCTCTTTATTCTGAATTTTTCGAGATAACTTAGTAATCAAGTTACCTTGATCTCAAATATCCCAAATCTTCTATCCACGAATTTCCTTCTTATCTTGGGCTTTTATCCTCATCCTGCAAGTGTTTAGGGTTGGATAGAAGTCTATCCTTCCCTTATCTTTGATATTTGCAACTTTTAGCCCTTGTATTTGCATTTTGACTTCTTGTAATTGCGCTTTTGTACGTGGGCTTCAAACATGGGCTTGGATCTGGGCTTTTGGGCTCTTTTAAGCTTTATTTATTATTAAAATAATAATTCGAGGCCTGCACACATTAAATAACAAAATATTAATAAATGTGCATTATAATATGAATAAATGTGCAAATGTGATGGTAAATATGATGACAATTATGCATTTTTACTATTAATCACACCCCCACACTTATCTTTTTGCTCGTCCTCGAGTAAAAATCAAAAAGAAAAAGAAAATCTAATCTAACTAACTCACTTTCGTAAGAATCACGGTTGCACTTAGCGTGTGCAACAAGCCGTTAAACCCCTAGGTTACCCTAGAGGACGAGTGTTGTCTCGTGAGGGTTTTCAGCGGATTACACCCACAAAATCCATAAAAAGGAAAATATTTGACTTATATTTGAAGAGACTAAGTAGTCTATAAGTTTTAGGATTATCATTTTTATTCATTCTTTAAACTTAGTCTTTATAAAGTAAATTGTTATCCATTTTAGGTAAGGATTAAAATTGAATGTTTGTATAGTCTTTTTCGTTACCAAAAGTCATACGCACCCTTGTGAATCTAGGAATTCCTTAACTTGGACTCTCATGCCTCTTTATTATTTTTATAACATCATCTAATTTTCTTTCGTGTAAGTATCAAGGCTTCTTGAGGCCCTCATACCTAACTAATCGACTAATAGATGTGTTAATAAAATTTTTTTTGGCATGTATAACTCATCTAATTTTCTTTCGTATAAGTATCAAGGCTTCTTGAGGCCCTCATACCTAACTAATTGACTATTAGATGTGTTAATACATGTATAATATTTCTTTAGTTTAGGCTTTCTAATCCACCCATATAGCGAACTTAAAGTCGATGACTCCCAAACCAGTCGGTCTTAGGGCACCAGGTGAGAAAACACCCCGCGGACTCAAATTCGAGTGAACTAGGCCACAAAACTAAGGATTTTATTTATTAACTCACCTTTAGGCGTGAATACTTATGCTTCATGAGGCACATGTATCCAGCTTAATTAGTGATTGAAAATTTTTTTTTTATTTTTTATGAGGCACAAGGGTCTTTGTCTTAGAATCCTAGATATGCATTAGGTATGCATATTTCATTAAGGTAAAAATTAAGACTAACTACTTATTCAATTTCTCCTCCTATACCTAAAATTTAAACAATTTATTTATTTTGACCAAGTTTTTAGAAATCCTAATCATGATTTTCCTAATCCTTAAAACTAACTTAGATTTCTTTCAAAAAATAAGTCAAAGTATTATCCTTTTTATAATTTTTTTTGTTTTTAGATTTTTTTTTTAAATGTATTACATACCCTTCCCCCACACTTGTTTCATGCATTGTCCCTAATGTATGAATGAAATGCATGGATGCATGAACTGGCAGAAAGATATAGTTACCGATACAGTGGGTCAAAAAGACCCATGGCTGCATTTACTTCCAGTACTGACTCCAAAAAGATTTTAAGACGTTGACCATTTACCTTGAATGCATTGCCATTTTTGGGGTCGTAGATCTCTATGGCTCCGTATGGAAACACAGTCTTAACAATGAAGGGCCCTGTCCATCTTGACTTCAACTTGCCAGGAAAGAGATGAAGTCTAGAGTTATAGAGTAAAACTTTTTGTCCTTGGACAAAAGTTTTTCTCGTGATGGATTTATCATGAAAAACCTTAACCCTATCCTTCGCAATCTTTGCATTATCGTATGCATCATTCCTCAACTCCTCTAGTTCAGAAATTTGTAATTTCCGAAACTCACCGGCCTTATCTAAATCGAAATTTAGCTGCTTAATTGCCCATAAGGCCCGGTGCTCTAGTTCAACAGGAAGGTGGCAAGCCTTTTCAAAGACTAATCTGTAGGGAGACATTCCTAGAATCGTCTTAAAGGCAGTCCTATATGCCCATAGGGCATCTACCAGTTTGGTGGACTAGTCCTTCCTATTCTGATTCACGGTCTTCTCCAAAATGAGCTTGACTTGCCTATTAGAAACTTCTACCTGTCCGCTAGTTTGAGGATGGTATGGCGTAGACAACTTGTGAGTTATGGCATATCTTCGCATAAGAGCTTCAAAAGTTCTATTGCAAAAATGTGTGCCATTGTCACTAATGATGGCTCAAGGGATTCCAAAGCGTGAGATGATATTATCTTTCAAGAATTTGACAACAACTTTGTTGTCATTTGTCTTGCAAGGGACAGCTTCAACCCATTTTGACACGTAGTCTACGGCCAACAAGATGTATTGGTGCCCAAACGAATTAGGGAAGGGTCCCATAAAATCGATGCCCCAGACATCGAAAAGTTCTACTTCTAGAATAGGATTTAGGGGCATCATATTTCGTTTGGAAATTCTTCCTATCATTTGACATCTTGCGCAAGTTTTGCAATACTCAAATGCGTCTCTAAACACGGTTGGCCAATAAAAGCCACTTTGCAGAATTTTCTCGGCAGTTTTGCGGGGACCAAAATGTCCACCGCAAGCGAACTCATGACAAAAAGCTAGAACGCTTCTAGTTTCCTCGTCGGGGACACATCTCCTAATGATTTGGTCGCTACAATATTTGAAAAGATAAGGATCTTCCCACATGTAATACCGAACTTGAGACAAGAATTGTTATCTATCCTGTTTAGACCAATTAGGTGGTGTTTGGTTTGTGACTAAGTAATTTACTATGTCAGCAAACCATGGCTCCTTAGAGATGGCTAGAAGTTGTTCATCAGGGAAATTGTCATTGATGGGCAGTTCGTCAGAAGGTGCGTTTGGCACACGAGAGAGATGGTCAGCTACGACATTTTTGACACCTTTTTTTATCTCGAATTTTGAGATCGAATTCTTGAAGGAGAAGGATCCAACGAATGAGTCGGGCCTTCGCATCTTTTTTAAGCATAAGGTATCGAAGTGCAGAATGGTCAGTGAAAATAGTGGTCTTGGTCCCAAGTAGGTATGGGCGGAATTTCTCCAAAGCGAACACTACTGCCAAGAATTCCTTCTCGGTTGTAGTATAGTTAATTTGGGCGTCATTGAGCGTCCTACTCGAATAATAGATCACGTGCTGCTTGTTGTCCTTACGCTGTCCTAAGACAGCACCTATCGCAAAATCAGAAGCATCGCACATGATCTCAAAAGGTTTGGACCAGTCCGGAGGTGAGATGATAGGGGCAGAGATAAGTTCCACTTTCAATTTCTCCCATGCACTATGGCACCTATCATCAAAGATGAAGGACATGTCTTTAGCTAGAAGGTTTGTAAGGGGTCTAACAATTTTGCTAAAGTCCTTAATGAACCTACGATAAAATCCAGCGTGTCCTAAGAAAGACCGAATGTCCTTCACGCATCGTGGAAGTGGAAGTTTGGCTATGATCTCCACCTTGGCCTTGTCTACCTTAATCCCTTCCCTAGATATCTCATGACCTAGGACAATCCCATGTTGCACCATGAAGTGACACTTTTCCCAATTGAGGGTCAAGTTCTTTTCGGTGCACCTACTCAGCACTAGCTCCAAGTGATGGAGACACTGGTCAAATGAATTTCCATAGACGGAGAAGTCGTCCATGAAAATTTCTAGGAAACGCTCGACCATATCCGAAAACAAGCTTAACATACAACGTTGGAATGTGGCGGGGGCATTGCATAAGCCGAAAGGCATTCGACGGTAGGCAAATGTCCCAAATGGACATGTGAACGTTGTCTTCTCTTGGTCCTCCGGTGCTATAGGGATTTGGTTATATCCCGAATATCCGTCCAAAAAGCAGTAATACTCATGACCGGCTAATCTTTCCAGCATTTGGTCAATGAAAGGGAGGGGAAAATGATCTTTCCTAGTGGCTGCATTCAACTTGCGGTAGTCTATGCATACTCTTACCTTGGTAGGCAATCGTGTTTGCACTAACTCATGCTTGTCGTTCTCTACCACAGTAAAGCTGGACTTCTTAGGGACCACATGCATTGGGCTAACCCATTCGCTATCGGAAATGGGATAAATGATCCCATTATCTAACAGTTTTACTATTTCGGCGTGTACAGCCTCCTGCATGAGTGGGTTTAGCCTACGCTGTGGATCTCTCTTCGGTCTAACCCCTTCCTCTAGGTGAATACGATCCTGGACTATCGTAGGGCTCAGTCCCTTGATATCTGCCATAGTCCAACCAATGGCTTCCCTATGTCTCCTAAGGGTTGCCAGCAGGTCCTCCTCTTGCCTATTGGTCAAATTAGATGCAACTATGACCGGTAACGTCTCTTGTTCACCTAGGTAGGCGTACTTAAGATGTTTGGGCAAGGCTTTTAACTCCAAAGAAGGACGTGGCTCAATGGGTGGAGGTGTTAAGCTTGAGTCTCCCATCTCTATAGAACTCAGATTTGATTCCCATTCGATCTCATCAAGGCTGATATCACTTTTTTCTAAATCTTCCTCTTCCTCTGACTCAAGTATAATCTCATCATTATGCTCACTCATCATATTTTCAATGAAGTTAACCTCAAAGGGTTGGTCGGTCACATCGTAGGGATGCTTACCTAGGTTGAAAACATTGACTTCCTTGGTCATATCCCCAAATGTTAATCTCATGGATCCGTTTCTACAATTGATTATTGTATTTGCAGTTGCTAGGAACGGTCTTCCTAAGATGACGGGAGTTTGGGACCTAGGATTAGACACAGGTTGTGTCTCTAAGACAATGAAATCTACTGGGTAAATGAATTCTCCTACCCGTATGAGAGCGTCATTGATTTCTCCCTTAGGAACTTTGATAGAGCGGTCAGCCAACTGAATAGTAACTTGGGTCGGGTTGAGTTCACCTAATCCAAGTTGTTGATACACGGAGAAAGGGAGCAAATTGATGCTAGCTCCTAAATCGAGGAGTGCTCGATTGATTTCGGCTCGACCTATGGTGCAAGAGATGGTGGGGCAACCAGGGTCCTTATACTTAATAGGGATCTGGTTGGACAATAGCTCACTAATGTTAGTGGCTAGAAAAACCTTCTTAGGCACATTAGTCTTTCTTTTCTTGGTGCACATGTCCTTAAGGAATTTGGCATAACTAGGGACCTGTTGGATTGCATCAAGAAGTGGAATGTTGAGCCTAACTTGATTGAACACCTCTAATAATTTCTCCATATGTGCATTGTTGTTGCTTCTAAGCCTATTTGGAAATGGAGCTATAGGCTGGTGCATCTGACCTACTGACTTTTCAGCTTCAGTTTCATTGGGGCTGGATTGAGAAGGAGTGGAGCTAGATGGAATGGAAGTGGAGCTAGATGGAATGAATGGCTGAGATGGATCCAATGGCATGGATACTTGATTATCAATTGTTTCCCAGATCTGAGTGTATGAACCATGTGACACTGATTTGGGTCTTGAGCCTCATTGGCTGGCCTAGGATTCTTAGGATTTGGCAATGGTTGACTCGGTAGGGTCCCTCTCTGTCTCTCTTGCTGGTTCAACTGGATCTCTATCCTAGTTAAGACTTGAGCCAGCGTGTCGTGGCTTTTAACTAGGGTGTCCACCTTTCTTTCCATGTTGGACAGTCTTGTTTCCATTTGTGAATATTGGAAAGAGGGTGGAGGATTTTGACTAGGAAAACTCTGCTGATAGGGTGAATTTTGAAAATTGTTGGAGAATTTGGGCCTAGTCTGCTCAATGTTGCTCGGGCCCCATGAAAAATTGGGATGGTTTCTCCAACCGGGATTGTAGGTGGGCGAATAAGGATTGTTGGCGGGCCTTGTGAAGGCCGCACTCATATGTTCGGGCAAGCTTTGATGCGCGATGAAGACAGGACATTCCTCGAACACATGGTTCATATCTAGACAATAAGTACAGCCCGCCGAAGATGTTGGACTGACTTGGTTCACAGAGACTGGCTCTTTTGTTTCAAGAGCCTCCAGTCTTCGCATAACAGCAGCTAACTTAGCATCAGTTGCTACATTGGCCTCAATGGAATGGATACCTCCTTTAGAAGAAGTAGGGTCATTAGTCCTAAATTTTTCCGGGGTAGGTTCCCATTGGATGGTATTTTCAGCTAATTCCTCATACAATTCCCATCCTTCATTTTCGTTCTTTTTCATAAATCCTCCTTGGCACATGGATTCTAACAGTGTTTTAGTTTGATATTCTAATCCATCATATAGAACTTGGCAAAGTCGCCATTTCTCTATCCCATGGTGAGGACATTGGGCAAGGAGGTCCTTGAAACGTTCGAAATATTTCCAAAAAGGCTCATTGGCTGTCTGCTTAAACTGTAGGATATTCTTCCTAATCAATGAAGTCTTGTGAACGGGATAAAATTTCTTTAAGAATGCCTTAACAAAATTATCCCAAGAAGATATAGAACCAACCTCTAGACTGTATAGCCATTTCTTTGCTAAATCCTTCAAAGCAAAGGGGACAAACCTAAGTTTGATGTCATCTTTTCCTAACTTAGGAATATTCATCATGAGACATACTTCCTCAAATTCCCTTATGAAGAAGTATGCGTCCTCGGATTCCAACCCATGGAATTTAGGAAGGGTGTTGATGTATTGTGGCTTAAGCTCAAATGGGTCAACACCTTCATCGTTAAGCTTGATGCAAGAAGGAAGAGCGGTCCTGATAGGATAGATCCTATCTTGGAGAGACGGCGGTTGTGCCATGTGAGAGTCGGGCTTTTGTTCGGGTGGTGAACTAGTTCTAGTTAGCCTGGATGTAAGTGGGTCTCTCGACCAAGCAGACATGCACAATCAGCAAACAAGTTCACCCAATCAATCAATAAAAAAGAAAAACAATCAAAAATCCTAATCTAGGGTAAGCCTTGACCTAGACGACTCCTAACTTTAGACTGTCCTTAGGAGGTCTACTGTCGACGTTAACCACAAGCTAATCGGCCAGGTAGGTGGCAAGACCGGTGGGAGGTTTTCCGTCAGAGACGTTCCTTAATTAAATAACCACCGTTCTTCGGGCTTTCGGCCCTCAATCCCCTGCCTAGATACCGATTTGACAAGAGTTAATTTCGAACAATTTTCCTCCTTCGGTCAATCTCCTATTGAGTCCAAGTTAACCTAGGGCCAACGTCTAGTCAAATTTTACTTAAGGTTAGGGTTGTGAGTGTGACGGATATGATTTGTGGGCCAAGGAAGGGTGACGAAATCCCCACCTTATCTTGTTTATGGGTTATGCCTTTAAGATGTTTTGTGTACGTGTAAAGCTGTAGAAAAGTAATCACTCAAGAAAGCAGTAAATCAACCAAGAGTGTTTCCTAATCTATATGCTATGCAAACGTACCTTGTCGCCAGCACTCTTCAACAGAATTAAAAAAATTAAAATAGACACGTGCCCTAAATGCAAGAGTCTAGTTTTTTTTTTTTTATTATCAACAAATGGGTTAATGTTATTATTTAGCAGTTGCAAAGTGATCAAAGAGAAATATAATCAAAGCAGTAAGCTATTTTTGCAATTCAGAGCAACCTGCAGAAAACCAGATTAGTAGTCAACTACTATTGCCGCAGAATTGCGGCCCTGGCCGCGGATCTGCAGCAAATATGTAGGCCCTGGTGCTCTGCCTTCGAGGGCAGAGGCACTGGGTTGCTGTATGTCCTTGCTACTGCTCTGTTTTTCTGTTCTCTGTATCTGCAAACAGAAAGAATAAAGAATGATTAGAACGAGAAAATCGTGCCGTTCCTTCCCCGGCAACGGCACCAAAATTTGTTTGAGAATTTAAGAATTTGTGAATAAAAAGAATGAAGTGTAGATTTCTTAGTCTCAATGCGAATCCGCTGTAGCAAGGGCTCAAGCGGGTCGTGATCCTCAGGGAAGGATGCGATGCAAGCTTTTCGACTCGATTCCTCTGTATCTTCAAAAATAGGAGAAAAGAGATTAGATTTGAGAATATATGATATGAAAGACGTGGTTTTGCTGATTTTCTACCACAACCCTATTGCAAGTTAAGGAGATTGATCTTCATCTTGAGATGTATGTAATTCACCCTAGGTTATTAAGAATAATTCAAGTAAGAAAAACCAATACCAGATTCTAACTAAGTTACATTATTTAAAAGCCAAACTATGGTTCATCCTAACATCTAGGTACAGCTTAATAGAAGATGAATCTTAAATTTATGCTGTCCTAGTTCTTAAGTTTGAAGTCATGAAAAGTCTTTTTAATATGCAACCTAGATTAAAAATCTTAGTTATCTTGTTTAATCTTCAAGAAAAGTTGTTATTAAACCTAGGGTTTCTAGAGATGGTCATCAATCTGATCAAGGCTTAACTGCTCTAGGGTTGCTTTAAGAATTTCAGCAAACCACTAGAGAGAATTAGTTCATCATCATTTTTTTTATCTTTTCAATTTATATTTTTTTTATTATTTAATAAGAGAGATTAGAGAAAGAAAGAAAGAAAACAAATCAAAAGATCGATGATTAGAAACCAAACCAAAGAGATCACAGAAATAAAATAAAACTAAATATAAAAAATTAAATGGGAAAAAGGTAACCTTTATTGCAGAATAATCCTCCAATTACAAAGCTCCTTCTTCTCCACAACGTACATGAAATGAAAGTTACAATCTTGCAGAAATTTAAAGAAAATGGCTAAAAGAAAACCCTAATACGTCTCTGGATGCCCTCTCTCTGCGCCTGCAGGGATATTTATAGTGCAGAAGGTGATAGAGTCCCGGATAAGATCGCACACAAAAGTTGGTAGTCAACTTCATCCAAAATGCCGCAGAATCTGGGCTTTTGCCGTAGATCTGCGGCATTTCTGTGGAATCTGGCCACGCGCTTTGGCGCGTGGCTTCTTCTGGTCCATCCATTTGGGCGCCTGCTTCTGGAAGCTGCATCCTGGCTCTTTATTCTGGATTTTTCGAGATAACTTAGTAATCAAGTTACCTTGATCTCAAATATCCCAAATCTTCTATCCACGAATTTTCTTCTTATCTTGGGCTTTTATCCTCATCCTGCAAGTGTTTAGGGTTGGATTGAAGTCTATCCTTCCCTTATCTTTGATATTTGCAACTTTTAGCCCTTGTATTTGCATTTTGACTTCTTGTAATTGCGCTTTTGTACCTGGGCTTCAAACATGGGCTTGGATCTGGGCTTTTGGGCTCTTTTAAGCTTTATTTATTATTAAAATAATAATTCAAGGCCTGCACACATTAAATAACAAAATATTAATAAATGTGCATTATAATATGAATAAATGTGCAAATGTGATGGTAAATATGATGACAATTATGCATTTTTTACTACTAATCACTCGGACAGAATGGTTAGTGACATCAGGACGGTGGGAACGTAGAGATTTGACCATCATATCTATGTCACGATTACGAGTGTTTTGAGCCTGAGTCATGGCTTCAAGCATCTTTTCATAGTTGATAGGTTCATTGTTTTGATGAAAAGATGAAGAATTGTCTTGGAAGTGGCAGTGAAATTGTGAGTCCATCAGATTTTGAGATTTTTGTTTGGACTCACGCATACTCATTTCCAAAATTGATGGTTTCCTATTTTGGATGGGTGGAACTGAGTATGAATCTTGAAAATATTGTGGACTAAGTGGAGAAGGAGGACAAGGTGGTTGAAAATTATGCTCGGGGGAGGTGAATCCCCACTGACTCTGTGAAGAGTTGAAATCGTTATGAAAATTATAGTCATACGATGGGGGGCATGGGTTATATTCATTCGGATAAGACCAATCTGGCACACTAGGTTGGTTAAAGTTATGATATGCCGGGTTGGTAATATCTGAAAATGAATTCGGTGTGTAATATGGATTATTATTAAAGTTGAAAAAATTATTATTATTATAAGCCATATCACACAATGGAATACAAACAAAAACAAACAAAGAAGCAAAATAAAAAAATTCTAACTAGGTTAGGGTAGACATATGACCTAGACGACTCCTAACTGATTAGACTGTCCACGGGAGGTCTAATGTAGACTTTTACCACAAGCTAATCAGCCAGGTCAGGCCAAGGTTGGTGGGAGGTTTTCCGTCAAAGACGTTCCTTAATTAAATAACCACCAACCTTCGGGCTTTCGGCCCTCAATCCCTTTCCTAGACACTGATTTGGCAGGAGTCAAGTTCCAACATTTTTTCCCCTTAGGATAATTTCCTAATTGAGTCTGAGATGTCCCTGGGGCCAACGTCTACTCATTTTTAGTTAGGCTTGGGTTAGTGAGTGCTTGGAATCTGATTTTTGGGCTAAGGAAGGGTGATTAAATCCCCACCTTATCTTGTTATGGGTTAGTGCCCTTAAGATAATTTTGTGCAAGTGTACAAGATATATAAGATTCACTCAAAGCGATATAAATCAACCAAGAAGTGAGTCCTATGCTAAATGCAATGCATACGTACCTTGCTCCAGCACTCTTCAACAGTAAAAGATAAAGGAATTAAAAAGATACGTGCCTAAAATGCAAATGTCTAATTAATTTTTATCTTTTCAACAAATATTTTACTGTTGATTATTAGCAGGCTTATGTTATGGCATATAAGAAAAATTAAAGTTGCAGCAAACTAGAATTTTTTTAAACTAAGCAGCCCTGCAAAAAGCTGTTAGTAGTCAACTCTTCCTTGCCGCGGATTTGCGGCTTTTGCCGTGGAAACGCGACAATTCAGAGGGCCCTTGGTCACTTCTTTCTGGAGCAGAGGCCCAAGGCCACTTGTATGTCACTGCAATATTAATTTCCTACTTTTATTGCCCTGTAACCTGCAACAGAGAAGAAAATTCGTTTAGTCAAAAAATTCAGATTTCAATAAAAAACATGTTACCCTCCCTGGCAACGGCGCTAAAATTTTGATTGACGCAAAACCTGCACAAAGAATACGAAATTTCAGAACTTATAATAAAAATGTGCAAGTGCTCAATTCTTCCGCTATCGCAAGTGGCTATGCGGGTCGTGATCCACGAGGAGGGTTTGCGACGGAAGCGTTACAGTTCTTTATTGAAATCTTTTAAGAAAATAAAAGCGAAGATTCTTCTCTGTTTTTAAGTTAAGAAAAGGAAAAAGAATTATGTTAAAATTAGAGAGAAAGTGAAAGATTAAGAAGGTGAAAAAAATCAGAACATAATGAAGCGAATATGTACAAATGAAGTGGAGAAAAAAAGAGTGATTTTGAAGAGATGGTGATTTAATTTACAAAAATGAAAGAAAGAAATAAAAGAGTTACTTACCTTCTTTTCACCAAAAGCTTACCTTGAGTTTTTAGCTTCGATGTTACCTTGAATTGGAGGCAAGCAGTGCATAGCCCATAAGAGTCGAATGTTGGTCTCTTCCACATTACATCATCAAGATACGCAAGCATGAAATGATACAGAGAGACTCACAATTCCATCGTCATGAGCTATCGGTGGCACTCGCAAAGGCAAGGCTCTTTCGATGCTTTTAGACTCACTTGGAAGACAGTTGTACCAAAAAGAAAGGTAAAATAGAAAAGAAGAAGAAGAAGACTAAAAAGAAGTACATACACAAAAAGAACATCGATTTGATTTCATTACAATCAAAGAAAAGAAATAAGTCTTACACCGGTGTCACTCCAGCTCTAGCTTCAGTCTTGTTCTTCGATGAAAGTCGATCTCCTCTGAATTACATAAATGAAACTAAAATTACATGAAAGGAAAGACTAAAAACCTAAACTAAGAAATGAAAACTAGGCTAAATTCCTATCTCTACATGGTCGTCCCTTTTGCCTTTGAGTGCAGGTATTTATAGGAGAAAGTGGAGAGAGTAGAGGAGTATGAAGATAAGTAAATCTGGCAATTTTTGAACTCCCCTTATCTTCAAACTTGATTTGAGGTGGATATTCAGTTCTGATCTGTAGTTTGTTGGCCTGTTGATTGCTGAATATCACTTATCAAATGACAAAATTAAAAATAATGATCAACATAAGAGTTGTAGCTCTGTCAGTCTGCTTTCTGGATCATCTTGAATCATTAGAATTGAGATTCTGTAGCAAAAGTTATGATTCGAATACTAAAATGTATCCAGTTAGAATCTGAATCAAACTTGCTTGATCTTTGCTTTAACCGATCGATTCTGAGAGGATTCTTCTCAACCAGTTTTCAACCTCTTGATTTTGTCCTGATTCAGTGTGCGTGAATTAATTCTGATTTAATTCAGAATTTTGGTGAGCTTTGGGCTCATTTCTCTTCATCTCCTTTAAGAATGGGCCTGCAAATAAAATTAGCATTTAATTAGGACAATGCAGGCTTTTATTCTAAAATAAGTATGGAAATATGATATTTAATATGCAACATTAGCGACTAATCACTACTTGTTCCTTCTTCTTGTTCTTGTGGAGACACCTCTTCGGTAGAGGTTATTGTAAGTGGTGGAGCTCGGTGCTCGGATCTTTGGTAGACCGTTGTAATCGTCCTCGATGGATAGTGGAAACCCTTCACGGAGGTGAAGGCGGGAAGTAGAGCAGTGGCTCGAACCTCGAAACAAACATCTTGTGTTTGCGATTGCTTTGTGTCCATTTTGCTTTAAATTTCTCTTGCACTCTATTGCTTTCAATTACTTACTTGAGATCTAGTTGTCTTTCCTTGTGTTATTGCCTCTAGTTTGTGATACTTGTGATATATCTTGTGTGCATTTCATCATTGCATATTATTCATTCTTTGTTCGATCAATTCTCATACAACAAGGTTGCATTGCGCACCTCTAACCCATTCAAGGGGAATCAGGAGGAAGGAGTTCAGAACCCTTCACGGGGTATTCGGCTCTTAGTCTTGTTTTGAGAGATTGTTGCATCATTCATTCATCTTAGTTTTAAAAAGATTGTTAGATTAGCAATTACACCTATTCACCCCCCCTCTAGGTGTTTTTTCAATTGGTATCAGAGCCTAGGTCTCTAGGCTTTTGGCTTAACAACCTTAGAGAGATCCTTTATTTGCTAATCACCACATTCATTTCATACTCTTTCACTTAGTAAACATGGCCGATAGTATTAAGACCCCCCAAAGTTTGATGGACTTAACTTTCCCATATGGAAGGTTAAGATGATCGTTTTCTTACAATCTCTAGGAAGTCGAGTTGCAAAGGCCGTAACCAAACCCTTTAGTGCTCCCACCGCCACTTGGTCCGAAATTGAGACCAAAGAATTTGATGCTAACTCTAGGGCACACTATGCATTACTCCAAGCACTTAATGATGATGATATTGCTAGAGTAATACATTGTAAATCCGCATTTGAAATTTGGTAATATTTGATTGTTACACATGAGGGGACCTCACAAGTGAAGAGGGCTAAGATAGACCTTCTTCTGTCCCAATATGAGAATTTTTTTATGAATGAAAATGAAACCATAGATGATATGGTTACTAGATTTACCAAGATTACTATTGGACTTTCTTCTCTAGGTGATGGTATTGACAATGACCAAAGAGTAAGGAAGATCATCCGGGCTCTTCCTCCTTCATGGGAAGTAAAAGCAACCACCTTGAAGGAACTAAATGACAAGGAGGAGATAGAGCTTATAGGTCTCATTGGGAACCTCAAAACCCATGAGATGGAGAGAAAAGCAAGGGAAGAAATGGCTCCCTCTAAGAAGAAAGCCATAGCCTTCAAAAGTCAATCATCATACTCCGACGAAGATGATGAAGAAGAAGATGACGAAGAGCTCTCACTTCTTGTCATGAATGTTCGGAGGATGTATAACAAGGCTAAGTTCCAAAGAAGAAGGAGATGGCAAGGATGTAAAGAAGAAAGAAAGATAATTTGCTTCAATTGCCAAAGACCGGGTCACATTGTTGCGGAGTGCCCGGATAAAGTGAAGCCCTCCACCTCAAAGAAGCCTCACAAGAAGAAAGCGTTAAAGGCTACATGGGATTCCGAGAGCGAATCCGAGGAGGAAGTTGACACCGCCAATATGTGCTTCATGGCAAATGAAGGCACAAGCAAGGTAACCCCTTCCTCTTCTTTTGATAATGAACTTTCCATGGATGAAATAGGAGAAGCATTTGTAGAATTATCACATAACTATGATTTTCTAAGGAAAAAGTATTTAAAAATGAAAAAGGAAAATGAGTCTCTTAATCATCAAGTTTTTACTCTTTCCAAAGGAAAAGATGAATTACTTTCCACTCTTGTTTCCACCCAAAAAGATTTTGACAATTATAAAATTTCTTGTAAAGGCAAGTTTCTACAAGTTAATGATAATGAGATTACCATGCTTAAAGAAAGAATAGATTCTTTAGGAGTAGTTTTGAAAAAGTGTGAATTTGATAAAAATAGACTTGAGGCTATGTTTCCTAAGAAACAAGCCCCTAAGAAACAATCTCATGTTCATGCTCATGTTCATACCACACAACCTTTATATCATGCCAAACCCCACAAACATGCTCACACTTCACACACACATCATGCATTCATGTATGGTAAAGTGTTTTCATGTTCATATTGTGGCCGTAAAGGTCACTTAGTTAAGTTTTGTTATGATAGACTAAATGCATCTCGTCATAATGTTTGGGTTCGAAACACTAACTTTCAAGGACCCAAGAAAATTTGGGTACCAAAGTCAATGAATTTGTTCAATAATGTAGGTACTTTCCAAGGCCCAACGACGTAGAGGGTTGTGGTATCTTGATAGTGGTTGCTCAAGGCACATGACTTGGGACATCAACAACTTTGCAACCCTATCAAGATACCATGAAGGTGGCACCGTCACCTTCGGAGATGATGCCAAGGGTAAAATCATCGGTATTGGTAATGTTAAACTTGGTTCATCCCCTTTAATAGAAAATGTTGTTTTAGTTGATGGACTCAAGCATAATCTCTTGAGTATTAGTCAACTTTGTGATAAAGGTTTTGATGTTGTTTTTGATAACATAGCTTGTAGAGTTTTTGATAGACTATCTAACACATGTATATTTTCCGGTTTTCGTGATAGCAATATGTACATGATTGACTTGTCTAATATGTCTTGCAATATTACTTGTTTAAAAGCCCTCGATGAAGACTCTTGGTTGTGGCATAGAAGATTAGGCCACATTTCTTTTGACCATATATCTAGGTTAAACACAAAGGAAATGGTGAAAGGTATTCCTTGCTTGAATTTTGAAAAGGACCGGGTTTGTGACGCATGTCAACTTGGGAAACAAACCAAATCCTCTTTCAAGTCAATCAAGGATATCATGACATCACGTCCTTTGGAGTTGATACATATGGATTTATTTGGTCCTACTCAAACCAAAAGTCTAAGTAGGAATCGTTTTGCATTTGTTTTGGTTGATGATTTTCGCGTTTTACATGGGTTTTCTTTTTAGAGCACAAAAATCAAGCCTTTTCACATTTTCAAGCCTTTAAGAAAAAAGTTGAAAAGGAAAATAATTCTTCAATTTTAAGAATAAGAAGTGATAGAGGTGGTGAATTCATTAACCTACCCTTTATCACTTTTTGTGAAGAACATGAAATTAAGCATGAACTATCTTGTCCTAGAACTCCATAACAAAATGGAGTAGTTGAGCGGAAAAATCGGACATTACAAGAGATGGCTAGGACAATGATTAGTGAATATGGTCTCCCTCATTATCTATGGGCCAAGGCCGTTAATACATCATGCTATGTATCAAATAGAGTTTTCTTATGCAAAAATACTTCAAAAACATCCTTTGAGATTTATTATTCTAGAAAGCCAAATGTTTCATACTTTAAAGTTTTTGGATGCAAATGCTTTGTTTTAAATACAAAAGATAACTTAGGTAAATTTGATGCTAGATCTTATGAAGCAATTTTTGTTGGATACTCAAATACTAGTAAAGCGTATAGAGTCTTCAACAAGTCATCTTTGACTATTGAAGAATCTATACATGTAAAATTTGAGGAATCTAATGTATTTGTTAAGAATGTTGTAGAAATAGATTCTTTGCATGAAGACATGGAGAAAATCACTTTGAAGGATTCACCTACAATTGCAAGCATGCCAAAGGATGATGAAGGAAATGAAGCTAAAGAAAATGAGGCTCAAGGAAATGAAATTCAAGGAGATGATGTAGAGCCTACTCAACAACTTCCAAAGGATTGGAGATACAATCCACATCATCCCAAGGACCTTGTTATAGGTGAAGTATCTCAAGGGGTAACTACTCGTTCTCATCTTCATAATGTTTGTGGACACTATGCTTTCATTTCACATTTTGAACCCAAGAACGTTCGTGAAGCCGAGACCGACTCATATTGGTTGCTAGCTATGCAAGAGGAGCTCAATCAATTTGAGCGCAACCAAGTTTGGCACCTTATTCCTAGGCCCCACGATAGACCAACAATTGGTACTAAGTGGATCTTTAAGAACAAGTTGGATGAGTCGGGTAAAGTTGTTAGGAATAAGGCTAGATTAGTTGCCCAAGGTTACACTCAAATCGAAGGTGTTGATTTTGATGAAAACTTTGCACCCGTAGCACGGCTTGAAGCCATACAGATGACACTTGCATTTGCATCATATAAAGATTTTAAGTTGTTTCAAATGGATGTTAAAAGTGCTTTCTTGAATGGTTTTATTGAAGAGGAGGTGTATGTTGAACAACCCCCCGGGTTTGTTGATCCTACACATCCGGATTTTATTTTCAAACTTGATAAGGCTCTTTATGGTTTAAAACAAGCCCCTAGGGCTTGGTATGAAAGGCTTTCTTCATTTCTAATTTCAAATGGTTTTAAGAAAGGTAAAATAGATACTACTTTGTTTACAAAACATGTTGAAAATGATATTCTTATTGTGCAAATTTATGTGGATGATATTATTTTTGGTTCTACTAATGAATCTCTTTGCCAAGCTTTTGAATCATGCATGAAGGAAGAATATGAAATGTCTATGATGGGTGAGCTCAATTATTTTCTTGGTCTCCAAATCAAGCAAAAGAAGGATGGGATCTTCATCAATCAAGCCAAGTACACAAAAGAACTAATCAAGAGGTTCGGGCTTGAAGGAGCTAAAGTGAGCAAAACTCCCATGGCAACAACCACAAAGCTTGACAAGGATGAACAAGGTAAAAGTGTAGACATTAAGCTTTATCGTAGCATGATTGGTAGTTTATTGTATTTAACGGCTAGTAGGCCGGATATTATGTTTTGTGTATGCCTTTGTGCTCGTTTTCAATCATGTCCTAAGGAGTCTCATTTAGTAGCGGTAAAACGCATTATTAGATACCTTAAGGGTACAATTGAAATGGGTTTGTGGTATCCGAGAACCGGACTATTTGATATGTAGAGTTTTTCGGATGCCGACTATGCGGGTTGTAGGGTAGATAGGAAGAGCACAAGTGGAACATGTCAATTTCTTGGTAATTGTCTTGTATCTTGGTCTTCCAAAAAGCAAAATTCGTAGCCCTTTCAACCGCCGAGGCGGAGTATGTTGCAGCCGGAGCTTGTTGTGCACAAGTTCTTTGGATGAAACATACTCTCCTTGACTATGATTTGCATTTTGATCATATTAAAATATTTTGTGATAATACTAGTACAATTCATATGATAAAGAATGCAAATCAACATAGTAAAACTAAGCACATTGACATTAGATATCACTTTCTTAGGGATCATTATGAGAAAGGTGATATTGATATTGATTATGTTTCTACCGATTTTCAACTTGCCGATATTTTACTAAACCATTAGATTATGCTAGATTCTCTTTATTTGTGGTGAGTTGAATGTTTGCATTATGGATTCTTAAAGATAAATTTCTTTTATTTTGTTTGTTTTGTTTAACCCTTTTTGATGTATGACAAAAAGGGGGAGAAAAAGAATAAGTGTGTTATTTAAAAAGAATAAGTTAAGTTTTTAAAAAGAATAAGTTTGTTGTTTAAGTTTTTAACAAAACTATTGTGTCTTCAAAAACTATTGTGTTTTCAATGCTTTATGCTTCTTACTTCTCATTGTCATTCTTTATACATAGCATTGTTTGAGGGGGAGCTTTCCAAAGCTCTTCTTCCACTTTTGTTTAAATAACTTATATGTTTTGTCATCATCAAAAAGGGGGAGATTGTTGGCCCAAAGTTACAATCACCCGTTTTTAGTGTGTTTTGATGATTACAAAACATATTAGTTATTTGTACTAATATTGTTTATTGGTTGAGTGTGTTTCAGGGTTCTAATGAAACTAGAAGGTTTCTTCCCTAAACGAAGGTGTTTTGACTCAAGTCACCTCAATTCGGGCTCAAGAATCAAGCTTGCAAGATCATATGGAGAAGCCCACTTGAAGCACTTGTAGTCCTTAGAACCAATGTAAGAAATAGTTTGTTAAAGTTTGAGGTTGTAGAATATTGGCTCTAGGATACACACACACATTTTCAAAATAAAAGTTTTTAGTTTTGATATTTGTTTTCAAGTTCATGCATTGATTCTTATACATGATTCCAAAAATCCTTACAAAGTCTATATCTTGTTTACACCATGTATAACTATCTTTTACAACATGAAACTTAACTACATATACCTACAAAATTATCTTCAAAAATTTCCAAGTTCAAAATTCCTTCTGATTTTCTGTTTCAGGCTAGACTGGCCGACCGGCCCGGTCGACCGGCACCTGCACAGGACATGCACGCTTGTGCATGTCTGTCGGCCGACCGCCCGGGTCGACCGACTGTCTGCAGTTTGCTCTTGGGTTTTCTGGGTCGACCGCCCGGTCGACCACCTTCAGGAAACCTTGTTTCTGTTTTGAGGACGGTCGACCCGAGCCCAACGGCTACTGCCAGCTGGGCGGACGGCCGACCGGACGGGTCGACCGCCAAGCCTGCAGAGCCCCAACGGCTCTTTCCTCTTTTGTGTATTTCTGAAATCTGTTTTGTAATCTGTTTTGGCAGACTTTTTCTGAGTTGTTGGAGATCTTTTTCAGATCAAATAAGCTTAAAATAAATTGTTTTTAACCCTTTCCTCTCCCTATAAATAGAGGAATAGGTCTCTTGCATTTCTCACTAAGAAAAATCCCTAGTTTACAAGTTTTCAAAAGAAAGAAAAAATCTCAAAGCTCTCAATTCTCTCTTGCATTCTTGGCTATTGTTTTTCAGTTGTGTTCTCAAGAAAGTTTCATTTACAACTGAGTTTATTTTTCTCACTACACTTCTAGAGCCAAAATTCCCATCCTCATTCTATAAGGAAGTTGTAAAGAGAAAGTGTTTGTAAGAAGTTTGTGATCCTTTTGGTGATCACTTAGCTACTTGTTCCTTCTTCTTGTTCTTGTGGAGACACCTCTTCGGTAGAGGTTATTGTAAGTGGTGGAGCTCGGTGCTCAGGTCTTTGGTAGACCGTTGTAATCGTCCTCGGTGGATAGTGGAAACCCTTCACGGAGGTGAAGGCGGGGAGTAGAGCGGTGGCTCAAACCTCGAAACAAACATCTTGTGTTTGCGATTGCTTTGTGTCCATTTTGCTTTAAATTTCTCTTGCACTCTATTGCTTTCAATTACTTGCTTGAGATCTAGTTGTCTTTCCTTGTGTTATTGCCTCTAGTTTGTGATACTTGTGATATATCTTGTGTGCATTTCATCATTGCATATTATTCATTCTTTGTTCGATCAATTCTCATACAACAAGGTTGCATTGCGCACCTCTAACCCATTCAAGGGGAATCAGGAGGAAGAAGTTCAGAACCCTTCACGGGGTATTCGGCTCTTAGTCTTGTTTTGAGAGATCGTTGCATCATTCATTCATCTTAGTTTTAAAAAGATTGTTAGATTAGCAATTACACCTATTCACCCCCCCTCTAGGTGTTTTTCAACTCTTTGTCATGTACAACATTCCTACCCTTGATCACAAACTCATAGTTATTTTTTCATCCATTACGTTGTATATGACCTCCTGTGCGAGACATAATTGGACGTGTTTACCGCTTTCAGATTCATCACTCTCAATCCTCATCTTACGTACCTGTAAATTTTGCTGACTTTTCCCGCAAGATCTTGTGAAGACCATGTTACACCAGCAACGTCTTCACCATTTTTTATCATAAACTGAAGTTTCATTTGTCATTAAACTTCTCGACCTTGAACTTGGCTGCAAAACTTTCAATCTTTGACATACCATCTTTTGTCAACCTTTAGCTCTAATATCAATTGACAGCGCGTAATTAAAATGTTTTGATATCAATTGTTGTTCCTGGGATTGACATTGCAGAATGTGGCCACATAAGAATACTTGCAAAAGAAAAATTATTGTAGAGCAAATTAGTAATACCAAGACAAAAGAGTAATAATAATAACCAGAGGATTGTTTGGTGGAAAAATTGAAGGGGTGTGTAAATTCTTTATTTGATTGTAAAGAAAATTATAATGGACCAATAATCTGATTACAAGAGAGGGAAGATATTCAAGCTCAAATCTCCCCTTTGTTTAATGCTGGGTTCTTTCTGTGGCGATGAAAAGTGAATCTTTTTTCCGTTGACTGGGTGAATGTCACTATCTTCTGAAAAATTTTCTCTTCAGATTATGGGCGGAGTAGCACAGCTCCTATCCAATAAAATCTCAAAGAAATTTGAGTTAAAATAAAACTTGTACTCAGCAAGCTGTTAGAAGAGTCAAACTCTTTTGTATTCTTCTGCTAGAGATTCTGATTTTTCCGGGTTTTGCAACCAAAATCTCCGATCCCTCTTCAGTAGCAAACTGAAGTATTTATAGGGGTTTCAGGGGTAAAACTTTCTTCTAAAAATACTCCATAATGAGGGTTAACTCCCTCATTATGTGAGCAGTAATTGACCCAGTAATGAGTGCAGTTATAACCAATACGCAGGCTTTGAGCCTCGCGTTTTGTCGCAGAAATAATGCTTGAGAAACGCGAATTCCCAGTTCTGCGTTAACCTTCAAGTGAGACGCGGGCTTTGGGCTCTGCGTCTAGATAGGATGTCTGAGATGCAAGTTCTAAGCTCTGCATCTTGGCCATTGTAGTGCGGTAGAGACGCGGGTTTCGACCCTTACGTCTTGGTACTACAGTGGTGCTGACAAGCAGCTTTTGAGCTCTGCATCTTGGTTATTAAGGCGCGGGTTTCAACCTTCACGTCTTGATGCTGCGCTAGTGGCTGTGCCGCTTTGCGTCTGGAGTTTGGACTCTACTTTCTGATGATTTGTCTTCAGTGATTTTTAGATAGTATACAGAAC
Organism: Agave tequilana; assembly: GCA_038442645.1. NCBI lineage: Eukaryota > Viridiplantae > Streptophyta > Magnoliopsida > Asparagales > Asparagaceae > Agave > Agave tequilana. The sequence continues at coordinate 76,845 of JAVJIF010002785.1, forward strand.
CCCGTCCAAAGTTTTCGATATTCCTTTGTTGACTGGGATGGATTTCAAAATACTTTAGACTTTGGTCAAGTCATACTTCTCATGATTAAACTGACAATCATTTGAGATGCCCTGGGCCTGATCCTGTCTGAAATGTGATCTTCGTGAGTATACTGTAAAACCCTTTGAAGCCACCAGAGATGATCGTGGTGAGTGTCTAAATACGCAGTCCAGACCTCCTTAGTGCTCTGAGCTGGTTGTTGGTGTACTGTTGAATCAGGGGGTAAACAGTCATCTGCTTGTGCTAGTGTACTGTTGAACTGATTACAGAAGTAAAGACTGAATGCAAGTCTTATAGACGCATGGGTCATGTTGTTCTAGAGACGCAGTCCTCACTTGGAGTGGGGACATATCTATTAATTTGCTGAAGAAACACGACCTCTGGAGGGACGCGATCTTTGGAGTGAAGGCGCATCTCTCACCCTGTTGACTGGATGCAACTTTGATCTTGCTGAAGAGACACGACCTTTGGAGGGACGCGATCTTTGAAGTGAAGACGCAGCTCTCATCCTATTGACTGGAAGCAGCTTTGGTCTTGCTGAAGAGATGCGACCTTTGGAGGGACGCGATCTTTGAAGTGAAGACGCAGCTCTTATCTTGTTAATTGGACGCAGCCTTGGTCTTGCTAAAGAGATGCGACCTTTAGAGGGATGCGATTTTTATTAAATGCGAGTCTCACATTCTGGGCTTCGTTGCCACGTGTCTGGCGGAGTTGAGGGGACATCTTTCCTTGGGCATGCAAAATTCATGTTCATTTAAGACGCATGCCACGTGTCGGGTGGGGATTAAGCCTTGAGAAATGCGCCGCGTATCTCTGCGGATTACTGTGCCTATAAAAAATAACAGTCTTTTAAGAGTTATCATTAGACTCTTCTTCTTCTTCGCTGAGCTTCGCATCGAGGCTTAAGAAAAGTTTAAAGCTTTGTTCTAGTTTTATCGTCTTCAACACCAATTTCACAGTCAAAATGGCAGCGAAGACCAAACCTGCTTCCTCATCCTCAAGTGCTATCACTCCAGAGATTCAAATGGGCGGTCCTTCCATGCAGGAGGCCCCCATTTCAGGTAGTAAAACCATCTAAACTGGTTTTCGCCATTGAAGAGGCTTAAAGAGTTCTCTTAACTCTTAAGTCTCTTTTGAATGTGAACTGCCAACATGAGGCTCATGCCCGTGTTTGATTTTCAGACGCGGATCTTGAATTTGGTAAGCAAGAAATGGGTTTGACGACCTCCGCGCCTTTGCGCCCTGCGTTTTGCACTCAATGCTTAGAATATTTCTAAGTGTGGGAGATTTAGACGCGGACTTCATGTGATCCTGGCGTCTTTAAGGCCAGGCTTGGGTTTTACTGAGTCTCGTGTCTGAGTCCGATACTTAGAATAATTTCTAAGTTATGGATTTTGAAATGCGGGCTTCATGCAGCCTCGCATTTTTTGAGTCTGGAAGTGGATTTTGCTGATTTCTACGTCTGGGTTCATTCCCGCGTTTGAATTTCAAACACTTAGCCATTTTCTTTTAGATTTCTGACTAAGTGTCATCTTCATTGCAGCGCGATACTCTTCCAGCCCCTTGTCCAAGAAGTGCCACTTTGGATACGTAGGTGGCGCTGATCGTAACCTAACCTTCTCATTTCAGAAGACTGCTCCTGTGACTACTGGTAAGTCAAAGGAGCGAAAGGAGAGGATCTCCAAGGCCAGTATGGTGATCCTTCGGGAGATTATCTCTAATGGTCTGTTCGAGTCAGATTCCAGCACTCTGCTAAGGAAGCCTACTTTCTTCTTTGGTGACGCCATTGAAGAGGATGATAGGATTCTGCATGACGGAGATTATAAGTGGCTCCGTCAGATAGGGGACAGGAGGTTCTTTCTCCCCAATATGGAGAGGATGTTTCCTTTATCCTATCTTCAGCATATGTTTGTTCATTGCATGATGGAGTGGGATCTTTCCCGGTTTGTCTCCGGCGTGTCTCTCGGCAGATTAGGTGCCAAAGAAGCATACCATGCTGGCCATAGGAAAGATGTCTTCAGTTTATTTCTCGGGTTAGTCAGGCCTGAGTATCCGAAAGGAGAAACCCCTCAGCTTGCCACCACCTTCATCAATCAGTTCTTGAAAGTTAGGGGTGATTTTCCGTTGATTTTCGTCCGCTCGGGTGGGTCCATTCTACCGACAAATCATGGTGGGGTAGAATGGTTGGATTTGTTCTTATCGAGCTCAGGGCTCTGCTGTAACAGGTGGGATTATACCATTCGATTAGGGCCATATAGTATGGCCTTCCGCAAAGTTCTCACAATTTTTATGGCATCTTGGAGCATTATAATCCTCTGACGGGCACATTTTTTACTCCAGTCAGAGAGATGAGGCTCACTCTTTATGAGCTATATGAAGTCTCGGGGCAAGTTATAGGAGATGCCCCTTATGAAGAATACGTCCCGACTTCAGAGGAGCTTCACATCTTTAGGAAAGAGGACCCTCAGGTGTATGAGACATACTGGAAAGTGTTGTGCCACTTTCACATCTTCAACAAGGGTGTCAAGCAGATGTCCTGGGCGAGCTATCTGTTCAACAACATAAATGAGAAAGATAGCCCAGTGACTAGTCTGGCCCCTTGCACCGATGAGGAAATTGTCGAGAGGATTAATGCCTCTACAAGTTCTTACACCACTGAATCGAACGAGGACACTTTCAAACCTGATACGGTTTTTGAAAGTTTTCATCACCAATCCCGATTTCCCATTTCTGACCGGGCTTTATTGGCAGGCTTCCTCATGCTATGGCTGAAGTGTTGTGTGGTGCCAACGCTGCCGCATGAAGTAATCTTTATCAATGTAGTGTACCGGCGGTCTTGCTTGCTCACGGGAGATCTATCGCTCTCCTTCCAGTGATGGTAGCTGGAATTCAGAGTGGATTAGGGGCTCTGGTCAAAAGCCTGTGCCTAGTGAGGCCATGTAGACTCAGAGGGTAGGCCAGTGGTAGATTCAGAAGGAAGGCCGGAAATGAAGACCCCTAATCCCAGGATCGAGCTTCCATATACGTACCTGATAGCCTTGTACGTTATTCATTGCCCTTTATTGATGACGGCGGTGCCTTTTTTCGAAGGCTTCGTTCCCTTCGTGCAAAAGCTGAAAATTCGAGCTGCTCTCACTACTATGGGTTTGTTTGGTTGGCGTAACTGGCCGTAATTCGTAGTTATAATTGGTAAAGTCTTTTACAATTATAAATGAGTTACATGTATGTAAATTTTACGGTGTTTGGTTGGTAATATAAAATTGTAAAGTAGGAAAATGTATTGTACTTTACGGTGTTTGGTTGTCGTAATGTATAAGTCGTAAGTGAAAAAGTTGACCACAAAATTAACTATTTTACAATTTTAAAAGTTTTAATATTGCAAATAAATATTAAAAAAGTTAAATATTAAAAATTTTAATATTAATATAAAAAATATTACAAATTTGTATGACCACAAAATTAACTGTAACTGGGCTGTAAGTGAGTGGTAACTGGGTTGCAAGTGAGTGTTAGTTGAGTTACGTAAGTCTTTTACGAATTACGGTCCAAACAAACGCCGTAGTTGTAACTGGATAGTAAGTCATTTACGAATTACGGAGTTTTACGCGAAACAAATGGCCCCTATATGTACATTGTTCGGAGATGCATCCTGAGCAGTTCGAATTACCAGCTCGACCGTTGCTTCCCTGAGGTTTTCGGTGCATCCTACAGGGATAAATTTGCCGACCTTACGGGACCAGATGACTTCACAAGGCTACCATCAGGAGTCTTCTGGTGGTTGATCAATATTCGGCCTGGATATCTGATCTTCCGGCAAGGCGACTCATGTATGATCGAGCCTTACGTGCTCAGTCATTTTGCTCGGTAGTTCGGTTATGATCAATTGTATGTCGGCAACCCTAACGCTGGCCTCTGCTTCAGTGAAAACCTATTTGAAGGTGCTCGGGCGTGGTACTACAGTGTAGCTAGAGGGACAAGAGCTGTTTTCAGCCTGCCTCACAAGACGCCCAATTATCACCCCAGCCTTGATTTTTGTACGTGGTACTTCCTTGCTAGCAGTATACCTGGTTTTGGAATAAATACCTTTTGCATTAAGAGCATCAAGGCGTCTTACAAAATCAAGTTGGAGTCCAACAAACGTGTGCGAGGTATGAACGAGATCGGAAGCTGAGAGGGAAACAAGAGGGGAAGCAGGGATGGAGCCAAGAACAGTAGCGCCTAAGGGGCAACCCGCTAGAAAAAGTCAGCAGACCGTGGCCAAACGTTCCCGTGGCTTTGCTTTCAAGGGTGAGCCTATTCTGAAGAAAGCTAGGAGGGAATCGGAGGCTAAAGCTTCGATGCCCGAAGTGGTTCCTCCTGGTGTTGAGGGGCATGGGGAGGAAGAAGAAGAGGAGGAAGAAGTCCCTGTCTTTCGCTCCTGAGGTCTGCGCGGTAGGGGTCCCGTGATCCTAGAGGAGGGAGAGTTCGCGGGTGAACCTATCATGGATGAAGAGGTCGAGCGACCCGAAGTCAACTTGGTGAGGAAGGATGACGTTGAAATTCCGGGAGTCTCGACTCAGCTTGGACTTTCTTCAGCTCATGGGAGAAGGGTGGAGGTGTAGCAGCCTGGGTCTCTTAGTGTATTGATGTCCTCCTCGCGGGTTATCGAACTCAGCCCTACTACCGGGGTACTCAGTGGTAAAGCTTCGATCGCTGAGACCTCCAGTATTGAGTTGTCGTCTTCCTCGATCAAAGAACATGGATATTATTCTGGCGAGGAAGTCGATTTTGGTGATGAACCCACTCTTCCTGACACAAGTAAATTCTCACATATCTCAGAGGAAGAGATACAGGGGTACGTCCCTGTGACGGTTTCACCGATAGTAAGGATCACCGCTACTGAATGTATTTTCTTTGTCCTCCTGAATTGGTTCCCCATCAAGTTATGAATGAGTTCTAACATTTCCTTTTAACTTTCTTCTACAGGGCTGGCTGTCGGTAGTGAAGCCATAACTTCTTCTCATATTGAGGAGATGATTTAAGAGCTAGCCCAGCAGGAGGGCCTTGAAGCTCCTGCTACTGGGATGTCTCATGAGGGTGCAACCGCCGAGGTCAGGAAGCCCTCGTACCCAAGTGACTTATCCAGGGATTTGTCAACGTCAGATCCTCAACGTGGTAAGAGAATACTGATGTGTTGGATATTCTTCTTTTCATCATTATCATTGACATTTAATGTTATGGTTTACAGGGAGCACTGAGGTAGCTCAAGTGGAGGATCCTGCGGCAAGCATTGGCGTAAAAGATAGCACAATTCAAACTTCGATCGAGGAACCCAGTGCCGTGGAGTCTGCTGTTGCTTTTGTTGCTGTGGAAGCTGCTACAACAACGACCGTCCCGGAGGTATTGGTGACGACCTCAGTGTCTGACGAGACTGTTGTTGGCCTCACCCCTGTACAAGTTGAATTGGTTCCCGTCTCTCGTTCTTTCATGAAAAGGGGGTCTGGGAGTAAATCAGCAGGGTTATCTCCAGTTAATGACATTATAGAAGAACTAGCACGTCAAATGGTGCGACAATTTTTCCTTCCATGAGGTCCTGTATCGACTTGGTCCTTTCTGGGGCAGTTCCTTTGAGTTTGCCCGGATGCTTCTCAAGAATCAGATCGAAAACATCAGTCACACTGGGAGTCCTACGCAGGCTAGGGCATACCTGGTACTGGTTGAACAGCTGGGGAGCTACCTGAAGGAGCTAAAGACCCTGGAGAATGCTGGCTCAATAGATGAGACTCAGTCAACACTGAGTAAGCTCCTCGCCGCTTAAGAACACGGGCGAAAAGTGATAGAGGAGCAAATGGCTGAAGAAGCCCACCATCTCCAGCACTTCCAAGCCGATTACCAAAGACTAGTTGGCGATTCAAAGGAATCCGAAGTCGTCATCCAAAGTGCAGAGCAAGTTATTGCCACTGTTCATATTACTATTGCTAAGGCGCAAGCCTTGAATGAAGTCAACGAGCAGAAACTTGCTGCTGCCTGAAAAGGTTGGAAGAGTCGGAGGCTGCCAAGAAGCTGATCCAAGAGGACCTTGCTGCACACTCCTCCAGGTTGGAGTCTCTTCAGGCACAACTGGCTACGAAGAGATTTTTGTCCGAGGAAGAGTTGCGGGCCCAAGCTTTGGTGGAAGCTGAAAGGGCACGTCAGCACGAGATGCATCATCTTCGGGAACAAATCCATTCTTTGGCGAAGCAGGATTATTAGCCTTCTTCTCCATTTTGTAACACTCCTTATGTCAAATAAGAGTGTTTTTATTACTTTTATTATTTTCAAGTCAAATAATAAAAATTGTCAGATTTTTATCTCGTCTTTATCTTTTCGGACTCTTTGATGCCTGGATGAACTCAGCTTTCATAGTCGCCTCCTTGGCTATTTATAGAAACGCAGCCTTCAGTCGTTTTGATAAAGTAATGGCCATGAATAATAAACTCAGGCTGTGCTGAGTTCATGATCAAGACGCAGCTTTCATCTACAGTGGAGACGCGGTTTTGGGCTCCTCAAGAATGATGCGTGGGTCTTAGCTGGTTGTTCGGGACGTGGCTCTGACTCAATAGAGACGCGACTCTGGTCCCTTGAGAGAGCGCACCCTTGAAGCGCGAGCCTGCATTCTTGATAAAGGAGACACGACCTTCAGGTTCATGAAAGGACGCGGACTTTAGGACGCAGTCTTCAAGTTTTGTGAATGGGTGTGAACTCAAGACACAACCCTGAATAGTCGTGGAGGGTGGTCCCAGCTTGCTGAGGAGACACGGCTCTGAGCCACTTCAGGAGACGCGATTGTGGCCTCTTCAGTAGGAATAAAAGGAACGCAGCCCTCGGGTCTATGAAAGGTCGCGAACTTGTGGACACGACCTTTGAGTCTGTGTCTGACGCAGCTTTCTAAGTGTCACATGCAGCCTGTCTTAAAGACTTGTTGGATCTTTGAATGCCAAGTTGGCGTTGACAATTGGGGACTTGTGTTCTTCAATGTTTCCCGAAGTGGCAATCCACGCGTCAGGTCCTTATTGGACTTGATGTTCATGCGGGAATTAAGGCTGATGGCTTTAATTTTTTTGCCATTAATTATAAGCCTTATGGCTTACCTATAAATAGGCCTCACCCCTTAACAGTCTATTATTTAGACTGTTTCTCTTTGAGAGAATGCGCTCTATGGGTCTTGGTCTTAATTTATCTATCTTCCCTTGAAGGGGATGTGCTCCAATGAACAACAAGAACTCAAAACTTTCATGCTTTCTGAACTCAACGTTTTCGTGCTTTTCTTTAATCTTCTCCAAAGTTATCATTGTCAAGTGATTTCAAGATCAAAAAGCATCGCTTTAAGTACTTTTGCGGCCACACCTTGATGAATAAAGTTTTAACTTCTAGAGAATTCTTCCCTGGGTAGGAACTATCTGTCGCCTGAAATACTCTGTCCCACTGAATTTTCGTTTTCCTGTCCATTGAAGAAATTCGATATCTTGATCTTCTCTTGAAGCCTAATTGATGCGCCCGTGCTCGATATTCGCGTCTTTCTGACTTCTTGATGAAGCGCGAGCTGACTGACTTTTAATTCTAAGTCACAAGTCCTTTGAATGCGAGTGTGACAAACTCTGTACTTGAAACGCGAGCTTTGTACATAAAGCTCGCGTTTGAGGTTCTTGACTGAAAGAATTCTAATTCTTTTGAGGCCTCTGGACTTGGTTGTGGCAACCTCTGTATCTCAAACGCGGTTGTGACGAATTCTGCGTCTGGTCTACCTCGTGTCTTATATCTTGGACGCAGGTCTAACACCAGACCGCGTTCAGATCTGTACTGGTCAACTCTGCATCTGAAGTTCACAACTTCAATTGCGTCTGCCCTTCAGTTTTTCTGTTCCTGCCTTAACAAAATTTTAACTTTTTGGTTTTTACTTTTTGCAGGTTCTGGCAGCTTCAGTTAGTCTTCTGTGTCTTTGTTAGGCTCTTGGGAGAATATTTCGACCGGCCAGCTTGTTCGATTGGCGAGCACTCAGGGGATCAAAGCTCCTGTTCATGGGTAGGGAGGCTTTGTGCGGTTAATGATACCTGTCAAGGCCTTATTGGACATGACGCACCAGCAATATTCTAGGTTTGTCATGGTCACAGTGGGTATGGTGGTGAGTGTGGTGGTGGGTATGGTCCCCTTGCAGGTCACGAAAAAGAGGACGTCATCAGTAAGGTCTCGGATCTTCCCTTCATCAATCTTACACCCAGAAGTGACATCGACAAAAAACCCATGCTCATTGGATGACTTTATGGTGGTGGAGATGCTCATTAAGTGAAGGATTACGACCTACGCAAGTTGGTCGGGTGGAATCAGAATGTTCCTCTACATTTCGACCTCAAAAAATACCATTGTTCTCGGTTAGCGATGAGCTTCTTCAATGTTTACATCATGCATCACAATGTAATCAGCACTCGGTCGTCTCAACACTAGTCAACTGTGACATGATTCAGTGGAAGAAGAGAGGAACCTTTCTTTGGCGATCTTCCAAACATCTTGTATTTGAAGCAGTGTAGATGTCCTGAGGAGTGAGTGCAACCTTTCACTGAGAGAGAGGGACTTCTTTGTACTCCTTTATTGTAACACTCAATCTTATTGTATAAGAGAGCATCTTGTACCACTTTCATATGTTTGAATATAAATAAAAGTGACACATTTCTTGTCTTCAGATATGTCTTGAATTCCTTTTTTTTTTGGCATTGAAAATCAGACACATAGAAGTAAGAACTCTTGACTTGTTAGAAATGCGATAATTAACTTAACAAGTCAAAGTTGGGAAAAATTTCATTTCAGGAATTTAAGATTACTGTCAGAGGTGTGATATTAACTTGACAGAAATATAAGCTAGAGGTATGATATTAACTTGGCTCAACGGGAGTTTCAGCTTCATTTGGGAAGACTGAAAACATCACTGTCATAGGTGTAATGTTAAACTTGACAGTGAAGGTAATGCTAGAGGTGTAATTTTGAACTTGGCATTAATCATCTCAACTTCGATAGGGAAGTTCGAGGGAAAGTCATTGTCATAGGTGTATTGTTGAACTTCATAATGAACTGGACGCTAGAGGTGTGATGTTAAACTTAGCATCGCTCATCTCAGCTTCGATATGGAAGCCTGAGGAAAAGTGACTGTCAGAGGTTTAATATTGAACTTGGCAGCAATTTAATCACTGTTAGAGGTGTAGTGTTAAACGTAACAGTAATTTGTCAGAGGTGTAATATTAACTTAACAAAAATTTAATCACTGTTAGAGGTGTAGTGTTAAACTTAATAGTAATTTGTCAGAGGTGTAATATTAACTTGACAGAATTTGTTTACGATAGGAGCAATTTTGAGGACTCACCATTCTATTGATGAGAATTGACAAGTGAAATCTGGAATGTCAGAGGTGTGATTTTAACTTGACAAAAATTGATTATTTGTGACATATAGAGAAGAGACAAGTGAAACTTGTACTCGCTGGGGAGTATTAAAATTTTTCATTGTCAGAGTTATAGTGTTAATATAGCAATGATTGCATTTGTGGACCTACTACTTTGTGAAAGAGAATTGGTAGGAGATTTTGGGAGGAAAAAAATGAACTGTCAGAGATTTAATATTAACGTGATAATCGTTGATGTCCTAGGGACATGGGAAATTCACCGTTAGAGGTGTCGTATTAACATAACAGTAAGGATTTTTAATGAGTTTTATTGTCAGAGGTTTAGTATTAACTTGACAAAATCCACTGAGGATTGGGAAGTTCGGCTTGTCGGAGGTTTACTTTAACATGACAAGTCCTAACTCATTTTGTTGGAGAAATGAACACAGGTGTTTTTTTGTGGTCCTACCATTTTGTGGGTAAGAATTGGTAGGGGAATTTGGAGGAGAGGATGGGACCAAATCCCTCAAGATTTTTTAGCAAACCCTCAGCTATTAATGGATTTGGTGTGTCTTTACCAACTACCATTTGAGTTGGGCTGGCCATGCTATTCCCCTCAGCATGATGAGTTGTCGAAGACTTATGTTGGACTTAAAAGCTAACATTTTCCTCTACCTTAGCTGATCGAGCCAAGCCTGCACAAAAAAATACAGAAATTTAGAACAGTGCTAGGTCCTCAATTCTACCATGTAGCCTAGGGCTAACGGGTCGTGATCCACAGGGAGGGACAGCGATGGAAGCATTGTGTAAGTTTCTCTCTTTTAATTTATCGAAACTAGTTAATACTTATCTTTTCAATTTTATAAAAATAAATAAAATTATTGTGTTAAGTTAATAAGGAGATAGTAGAAGAAAAGATTGTGGTGGTGTTGTTTTATTTATATAAAAAAGAAAGACTAAAAAAAAGAATTATAACTCTAAACTAATGAACTGAAAAAGAAAATAAAAAGAGTACTTACTTGTACCGTTGAATCATAACAAAGACTTACCTCAGTATGAAGTAAAGCCAAACAAATAGAAAAGCATGAAGGAAAGCAAGGCTTCGGCGAGATCGAGCATAATGAGGAAAAGTGAAAAACCTCCATTGATTGTCACCTTCAATATAAGCTTCTTGAAGAAAAGATTACAATAGTGTCACTCTACAAAAACTCTTCCTCTTTAATCATGTAACTCTCTCTAACCTAAGCTAAAAAGAAAAATAAAAGAAAAATAAAAGTTACATTGAAGAAGAAAAGAAAATTCTAAAGTAAAGCTCTCTCTCTCTCTCTGAGATGATGCTCCTTTTGCCTTCGAGGTATGAGGATATTTATAGGAGAAAACTAGAGGATAGAAAGCGTATGAAGATAGGAAGATTTGGATATTTCTGAATTTGAATTCTCTTCTTATCTCCAAACTAAATTTGATTTATCCAGAAATTCAATTCTGATCTGCAGGCTGTTGGCATGTTGATTACTGAATATCACTTATCAAATTATAGAATTAGAACGAGTGATCGACAGAAAAATTGTAGCCCTTTAAGTCTTCTTTCTGTACCATCTTGAATCATCATATTTGACCTTCGATAACGAAAGTTATGATTAAAACATCTCATCCGTTGATCTTCTCTCTATCCATTTATCCTCTTTGATTTTCAGTTTATCTTCTAGAATTGATAAGATATTCACTTATCTTCGGCGAAACAGATCGGTCTTGAAACAATCCATTTTTCTCTTGAAATTAGATAATATTATCTTATCTGATATTTCCAGTTTTTAGATAAGATAGCTTCTAGAACTTTTGGATTTGAATCGATCCTCTTTCTTTTGAACTTTTGAATTTAATTGAATAAATTTCATGATTATCTTCTTCCTATCATACCCTACATGAATTCGGACATTAAGATAAGTTATTTGCAATATTCATTACAGAATATACGTAGGAATGTAATAATATTTATGTATATGTGTCCAAACACACCCCCACACTTATCTTTTGCTCGTCCTCGAGCAAAACAAAGAGAGAAGAAAAACTAAACTAACTCACTTTTGTAGGAATCACGGTTGCACTTAGCACGTGCAACAAGCCGTTAAACCTCTAGGTTACCCCTAGAGGACGAGTTTTATCTCGTGAGGGTTTTTAGTAGATTGCACCCACAAAATTCATGAAGAAAAAGAAATGAATTGTTTGTATTTTTTTAAAAACGCATTTGAAAGGAAAAAAATATTTGAAGTATTAATGTAAAATTTCAAGTAATCTATATGTCATAGGATTATCAAAACTTAGTCATTCCTAAACTTAGTCTTTATTCAAAAGCTTGTTTTCAATCAAGATAAGAATTAAAATTGTATTTCTCATCTAGTCTATTATTTTACCCTAAGTCATATGCATTTTGTGACCAAGAAAATTTAGCTCAGGATTCATTAACTCTAACTCTTATGCCTTATTATTTTTCTTTCTTTTTTTCTTTTTTTTTTTAATTTATGGCGGTAATATCCCTTAACTCTATTAGGCTTTCTAATTCGCCCATGTAACGAGCCTTAGTCGGTGAATCCTAAACCAGATGGTTTTAGGGCACCAGGTGAGAAAAAAATCCCAAGGACTTAGGACTCGAGCAAACAAGGTCACAAAACTAAGGATTTATTTGGTGATATGAACCACTTTTAGGCGTGAATAATCATGCTTTATGAGGCACAAAAATCTAGCTTAATCAGAGGATTCTTATTATATATAATATATATATATTTATTCTTCCCTTTTTTTTTTTTTTTCTTCTTCTTCTTTTTTTTTAATAAGGCATAAGAATCTTTGTTTTTGAACCCTAAGTATGTAACTGTATAAAGTATGCATATTTATCAAGGTAAAAATTAAGACTAAATTACTTTTCTAATTTTTCTTCCTAGCCTTAAAATCAACAAATAATTTTATTTTGACCAAGTATAAGAAATCCTAATTATGATCCTCTTATTCCTTAAAATTAACTTAATTTTTTACAAAAATAAGAAAGTATTATTTTTCTTTTCCAAAAGTTTTAAAGAAAGATTTTTTTTTTAAAATTAGTGAAGTTAGCATGTTAATAAACCCTCCCCCACGCCTAACTCATACGTTTTCCTCAATGTATGAATGAAATGCAATAATACATGAAAAAGGAGAAAGGGAAGGAAAATTGTCACCTCAAGGTGGTGGTTCCGGTGGTGGTCTCATTGAGCCAAGCGTTTCTGCCCAATCTAGATATTGTGGATTTTCATGAAACCCACCTTTCATCACCTCTTTCTTATTAACATTTTTATAATCCCCAATATGAATAGGATCATGTAAGATCCTAGCATGAAATTTTTTCCGGTTATATGACCAGTCTTGGGATATCATCACAGAGTCATATTGATCTAAATCTTGGTCCAACAATGGAATGTGATTTTGTTGAATGGATGATTTGGGCTCAACAATGAAGGGAATGGGAACCGATACTGACTCGGGAATAAAACTCAAATCAAGTTTAGATTCGAGAGTAGGAGTTGGTTTATGAGTATAGTCCAAATCATAGAATTGAAGTTCATATTCATTTTCCAATAGTAGAATATGACTATCCAAAATAAGTGGTTCATGTTCAAGCTCTATAGGGATAGGAATCAGTGTTGGCTTCAGAATTAGGTCCGAATCGGGTAAGGATACCGGAGTCAGCATAGATTCAAAAAGTGAAATTGAATCACAACATTAAAATTTGGTGTCACATTCATCTTCAAGTTCAATCTCATTGAAATGAAAACTTGCCAATTTGTCAATGGGTTGATATTGGTCAAGTTCAAAATTATGTGGTGAAATCTAATCTTGGTTAAAATCTCCAAGATACCATGATTCTTCGTCAATATGACTAGGAGAATCTGGAGTGATCGAAAATATGTTAGGTAGAGTTTCCTTATTCCTATCATTAATTGTTTTAACCAAATGACTCGCTTCTAGCCTATTAAGAGATTTGAGACAATCCGTTTGGGATTGAATATAATCATTTTGGGACTGAATCATGAATTTCATATTCTTTTCAAAGTCAACAGGTTCTTTTTGTTGTGGTTGGATTTGGAAATTAGAGTAAGGTCTTGGATTTGGGAATTGTTTGGGAGAATTGAGTCCGCTATGATTTGTACTTATCGTGTGGACTCAAGGAAGACTTCAAAAGTCTTTTCTAAAGAAGATTTCTCTTCTATAAGTTAGTCTTGGTATGGATTACATGAAACTATTTGTTGGTGAGGTTGTTGATGGTAAGACTCGGGGGAGTTGTATCCCTACTAACTCAGTGAAGAGTGGTGATGATTGTCCCATTCTTGTTCATAATACTGAGATTGGGGCATATATTGATTCGGATAAGACCAATCTGGCATACTCGATTAGTATCCGAATTGAAAGAGGTTGTGGTGAAATATGGATTTAAGTTATAATCAGAATAATTGTAATTATAATCCATTTTCACAAGAACAAACAAAAACAAACAAGAAAATAAAGAAAAATCTAGCCTATGTTAGAGTAGAGCTTAGGCCTAGACGACTCCTAACTGTTGATTATCCACAGGAGGTATATTACAGAACCTGACCGCAAGTTAATCAGCCAGGTAGGGGCAAGATTGGTGGGAGATATCCGTGCCTAAGCAATGGGCCTAATTATGCCAAACCACCAGCCTTCGGGTTTCACCCCTCAATCCCCAACCTTAGACACCGATTTAGCAAGAGTCAAGTTCTAACAACTTCCCCCTTAAGTCAATCCCTATTTGAGTCCGAGATGTCCCTAGGGCCAACGTCTACTCAATTTTATGTTAGCTGGGTTAGTGAGTGAGAAGATGATTTTTGGGCCAAGGAAGGGTAATGACTTCCCCACCTTATCTTGTTTAAGGATATGCCCCTAGTTTTTTTAGTGCAGTGTACAAGTATAAAGCAAAAGGTAACATTCAAGTAATATGAATCACTCAAAATATATCTCCTAAACTATATGCAATGCACACATACCTTTGCTCCAGCACTCTTTAACAGTAATGTAAAGAAACAAAATAGACAAATGCCCTAAGATGCAAGAGTCTAAACGTTTTTTTAGCATTTACAAAGCAACAAGTTACCGTTGATTAGAAATATGTACAGAGTGAGTTAAACAGATAAACTAATAACTGCAGAGAGCTAATCTATGTAAAGCAATCTGCAAAAGACTACAGTTAGTAGTTTACCACAGTTGTGGGCTCTGATGCTCTGCCTTCTTGGGCAGAGGTACAGAGTAGCAATATGTCCACCGTAGCTCCTAGTTTTCTATAATTAGCCTCTGTACATCAAAACAAAGAAGAAAAAGGGTAAACTGTTAAAGTAAATTAAGAAGAAAGAAAACTTACTGTCCCTCCCCGGCAACAGCGCCAAAATTTTGATCGAGCCAAACCTGCACAAAAAAATACAGAAATTTAGAACAGTGCTAGGTCCTCAATTCTACCGTGTAGCCTAGGGCTAACGGGTCGTGATCCACAGGGAGGGACAGCGATGGAAGTATTGTGTAAGTTTCTCTCTTTTAATTTATCGAAACTAGTTAATACTTATCTTCTCAATTTTATAAAAAGAAATAAAATTATTATGTTAAGTTAAGAAGGAGATAGTAGAAGAAAGATTGTGGTAGTGTTGTTTTATTTATAAAAAAAAAGAAAGACTAAAAAAAAGAATTATAACTTTAAACTAATGAATTGAAAAAGAAAATAAAAAGAGTACTTACTTGTACCGTTGAATTATAACAAAGACTTACCTCAGCATGAAGTAAAGCAAAACAAATAGAAAAGAATGAAGGAAAGAAAGGCTTCGGCGAGATCGAGCACAATGAGGAAAAGTGAGAAACCTCCATTGATTATCACCTTTAATATAAGCTTCTTAAAGAAAAGATTACAATAGTGTCACTCTACAATAACTCTTCCTCTCTTTTAATCATGTAACTCTCTCTAACCTAAGCTAAAAAGAAAAATAAAAGAAAAATAAAAATTACATTGAAGAAGAAAAGAAAATTCTAAAGTAAAGCTCTCTCTCTGAGATGATGCTCCTTTTGCCTTCAAGGTATGAGGGTATTTATAGGAGAAAACTAGAGGGATAGAAAACGTATGAAGATATGAAGATCTGAATATTTTTGAATTTGAATTCTCCTCTTATCTCCAAACTAAATTTAATTTATCCAGAAATTCAATTCTGATCTGCAGGCTGTTGGCGTGTTGATTGCTGAATATCATTTAACAAATGATAGAATTGGAACGAGTAATCAACAGAAGAATTATAGCCCTTTACGTCTTCTTTCTGTACCATCTTGAATCATCAGATTCGACCTTCGGTAACGAAAGTTATGATTAAAATGCTAAAATGTATCCAGCCTAAATCCAAATTTAAATTGCTTCATTTCATCCGTTGATCTTCTCTCTATCCATTTATCCTCTTTGATTTTCAATTTATCTTCTAGAATTGATAAGATATTCACTTATCTTCGGTGAAACAGATAGGTCTTCAAACAATTTTTCTCTTGAAATTAGAAAATATTATCTTATCTGATACATTCAGTTTTCAGATAAGATAACTTCTACAACCTTTGAATTTGAATCGATCCTCTTTCTTTTGAACTTTCGAATTTAATTAAATAAATTTCATGATTATCTTCTCCTTATCATACCCTACATGAATTAGGACATTAAAACAAGTTATTTGCAATATTCATTACAGAATATATGTAGGAATGTAATAATATTTATGCAATATATGTGTTTAAACATTAGCCATTAGAGGCGTCGGATGTCCATTGGTACACTAGAGAAGAGGAACAAAGCTAAAACTGAAGTTTTACATTTTGTTTCTTCTTCAAGTTTTACATCATGCATCATGATGTAACCAGCGCTTGATTTCCTTGATGTTGATCGACTGTGAAGTGATCCATTGGAGGAAGAAAGGAATTTTTATTTGGTGTTCCCCAAACATCTTGAAGTTTTGATCAGAGGTGTAGTATTAACCTGATCAGGAGAAGAATGCTATCAAGGATAGTATTTCTTCAAGAATTTGTCGTTAATTGGCATCATAAGTGTATCACTGTCTGAGGTTATAAGGCGATATGCTCTATTTGAATAGACCGATTCTACTACAAATGGTCCCTCCCATTTGGGCTGAAATTTTCCCTTGGTCTTATGCGTCATCACCATAGGTCTTCTGACAGCTAAGACAAGGTCGCCTTTCTTGAAAGTTTGCTCTTTGACTTTCTTATTGAAGGATCTGGTAATTCGAGATTGATAAAGCTCGTTACTGTTAAGCTAGTAGGCGTTTATCATCCAAAGCCTCCATCTCTTGGAGTCGCAGTATATGCTTCTCCTCATTTGTCATCTCTGCTGTCAAGACGACGCGTAGAGATGGGATCTGAATTTTCAGTGGGAGTACGGCTTCTCACCTATATACCAAAGAGAATGGTGTAATTTTCGTTAGAGTTCGAACCGTCGTGCGATAGGCCCATAGGCATTCACCTAACTTGTCATCCCAGTCGCGTTGGCTTTTTGAGACGAATTTCTTGAGAAGTTTTTAAATAGTCTTATTGAAAGCTTCTGCAAGGCCGCTAGCGGCTGGATAGTATACCGTTGAAGACACGCTCTGGATCCTGAACTTGTTGCAGAACCTCTGAAAAGCATGGCTGACGAACTGGGGCGCATTATCATGAACAATCCGTCATGGTACACCAAAGCGATAAATGATGTGATGTTTAACGAATTTGACCACGTCAGATGATTTTACTTCCCTAAAGGGAATTGCTTCAGCCTATTTAGAGAAATAGTCGGTTATAGCTAAGATGAACCGATGTCCTTTGGAAGAAGATGGGCTAATATGACTAACCACGTCCATCCCCCACATCTCAAATGGCCAGGTTGAGGTTGTAGAGTGAAGATATTCTGGTGCTTGATGGATAAAGTTATTGGCCCAAGATTACAATCACCCGTCTTTAGTGTGTTTTGATGATTACAAAACATATTAGTCATTTGTACTAATATTATTTGTTGTTTAAGTGTATTTCAGGTTTTCTATCTTGCATAGGTGTTTTCTTCACTAAAGGAAGGTGACTTGGACTCAAGATAACTCAAATTGGGCTCAAGATGCAAAATTGAAGATCAAGTGGAGAAAGCCCCTCTTGAAGACTTGAAGTCCTTAGATCTTTGTAAGAATAGAATGTTAAAGTTTGAGTATATGATATTTGGCTCTAGGATACACACACACATTTTTCCTTACAAAATTTTATGTTTTAAAAATGTTTGTTTCTAAGTTTTATGCCTAAGTTTATATATACATGTATCCAAACTTGTTACAAATTGAATATCTTGTTTAAAACATGTGTATAGACTATTTTTGCATAATACTTAGTTATAAGTATCTCAAAATATTTTTTCACAAAAATTCCCAACTTCAAAATCCTGCCAGTTTTTTCCCTGTTTCAGGTTGACCGGCCGACCGCCCGGTCGACCGGCGCCTGTGTCAGGACGTGCACGTTTGTGCACGTCTGTCGGTCGACCGGCCCGGTCGACCGACTGTAAGCAGGCCACTCTCGGTTTGTTTCGGTCGACCGCCCGGTCGACCGCACTAAGGAAACTGTGTTTCCTTTGAGGAGACGGTCGACCGGACGGTCGACCGGAGCCCAACGGCTCTTTGCCAGCAAGGCGACGGTCAACCGGACCGGTCGACCGCCAAGCCTGCTGCTGGCTAACGGCTCTTTCCTCTTTGGGCAAGTCTGAAAATCTGTTTTTTCTGTCTTCTTTATCAGAGTTTTAGAGAGTTGTTGGAGGCATTTTGCAGGTCAAATTAGGTGTAAAGAAAAGAGTTTTAACCTATTCTCTCCTTATAAATAGAGGGCAATAGGTCTTTGTTATTCACTTAGAAAAATCTTTTGTTTTCATTGTTTTCAAGAGAAAGAGAAAAATTGTTTCAAAGCTTTCATTTCCAACTCTTTTTAAAGTTTGTTTTTCAGTTGTGTTTGATTGCCAATATCACTCTACAACTGAAGTTTTCTCACCACACTTCATAGAGCCAAAAGTCCTTTACTCATACTATAGAGAAGTTGTAAAAAGAGTGAGAGTGTTGTAAAAGAGTTTGAGAAAGAGTTTTGTGATCTTGAGGAGATCACTATTGTTCTTGTGATCCTTGTTCTTGTGGAGACAACTCCTAGTTGGAGTTCTTTGTAAGTTGTGAAGCAAAGGGCTTGGGGTCTTCGGTAGACCAAACTTGTACGGCATCCTCGGTGGATAGTGGAAACCCTTCACGGAGGTGAAGGCGGGGACTAGAGCGGTGGCTCGAACCTCGAAACAAATCAATTGTGTTTGCGATTGCCTTGCGTCATCTTGCTTACTATTTCTCTTGCTTTATATTGTCTTCAATTATTTGCTTGAGAACTAACCCTTTTCTTCGTGCAATCTTCTCTTGTTTGTTTTACTTGTGTTGTTGATTGTGTGTATTTCATCATAGCATTTCATTCTTTACTTGTTCGATCATATCTCATACAACACGGTTGCATTGCGCACCTCTAACCCATTTTTAAGGGGAATTGGGAGGAAGGAGTTCAGAACCTCTCACGGGGTATTCGGCTCTTAGTCGTGTTTGAGAGATCGTTGCATCACTCATTCTATTAAGTTTAAAAAGATCATTAGATTAGCAATTACACCTATTCACCCCCCCTCTAGGTGTATTTCAATTGGTATCAGAGCTTGGTTACTAGGCTCTTGGCTTAACAACCCTAGAAAGATCCTAATATTGCTAATCATTTCATTCATTCTCACTTAGTAAAGATGGCCGATGGTATTAAGACACCCCCTAAGTTTGATGGACTTAACTTTCCCATATGGAAGGTTAAAATGACCGTTTTCTTGCAATCTCTAGGTAGTCGAGTTGCAAAGGCCGTGACCAAACCCTTTAGTGCACCCCCCGGTGATGAATCCACTTGGTCCGAAATAGAGACCAAAGAATTTGATGCCAATGCTAGGGCTCACTATGCACTACTTCAAGCCCTTAATGATGATGACATAGCTAGAGTTATTCATTACAAGTCCGCATATGAAATTTGGACACATTTACTAGTTACACATGAATGGACATCACAAGTAAAGAGGGCTAAGATTGACCTTCTTCGGTCCCAATATGAGAATTTTTGCATGCAAGAAAATGAAACCATAGATGATATGATTACAAGATTTACAAAGATTACTAATGGACTTTTTTCTCTAGGTGATGCTATTGATAACGATCAAAGAGTAAGAAAGATCATCCGGGCTCTTCCTCCTTCATAGGAAGTAAAAGCAACAACCTTGAAGGAACTCAATGACAAGGAGGAGATGGAGCTAATTGGTCTCATTGGGAACCTCAAAACCCATGAGATGGAGAGGAAAGTGAGGGAGGACATGGCTCCTTCTAAGAAGAAGACTATAGCCTTCAAAAGCCAATCCACACACTCCGACGAAGACGATGAAGAAGAAGATGACGAAGAGCTCTCACTTCTTGTCAAGAATGTCCGGAGGATGTACAACAAGGCGAAATTCCAAGGTAGAAGGAGATGGCAAGGAGGCAAAGAAGAAAGAAAGATCATATGCTTCAATTGCCAAAGACCGGGACACATAGTGGTGGAGTGTCCGGATAAAGTGAAGCCCTCCACCTCAAAGAAGCCTCACAAGAAGAAGGCAATGAAAGCTACATGGGATTCCGAGAGCGAATCCGAGGAGGAGATTGATACCGCCAACATGTGCTTCATGGCAAATGAAAGCACAAGCAAGGTAACCCCTTCCACTTCTCCTAATGATGAACTTTCTATGGATGAGTTAGGAGAAGCTTTTGTAGAATTATCTCATAACGATGACTTCTTAAAGAAAAAATATTTAAAAATGAAAAAGGAAAGTGAATCTCTTAGTCTTCAAGTTGTAAATCTTTCTAAAGAAAATAATGACTTGCATTCTACTTTGGTTTCCACTAAAAATGAATTTGATAAATATAAGACTTCTTGTAAAGGCAAGTCCCCATTTATTGATGCTAATGAGATTACCATGCTTAAGGAAAGAATAGATTCTTTAGGCATTGTTTTGAAAAAGTGTAGTGAGTTTGATAAGAAGAAGATAGAGGCCATGTTTCCTAAGAAACAAGCCATTAAGAAAAATGTTCACCATGTTCATGCTCATGTTCATACCACACAACCTTTACATCGTGGCAAACCCTCAAAGCATGCTCACACTTCACACACTCATCATGCATCCATGTATGGAAGAGTGTTCTCATATTCACATTGTGGGCGGAAAGGACACTTAGCCAATTTTTGCTATGATAGACTAAGTGCATCTTTTCATAATATTTGGGTTCGAAACACTAACTTTCAAGGACCCAAGAAAGTTTGGGTACCAAAGTCAACAACTTTGTTAAATGATATAGGTACCTTCCAAAGCCCAACGACGTAGAGGATTGTGGTATCTTGATAGTGGTTGCTCAAGGCACATGACTTGGGATATCAACAACTTTGCAACCCTATCAAGATACCATGAAGGTGGCACCGTCACCTTCGGAGATGACGCCAAGAATAAAATCATCGGTATTGGTAATGTAAAACTTGGCACATCCCCTTTAATTGAGAATGTAGTTTTAGTTGACGGCCTCAAGCATAATCTCTTGAGTGTTAGTCAATTATGTGATAAAGGTTTTGATGTAGTTTTTGATAATGCTGTTTGTAAAGTAATTGATAGAATTTCTAATGCTTGTGTGTTTTTCGGTTTTCGTGAAAGTAATGTTTATATAATAGATATGTTAAATATGTCTTGTAATATAACATGTTTAAAAGCCCTCGATGACGACTCTTGGTTGTGGCATAGAAGATTAGGCCACATTTCTTTTGACCATATATCTAGGCTTAACACAAAGGAAATGGTGAAAGGTATTCCTTGTTTGAATTTTGAAAAGGACCGAGTTTGTGACGCATGTCAATTTGGGAAACAAACTAAGTCTTCTTTCAAGTCAATTAAGGATATCATGACATCACGTCCTTTGGAGTTAATCCACATGGATTTATTTGGCCCTACACAAACCAAAAGTCTAAGTGGGAATAGATTTGCATTTGTTTTAGTTGATGATTTTTCACGTTTTACTTGGGTTTTCTTTCTTGAGCATAAAAATCAAGCATTTTCGTATTTCCAAACTTTTAAGAAAAGAGTTGAAAAAGAAAAAGATGTTTCGATTTTAAGAATAAGAAGTGATAGAGGAGGTGAATTCATTAACCAACCCTTTACCACTTTTTGTGAAGAACATGGAATAAAGCATGAACTATCTTATCCTAGAACTCCACAACAAAATGAAGTAGTTGAACGGAAAAATCGAACTTTGCAAGAGATGGCTAGGACAATGCTTAGTGAATACGGTCTACCACATTATTGTGGACCGAGGCCGTTAATACATCATGCTATATATCAAATCGTGTTTTCTTGTGTAAAAATACTACAAAAACCTCTTTTGAAATGTACTAAAACCAAATGTTTCATATTTCAAGGTTTTTGGATGCAAATGTTTTGTTTTAAATACAAAAGATAATTTAGGAAAATTTGATCCTAAATCTTATGAGGCTATATTTGTGGGTTATTCTAGTACTAGTAAGGCTTATAGAGTCTTCAATAGGTCATCATTGACTATTGAGGAATCTATACATGTTAAGTTTGAGGAATCTAACTTGTTTGTTAAGAATGTTGTAGAAATAGATGCTTTGCATGAAGGCTTGGAGAAAGTGACCTTGGAGGATACACCTACTATGGGAGACAAGCCAAAGGATGATGAAGGAAGTGAAGCTAAAATACAAGAGGCTCAAGGAAATGAAGATCAAACAAATGGAGAAGAGCCCACTCAACAACTTCCAAAGGATTGGAGATACAATCCACATCATCCCAAGGACCTCGTCATAGGTGATGTATCAAAAGGGGTAACAACTCGCTCTAAACTTCATGACTATTGTGGACATTATGCATTTATTTCTCATGTTGAACCCAAGAACGTCCTCGAAGCCGAGGCTGATTCATATTGGTTGCTAGCTATGCAAGAGGAACTCAATCAATTTGAGCGCAACCAAGTTTGGCACCTTGTTCCTAGGCCCCACAATAGACTAACAATTGGTACTAAGTGGATCTTTAAGAACAAGTTGGATGAATCGGGTAACGTTGTTAGGAATAAAGCTAGGTTAGTTGCCCAAGGTTACACTCAAATCGAAAGAATCGATTTTGAAGAAACCTTTACACCCGTAGCACGGCTTGAAGCCATACGGATGACACTAGCATTTGCCCCGTATAAAGATTTTAAATTGTTTCAAATGGATGTTAAAAGTGCTTTTCTAAATGGTTTTATTGAAGAGGAAGTGTATGTTGAACAACCCCCCGGGTTTGTTGATCCTTGTAATACCCCTTTCCCGGAATACGTGCTTAGTTACGTATTCAGCCTTTCGGCCGTATCTTCCGTTTTACCATCCGTATTTGACCGATTTTCGTTTCAAACTTCATTTCCTAATATTTTAGATTTTATGTGATTTTCTGGAATTTTCTGAAATTAAAATGAATTTCTTCAAAACCGGTGTCGGCCAGTATCGCTGACCGATTTCCGAATTTTTATCTTCCAAACTGTTAGGAATTTCTAGAAAGTCCTTTAGACACTATTGCTTAGAATCATAATTCCTACTTACACTCTTTTTCTGAGATTTTTATAAATTTATGAAAATTCTTTCGGAGTCGGTAAGTTTCTGACTCCAGGATTTTTAATTAAAAATCTACACAGTATTTCTTCAAACGAATTTCACCATTGGTCTTCAAATATTTTTCTTGATTTTTGGTAAAATTTCCAGACCAATCCAAAATACTTGAATTTTGGGCATTTTTCCAAAAATTGCAAAATACATTCCACCTCATCTTGCCACCTCATTTCCCACTCACCCTCACCTACCCCCACTCACTCTCTCTCTCACCCACAGCCGGCCAAGTGGCAAGAGAGGGGTCACCTCACCCACACACATTTGCAAGAAAGCCCTCCACTTCCATTATAATCCCAACTCCTTTACAAAATTCCTAAACTATATATTCATTTCATTTGCAAGATCCCCCTTTTCTTCTCATTTCATCACCTAGAGAGAAAATCCTCATCTTCATCCTCAAGCTCAAACCCTAGCTCTAGGGCTCCTCAATCCCTTCACTTCCACCTCTAGATCACAAGGGATTCTTCAAGGCTTCATCAAGGAACCTCAAGGACTCCAACCATCACTCCAAGAACAAGTTCTTCACCTCAAGCTCCATCAACAACAAGTGGTGATTGAAGCCAACCTCTTCCTCTTTTGAATCCAGCTCATAACTGAACCATCCAGGTGAGTTTATTACTCACCAAGACTTAGTTAACCCACATTATGCTTAGGGTAGAGATCCATGTACACCCTTAACATAAAAATCAGATTTTTAGGTCTTCAACACTCAGATTCAACATACCCACGTGGCATATTGATCACCTTGGCTATTCCCTGTTCTAGGGTACTTGTAGTAGTAGATCAGGTCCCCCAAAGCTGTAAAAATCCCAACTTTAGACTGTTAGAATCAATCCTTGTGAGATTCTGATTTTTCTGCTCTAACAGCAGAAATTTCCAGAGGACCGGTCGACCGGCAGTCGACCGGGACTCTGCCGATGTGCACAGCAGGCACGACATTGAGCTGGCGGTCGACTGGCAGTCGACCGCTGACTCGACCGGCTTCACAAATTGCCTTGGACCAGTCGACTGGCAGTCGACCGGCCAAAACCTGGAGCTCTCGCACTCGGTACGGTCGACCGGCAGTCGACCGGGACTCGACCGCCAGTTCATTTCCCAGTCGACCGGCAGTCGACCGGAGGTCGACCGCCAGGCCAAATTCTGGGACAGATTCAGACTCCTTTTCTTTTTAATTTCTGATTTTACCTCGATACATGTATACTGTATTAGACTTGTTTAGACATCATACCTGTACCGCATGACTTGCTACCTGATGTACCTTACTATACTATGTCTCATGCCATGTTGTTACATATTGCTAAGCTTATATTGCTTCATGACTCATGTTACTTATTATTAGTCCATAATATGTTAAAATGTGAAGTATCACCAATCCTTCATGCTATCCCTAAAACACCAAGCATGATATATACGACTATTTCATAAAATTCACCAACTTATACATGGGTCGGGGGAAATATGCGGATATCGATATGTGTTCGTGTTTACAGTGGTATTAGGATGTGCACTATATTTTCCGGTCTTACCTGCGGTACTCCAGGGGACCGAGGGGAGTGCTTCCTCCCTTTCCTGTTTACATGTCATGACTTTCCTGTTAGCCTAGCGGCAGGTTCCGTCTTCAAGCAACGGAACAATACTGGGCCGTGGTCCCGGGCATGCACGGGACACACTGTAAATATAGTTCGTCGATACAACCGCTGTTTCCAATAACAACCTTGTCGTACTGGGATATGGATCTATGTGCTCTGGGACGCTGGGTCACATAGCTAGATATCACAGTAAGACAAGTAATAATAATAAGACATTCATTGTAGTTCTATTTCATACACCTTTATCTTATTTAGCTTACATATCTGGTTATTCATTGCTAGCTATTACTATGTTATTGTTTCTATTCATGATCCTTGTCACTTGACTACCTTTTTACTTGTTATTATTATGTCTTGACCCTTTGGATTTGCATATTCAGATTTAGAGGCCTGGAACGAAGTGGAGCCTTCCGCTGAGGACTTGGCCTATCTTGGAGAGCAGTCTGACCAGCTCTAGTCCCACCGTGCCCGACTCTTCTTTTTGGCTCACGGATCTCCATCCTTGCGTGAGCACTTTTGTATTTTTGGATTGTACATCGTTCTTTTTGGACTTGGGTTGTGATAATGGACACTTGTATAGTGATTTTGTATATCATAACTTGTATAACTCTGTACTTCTATTTTGTATGTTGGCATATGATTATATCACGCTGTGTGTTATACTCTGATACTTGTTGTACTTATGCTTAGCGTATGTACGTGGGTGCACCATTGACCTACGTATATGCGTCGCAGTGACGTCCCCGTATCATTGGGATCGGGGCGTTACAGGTTGGTATCAGAGCCTAGGCTCTCAAACCTAAAAGTACAACCAAGTGGCAAATTCTAGTGATTTGCGAATGCCAACTACAATGTACAAAGTTATATAGTCCTTCTCGACTTCGTCCTTGATTCATTCCTTCGTATCCTAAACTCCTTTCCCTTGTTTCCAATTCCAGATCTTATTCCTTTCGGTATGGAGAGACGTTCGGGTCGCAACAATGTCGGGCAAGTCCCGAATGGACCCGTCGGAGGAGAGGGTGCTGATGTCCTGAGGATCATCCAGACTATGCTGGGAAACCAGCAGCAGCAGATGGAGAATCAGCGTGAACAGACCGAGCTCCTCAGGCAGGAGTTGGCAGCTCCGAAGGAGCAGAAGCCTGGGAACGTGTCTGATTTCCGGCGGCTGCAACCAGCCGTATTCACGGGAGTCGAGAGACCTCTGGAGGCTGAACAGTGGTTGGTGGACACCACTGATTTGCTGAACGCCGCCCGGGTGCCCAAGGAGAGCCAAGTGGAGGTAGCAAAGATCCAGCTGAAAGACATCGCCCGGACTTGGTGGTTGGCCGAGGAGGCCAGACTGAAGAAGCCTATCTCCTGGGATACTTTCTCCAAGAGCTTCTACAGTCGTTTCTTCCCCGCCACTGCTCAGAAGGACATGGAGGAGCAGTTCATCAGGCTGCAGCAGGGGGATGGATCCGTAGATGAGTATGCTGCAGAGTTTCTCAGGCTGAGTCGCTTTGCTCCTTATATGGTGACAGATGAAGAGAAGAGGGCAAGCAGGTTTCTGCAGGGCCTGCAGTTGGACCTACAGGCCTTCTTGATGTCTCAGCCGATGAAGACCTACTCTGAGGTTCTTACCGCCGCTCGAGAGGTAGAGCGGGTGTTGCAGAGGAAGCAGGAGAACCAGGCCATGAAGAGGCCGTTTGCGCCGGTGGGCAGAGGAGGACCATCCAGGGCAGCGAAGATCCAGGCCAGACAGCCGTTCAGAGCAGTTCCATATCAGACGGCTCGACCAAGTCTTGTTTGCAACTTCTGCCAGAAGCCAGGACACACCCTGCAAAATTGCCGGAGGGCAAACGGATGGTGTTTGGTGTGTGGAGCTCGAGACCATGCAGTGGAAACCTGTCCACACAGGAGGGTAGGGTTTGCTACCCAGACCTTGCCGGCACCTCAGGGGCAACATGTGCAGAGGACACTACCAGGGCCGGTTGGACAGAGGCAGCAGGGACCAGTGATGAGGAGAGCCCTTCCCCTTCCACCACAGCATGTCGCTCGCCCAGTGCAGAGAGGAGCCAGACCAGCAGCAGGGCGTGGCAGAGGTCAGGCCTACAACCTGACAGCTGAGGAGGCTGGAGCTTCAGAGGAGGTGATTACAGGTACTATTAGAGTTCATTCCATACCTGTTCTCGCACTCTTCGATTCAGGTGCATCCCACTGTTACATCTCCGACCACTTTGTGGCTTTTCATTCCATACCTGTTAAGGCTTTAGACCACAAGTGGGAGATAAGTACTGGGAATGGGGTAGTTGTGTCTTCCAGGGTTTGTGCAGACTGTCCAGTGGAGATTTGTGGGAAGATCTTGGCCATAGACATGCTCGTACTTGACACCAAAGGGTACGATGTGATCTTAGGCATGACCTGGCTCAGTCAGTACCATGCGGTGATTGACTGTAGAGGAAGGAAGATCACTTTCAGGATCCCGCATCAGCCGGAGTTCCAGTTTAGTGGAGAGGTGAAGACTGCTGAGAAGAAGACTCAGATGACCACTTCGGAGGTTCAGAAGGGGGTGCCAGTGTGGGATGAATTTCCAGAAGTCTTTGCTGAGATTTCAGGTCTTCCACCGGAGAGGATAGTGGAGTTCTCCATTGATACAATTCCAGGGACAGCTCCTATATCTAAGGCACCATACAGGATGGCACCGACGGAGTTGGAGATCCTGAAGAAGCAGCTGCAGGAGTATTCGGACAAAGGATTGATTCGGCCTAGCACTTCACCATGGGGAGCTCCAGTGCTATTGGCGAATAAGAAGGATGGTGGTAAGAGGCTTTGCATTGACTACAGGGAGTTAAACAAGGTCACCATCAAGAACAAGTATCCCTTGCCCAGGATTGATGACTTGTTTGATCAGCTTCATGGAGCCCGTGTATTTTCTAAGTTGGATTTACAGTCGGGTTACCATCAGCTGAGGGTGAAGAAGGAAGATGTTCCGAAGACGGCATTCAGGACCCGATATGGCCACTACGAGTTCCTAGTGATGCCTTTCGGAGTTACCAATGCCCCTGCTGTGTTTATGGACTTGATGAACCGAGTGTTCTCTCCTTACCTGGATCAGTTTGTGGTTGTATTTATAGACGACATCCTGATCTATTCCAAGAGTTATAAGGAGCATGCAGAGCACTTGAGGACTGTGTTGCAGACTCTTCAGCAGGAGCAGCTTCATGCCAAAAGGAGCAAGTGTGAGTTCTGGTTGGACAGCATAGCTTTCCTTGGACATATAGTTTCAGCAGAAGGAATCTCAGTTGATCCTAGTAAGGTCCAGGCAGTGCAGAATTGGCCAGTTCCGAAGACGGTGACTGAGATAAAGAGCTTTCTTGGACTAGCCGGATATTACAGGCGCTTTGTCCAGGACTTCTCTAGACTTGCAGCTCCGTTGACCAGGCTTACCAGAAAAGGGGAGAGATTCATATGGACAGAAGATTGTGATGCGGCATTTGAGCAGTTGAAGCAGAAGCTTATCACAGCTCCGATCTTGAGGACTCCTTCAGGTAGAGGGGGGATGGTCATTTTCTGTGATGCATCGGGTAAAGGCCTGGGATGTGTGCTTATGCAACATGATCATGTGATAGCATATGCATCTAGGCAGTTGAAGCCTCATGAGAGGAATTACCCAACTCATGACTTGGAGTTGGCGGCTGTGGTATTTGCATTGAAGATCTGGAGACACTACCTCCTGGGAGACAAAGTGTTGATATACACAGACCACAAGAGCCTCAAGTATATATTCTCGCAGAAGGAGTTGAATATGAGGCAGAGGAGGTGGTTGGAGCTTATGGCAGACTACGATATTGACTTGCAGTATCATCCAGGCAAAGTCAATACCGTTCCTGATGCTCTGAGCAGAATGCCAGAGAACAGAGTGCTAGTTCACCTTACTCAGCAGAGAGAGTTGATCCAGGAGTTCATCAGATTGGATTTGATGTTGGTGCAGGGAGGTGATAAAGCAGGGCAGCTCATGGCTTTACAGATCCAGTCCTCATTGATAGAGGAGATCAAGGAAGCTCAGAAGGAGGATCCAAGATTGCAGACATTCAGGACTCAGGTGGAGGCTGGACTGAGGACAGATATTTGTATTCGTCCGGATGGTGCTTTGTATTATGGTAGTAGACTTTGTGTTCCCCAGGGAGAAGTCAGACAGAAGATTTTGGAGGAAGCACACAGTTCAGCTTATTCTATACATCCAGGAGGGAACAAGATGTATCAGGACCTGAAGAAGCACTTCTGGTGGAATGCCATGAAGAGGGAGATAGCCCAATTTGTTGCCAGGTGCTTGGTTTGCCAGCAGGTAAAGATCGAGCATCAGAGATCAGCTGGACTTCTTCAACCTTTGCCGATACCCGAGTGGAAGTGGGAGCACATCACTATGGATTTCGTGACAGCTTTGCCTCGGAGTCCTAAGGGTAATAATGCGGTGTGGGTGATCGTTGATCGCCTCACCAAGTCAGCTCACTTCATACCATTCAGAGTGGGTCAGTCGACAGAGGTTCTGGCGGATAAGTATATGAAGGAGGTGGTTCGTCTGCATGGAGTTCCGGTGAGTATTGTATCAGATAGAGACACCAGATTCAGATCTCACTTCTGGGAGAGTCTCCAAGCGAGTCTGGGAACTCGTCTGAAGTTCAGTACTTCCTATCATCCGCAGACAGACGGACAATCTGAGAGGACCATCCAGATCCTTGAAGATATGTTGAGGGCTTGCATGTTGGACTTCGGAGGATCTTGGGAGGACCATCTGCACTTGGCTGAGTTTTCATACAACAACAGCTATCAGGCCAGTATTAAGATGGCACCCTTTGAGGCACTGTATGGTAGGAAGTGCCGATCACCGATTTGCTGGGATGAGGTCGGTGAGAGGAGTTTATTGGGGCCGGAGATGCTGATTCAGACTACAGAGAAGGTCAGGGTTATCAGAGATCATCTTAGGGCTGCTCAGAGTAGGCAGAAGAGTTGGGCTGACACTTTAAGGAGGCCATTGGAGTTCCAGACCGGAGATCATGTGTTCTTGAAGATATCACCTACCAAGGGAGTTATCCGGTTCGGTGCTCGTGGAAAGCTTAGCCCGAGGTATATTGGCCCGTTCGAGATCCTGGATCGTGTGGGAGATGTGTCCTATAGATTGGCGTTGCCGCCATCTTTGGACGGGGTGCATAATGTCTTCCACGTGTCTCAGTTGAGGAGGTATGTCAGGGATGACAGCCATGTTCTGGATCATTCCGAGCTGGAGCTTCAACCAGATTTATCATACCAAGAGCAGCCGTTGGCCATTCTGGACAGGAGTGTCAAGACACTGAAGAGCAGGGCTATTCCATTGGTGTTGGTGTCTTGGAGCAGGCATGCACCAGGAGAGGCCACGTGGGAGCGAGAGGACGTTATCCGGGAGCATTATCCCCATCTTTTCACATCTTGATTTGGTAAGACTCTTCCCTTCTCCTTGCCTTTTCCGTTATCATTCCTTGTATCCATGTCTATCTATAGCTTTTCTGTTATCTTTCACCTTAGGAAATTTCGAGGACGAAATTTTTGTAAGGTGGGTAGATTGTAATACCCCTTTCCCGGAATACGTGCTTAGTTACGTATTCAGCCTTTCGGCCGTATCTTCCGTTTTACCATCCGTATTTGACCGATTTTCGTTTCAAACTTCATTTCCTAATATTTTAGATTTTATGTGATTTTCTGGAATTTTCTGAAATTAAAATGAATTTCTTCAAAACCGGTGTCGGCCAGTATCGCTGACCGATTTCCGAATTTTTATCTTCCAAACTGTTAGGAATTTCTAGAAAGTCCTTTAGACACTATTGCTTAGAATCATAATTCCTACTTACACTCTTTTTCTGAGATTTTTATAAATTTATGAAAATTCTTTCGGAGTCGGTAAGTTTCTGACTCCAGGATTTTTAATTAAAAATCTACACAGTATTTCTTCAAACGAATTTCACCATTGGTCTTCAAATATTTTTCTTGATTTTTGGTAAAATTTCCAGACCAATCCAAAATACTTGAATTTTGGGCATTTTTCCAAAAATTGCAAAATACATTCCACCTCATCTTGCCACCTCATTTCCCACTCACCCTCACCTACCCCACTCACTCTCTCTCTCACCCACAGCCGGCCAAGTGGCAAGAGAGGGGTCACCTCACCCACACACATTTGCAAGAAAGCCCTCCACTTCCATTATAATCCCAACTCCTTTACAAAATTCCTAAACTATATATTCATTTCATTTGCAAGATCCCCCTTTTCTTCTCATTTCATCACCTAGAGAGAAAATCCTCATCTTCATCCTCAAGCTCAAACCCTAGCTCTAGGGCTCCTCAATCCCTTCACTTCCACCTCTAGATCACAAGGGATTCTTCAAGGCTTCATCAAGGAACCTCAAGGACTCCAACCATCACTCCAAGAACAAGTTCTTCACCTCAAGCTCCATCAACAACAAGTGGTGATTGAAGCCAACCTCTTCCTCTTTTGAATCCAGCTCATAACTGAACCATCCAGGTGAGTTTATTACTCACCAAGACTTAGTTAACCCACATTATGCTTAGGGTAGAGATCCATGTACACCCTTAACATAAAAATCAGATTTTTAGGTCTTCAACACTCAGATTCAACATACCCACGTGGCATATTGATCACCTTGGCTATTCCCTGTTCTAGGGTACTTGTAGTAGTAGATCAGGTCCCCCAAAGCTGTAAAAATCCCAACTTTAGACTGTTAGAATCAATCCTTGTGAGATTCTGATTTTTCTGCTCTAACAGCAGAAATTTCCAGAGGACCGGTCGACCGGCAGTCGACCGGGACTCTGCCGATGTGCACAGCAGGCACGACATTGAGCTGGCGGTCGACTGGCAGTCGACCGCTGACTCGACCGGCTTCACAAATTGCCTTGGACCAGTCGACTGGCAGTCGACCGGCCAAAACCTGGAGCTCTCGCACTCGGTACGGTCGACCGGCAGTCGACCGGGACTCGACCGCCAGTTCATTTCCCAGTCGACCGGCAGTCGACCGGAGGTCGACCGCCAGGCCAAATTCTGGGACAGATTCAGACTCCTTTTCTTTTTAATTTCTGATTTTACCTCGATACATGTATACTGTATTAGACTTGTTTAGACATCATACCTGTACCGCATGACTTGCTACCTGATGTACCTTACTATACTATGTCTCATGCCATGTTGTTACATATTGCTAAGCTTATATTGCTTCATGACTCATGTTACTTATTATTAGTCCATAATATGTTAAAATGTGAAGTATCACCAATCCTTCATGCTATCCCTAAAACACCAAGCATGATATATACGACTATTTCATAAAATTCACCAACTTATACATGGGTCGGGGGAAATATGCGGATATCGATATGTGTTCGTGTTTACAGTGGTATTAGGATGTGCACTATATTTTCCGGTCTTACCTGCGGTACTCCAGGGGACCGAGGGGAGTGCTTCCTCCCTTTCCTGTTTACATGTCATGACTTTCCTGTTAGCCTAGCGGCAGGTTCCGTCTTCAAGCAACGGAACAATACTGGGCCGTGGTCCCGGGCATGCACGGGACACACTGTAAATATAGTTCGTCGATACAACCGCTGTTTCCAATAACAACCTTGTCGTACTGGGATATGGATCTATGTGCTCTGGGACGCTGGGTCACATAGCTAGATATCACAGTAAGACAAGTAATAATAATAAGACATTCATTGTAGTTCTATTTCATACACCTTTATCTTATTTAGCTTACATATCTGGTTATTCATTGCTAGCTATTACTATGTTATTGTTTCTATTCATGATCCTTGTCACTTGACTACCTTTTTACTTGTTATTATTATGTCTTGACCCTTTGGATTTGCATATTCAGATTTAGAGGCCTGGAACGAAGTGGAGCCTTCCGCTGAGGACTTGGCCTATCTTGGAGAGCAGTCTGACCAGCTCTAGTCCCACCGTGCCCGACTCTTCTTTTTGGCTCACGGATCTCCATCCTTGCGTGAGCACTTTTGTATTTTTGGATTGTACATCGTTCTTTTTGGACTTGGGTTGTGATAATGGACACTTGTATAGTGATTTTGTATATCATAACTTGTATAACTCTGTACTTCTATTTTGTATGTTGGCATATGATTATATCACGCTGTGTGTTATACTCTGATACTTGTTGTACTTATGCTTAGCGTATGTACGTGGGTGCACCATTGACCTACGTATATGCGTCGCAGTGACGTCCCCGTATCATTGGGATCGGGGCGTTACAATCCTACACATCCAGATTTTGTTTTTAAATTAGATAAAGCTCTTTATGCTTTAAAACAAGCCCCTAGGGCTTGGTATGAAAGACTTTCTTCATTTTTGATTTCAAATGGTTTTAAGAAAGGTAAAATTGACACAACCTTGTTTACAAAACATGTAGAAAATGATATTCTTATTGTGCAAATTTATGTAGATGATATTATTTTTGGTTCTACTAATGAATCTCTTTGCCAATCTTTTGAATCATGCATGAAGGATGAATTTGAAATGTCTATGATGGGGGAACTCAACTATTTCCTTGGACTTCAAATCAAGCAAAGGAAGGATGGGATCTTTATCAATCAAGCCAAGTACACAAAGGAATTAATCAAAAGGTTTGGGCTTGAAGAATCTAAAGTAAGCAAAACTCCCATGGCAACAACTACCAAGCTTGACAAGGATGAACAAGGTAAAAGTGTAGACATTAAATTATCTCGTAGCATGATAGGTAGCTTGCTTTATTTGACGGCTAGTAGGCCGGATATTATGTTTTCCGTTTGTCTTTGTGCACGTTTTCAATCTTATCCTAAAGAATCTCACATAATTGCGGTTAAACGCATAATTAGATATCTAAAGGGCACTATTGAAATGGGTTTGTGGTATCCGAAAACCGGCCAATTTTCAATGACGAGTTTTTCGGATGCCGACTATGCGGGTTGTAGGGTAGATAGGAAGAGCACAAGTGAAACATGTCAATTCTTAGGTAATTGTCTTGTATCTTGGTCTTCCAAAAAGCAAAATTCGGTAGCCCTTTCAACCGCCGAGGCGGAGTATGTTGCAGCCGGAGCTTGTTGTGCACAAGTTCTTTGGATGAAACATACTCTCCTTGACTATGATTTACACTTTGATCATGTTAAAATATTTTGTGATAATACTAGTACTATTCACATGACAAAGAATGCAAATCAACATAGTAAAACCAAACACATTGACATTAGGTATCACTTTCTTAGAGATCATTATGAGAAAGGTGATATTGATATTGATTATGTTTCTACCGATTTTCAACTTGCCGATATTTTTACTAAACCTCTAGATTATGCTACATTTTCATTTATTTGTGGTGAGTTGAATGTTTGCGTGATAGATTCTTAAAAATATTTCTATTTTGGTATTTTGTTTGTTTTAATTTTAACCCTTTTTGATGTATGACAAAAAAGGGAGAAAAAGAAATAAGTTTGCTTATAGTTTGAGTTTTGTTTATTTAAAAAGAAATAAGTTTGCTTATAGTTTGAGTTTTGTTTATTTACTTGAGTTTTGGGAGAAAAAGATTAAAACTATAAGTTTAAGAGAAAAAGTATAAGTTTAATTGGTATATAAGATTAAGTTTGATTTCAATTGGTATTTAAGTTTTTGACAAAAATATTGTGTTTTCAATGCTTCATGTATCTCACTCATAGTTATTTTTTACATAGCATTGTTTGAGGGGGAGCTTTCCAAGCTCTTCTTCCTTTATTTGTTTAAATAACTTATATGTTTTGTCATCATCAAAAAGGGGGAGATTGTTGGCCCAAGGTTACAATCACCCGTCTTTAGTGTGTTTTGATGATTGCAAAACATATTAGTCATTTGTAATAATATTATTTGTTGTTTAAGTGTGTTTCAGGTTTTCTATCTTGCATAGGTGTTTTCTTCACTAAAGGAAGGTGACTTGGACTCAAGATAACTCAAATTGGGCTCAAGATGCAAAATTGAAGATCAAGTGGAGAAAGCCCCTCTTGAAGACTTGAAGTCCTTAGATCTTTGTAAGAATAGAATGTTAAAGTTTGAGTATATGATATTTGGCTCTAGGATACACACACACATTTTTCCTTACAAAATTCTATGTTTTAAAAATATTTGTTTCTAAGTTTTATGCCTAAGTTTATATATACATGTATCCAAACTTGTTACAAATTGAATATCTTGTTTAAAACATGTGTATAGACTATTTTGCATAATACTTAGTTATAAGTATCTCAAAATATTTTTTCACAAAAATTCCCAACTTCAAAATCCTGCCAGTTTTTTCCCTGTTTCAGGTTGACCGGCCGACCGCCCGGTCGACCGGCGCCTGTGTCAGGACGTGCACGTTTGTGCACGTCTGTCGGTCGACCGGCCGGTCGACCGACTGTAAGCAGGCCACTCTCGGTTTGTTTCGGTCGACCGCCCGGTCGACCGCACTAAGGAAACTGTGTTTCCTTTGAGGAGACGGTCGACCAGACGGTCGACCGGAGCCCAACGGCTCTTTGCCAGCAAGGCGACGGTCGACCGGACCGGTCGACCGCCAAGCCTGCTGCTGGCCAACGGCTCTTTCCTCTTTGGGCAAGTCTGAAAATCTGTTTTTTCTGTCTTCTTTATCAGAGTTTTAGAGAGTTGTTGGAGGCCTTTTGCAGGTCAAATTAGGTGTAAAGAAAAGAGTTTTAACCTATTCTCTCCTTATAAATAGAGGGCAATAGGTCTTTGTTATTCACTTAGAAAAATCCTTTGTTTTCATTGTTTTCAAGAGAAAGAGAAAAATTATTTCAAAGCTTTCATTTCCAACTCTTTTTAAAGTTTGTTTTTCAGTTGTGTTTGATTGCCAATATCACTCTACAACTGAAGTTTTCTCACCACACTTCATAGAGCCAAAAGTCCTTTACTCGTACTATAGAGAAGTTGTAAAAGAGTGAGAGTGTTGTAAAAGAGTTTGAGAAAGAGTTTTGTGATCTTGAGGAGATCACTATTGTTCTTGTGATCCTTGTTCTTGTGGAGACAACTCCTAGGTGGAGTTCTTTGTAAGTTGTGAAGCTAAGGGCTTGGGGTCTTCGGTAGACCAAACTTGTACGGCATCCTCGGTGGATAGTGGAAACCCTTCACGGAGGTGAAGGCGGGGACTAGAGCGGTGGCTCGAACCTCGAAACAAATCAATTGTGTTTGCGATTGCCTTGCGTCATCTTGCTTACTATTTCTCTTGCTTTATATTGTCTTCAATTATTTGCTTGAGAACTAACCCTTTTCTTCGTGCAATCTTCTCTTATTTGTTTTACTTGTGTTGTTGATTGTGTGTATTTCATCATAGCATTTCATTCTTTACTTGTTCGATCATATCTCATACAACATGGTTGCATTGCGCACCTCTAACCCATTTTTAAGGGGAATTGGGAGGAAGGAGTTCAGAACCTCTCACGGGGTATTCGGCTCTTAGTCGTGTTTTGAGAGATCATTGCATCACTCATTCTATTAAGTTTAAAAAGATCATTAGATTAGCAATTACACCTATTCACCCCCCCTCTAGGTGTATTTCAAAAGTCACCATGGACCTGACAGGTGTGACATCGCTTAGCGTAAATGATGGCGTCCGAGATCATTTTAGGCCAATAATATCTCAGTCTTTTGAGTCGATCTCCAAGCTTCGGACCAGGTTGATGAGCTCCACACAAGCCGTCATGCGCTTCTTTGAGTACATCTTGTGCCTCCTTTTGCGACAGACAGCGGAGGAGGATCCCATCATGCGATCGGCGATACGGTGTTCGCGTGATCGCATTATAGTAGAAGTTAGGTGCTTTCCTTCTAATGGCAGCCGCCTCTTTGGGATCATCCGGAAGAATGTCGTACAGTGCATAGTCGATGTACGGGAATTGCCAATCCCTGAGTTCTAGACCTTTTGAAGTCTCTAAAGCTTCATCGGCTTGACAGTCTCCTGCCGACTTTTGGTGATCTTCAAAAGCGATTCTTGGGCAATACAGGTTGTGGCTGTAGACAAGTATTTTCTCTATTACTCCAACTGGAAGGGCTAAGAGGTAGCGAGAGATACCAGTGCATCTGCATGGCATTTTGCTAGCGTGGTACATGGTCGATGTAAAAGTTTTCAAACCTCTCGGCCATAGAGATAGTTGCGTTGAAATAGGGTACTAAGTCTTCATGTCTGACTTCGTACTTTCCGTGAACTTGGTTAACGATGAGTTTAGAGTCACCATATGCTTCGAGATTTTTAACGCCAATCTTATCAGCGAATTGCATTCCGATCAAGAGAGCATTGTTGATTGTCGCTAATGTTGCATATTTAATATCATATGTCCATACTTATTATAGAATAAAAGCCTGCATTGTCCTAATTAATTGTCTAATTATTTGCAAGCCCAATCTTTAAGGAGATGAAGAGAAATGAGCTCAAAGCCCACCAAAATTCTGAATTAAATCAGAATTAATTCACACTCAATAAATCAGGGCAAAATCAAGAGGCTGAAAACTGGTTGAGAAGAATCCTCTCAGAATCGATCGGTTAAAGCCAAGAATCCAAGGCCATTTCGTCAGAATCCTGAACTCAAACGAAGAAACCAACTCCAGATAAAGTCAGAAGGATAAACCAGTGTGACCCACCAACAGGGTGTGGCCACCTGGCCACACCCTGGCCGCGGAAACGCGGCAAAAGCCGCGTTTTCGCGGCATTGTTGGGGAGTTAGTGGGAGCGTTTGCTCCCCTGACCTCCCCGGGATCCTGCTTACTGGGTTTTCTGCCTATAAAAGGCCATTCTTTGTGCTGAAAATGGACGGCCAATGCAGAGTTAGGATTTAGACTAGTTTTTCATTTCTTAGTTTAGGTTTTTTTCTTTTTTCTTTTTCATGTAATTGTAATTTTCATTTATGTAAATAAGAGGAGATTAGACTTTCATCGAAGAACAAGAATGAAGCTTGAGCTGGAGTGACACCGGTGTAAGATTTATTTCTTTTCTTTGATTGTTATGAAATCGAATCGATGTTCTTTCTGTATATGTACTTCTTTTTAGTCTTCTTCTTCTTCTTCTTCTTTTCTATTTTATTTTTCTTTTAGTACAATTGTCTTCCAAGTGAGTCTAAAAGCATCGAAAGAGCCTTGCTGTTGCGAGTGCCACCGATAGCTCATGACGATGGAATGGAGTCTCTCTCTGTATCATTTCATTCTTGAAGTAGTCTTGATGATGTAATGTGGAAGAGACCAATACTCAAATCTTATGGGCTATGCGCTGAATGCCTCCACTTCAAGGCAAAATCGTCGCTGAAGACTCAAGGTAAGCTTTTGGTGAAAAGAAGGTAAGCAATTGTTTTTATTTCTTTTCTTTTATTTCTGTAAATTAAATCACCAACAATACCTCTTCTAAATTATCCTTTTCACTTCCTTGTAAATATTCATTTGTACATAGTCGCTTTCGCCGTTTTTCCACCTTCTTCATCTCTCATTTTCTTCTAACTTTAACATAATTCTTTTCCATTTTCTTAACTTAAAAACAGAGAAGAACTCTCGTTTTGTTTTCATTACGATTTCAATAAAGAACGTAAACGCTTCTATCGCAAAACCCTCCTTGTGGATCACGACCCGCATAGCCACTTACTATCGCGTAAGAATTGAGCACTTGCACATCTTCATTCTAAGTTCTGTAATTCTGTATTTTGTGTGCAGGTTTAGCTTCAATCAAATTTTGGCGCCGTTGCCGGGGAGGGTAACGTTGTTTCTATTGAAATCTGATTTTTTTTTTTTGAAATTTTTTTAGAACTAAAACGAACTTTCTTCTCTGTTACAGGTTAAAGGGCAAGCAAAGCAGGAAATTAAAGTTGCAGTAACATATAAGTGGCCTTGGGCCTCTGCTCTAGAAAGCAGAGACCAAGTGCCCTCTGCTTTGCCGCGGATCCGCGGCCAACGCTGCGAAAACGCGGCAAAAAGGAGTGGACTACTAACGTGTTTTTGCAGGGTTGCTTGCTTTGCAAATTGTAGTTTTCTGCAACTTTACTTTTTCTTATATGCCATCACATAAGCCTGCTAATAATCAACAGTAAAACATTTGTTGAAAGATAAAAAAATTGATTAGACGTTTGCATTGTAGGCACGTGTCTTTTCAATTCATTTTTTTTTTACTGTTGAAGAGTGCTGAAGCAAGGTATGTTCGCATTGCATGTAGAATAGGACTCATCTCTTGGTTGATTTTTATCACTTTGAGTGAATCTTATTTACATATCCTGTACACTTGCACAAACTGATCGTAAGGGCACCACCCATTAACAAGATAAGGTGGGAATTTAATCACCCTTCCTTAGCCCAAAAATCAGATTCCAAGCACTCACTAACCCAAGCCTAACTTAAAATGAGTAGACGTTGGCCCTAGGGACATCTCGGACTCAATTAGGAGATTATCCTAAGGGGGAAAGGTGTTGGAACTTGACTCCTACCAAATCAGTGTCTAGGAAAGGGATTGAGGGCCGAAAGCCCGAAGGTTGGTAGTTATTTAATTAAGGAACGTCTTTGACGGAAAACCTCCCACCAACCTTGCCCTGACCTGGCTGATTAGCTTGTGGTCAAAGTCTGCATTGGACCTCCCGTGGACAGTCTAACCAGTTAGGAGTCGTCTAGGTCATAGGTCTACCCTAACTTAGGCTAGAATTTTTTCTTTTTCTTTGTTTGTTTTTCTTTCTTTTTGTCTGTATTCCATTGTGTGATATGGCTTATAATAACAATTTTTTCAACTTCAATAATAATCCATATCACACATCAAACTCTTTTTCGGATATTACCAACCCGACATATCATGACTTTAACCAACCTAGTGTGCCGGATTGGTCTTATCCGAATCAATATAACCCATGTCCCCAATCTAATAATTATAATTTTCATAATAATTTCAACTCTTCACCGAGTCAGTGGGGATTCACCTCCCTCGAGCATAATTTTCAACCAACTTGTCCTTCTTCTTCACCTAATCCACAATATTTTCAAGATTCATACTCAGTTCCACCAGTCCAAAATAGAAAACCATCAATTTTGGAAAGGAGTATACGTGAGTCCAAACACAAATCCCAAAATCTGATGGACTCACAATTTTACTACCACTTCCAAGACAACACTTCATCTTTTCATCAAAACAATGAATCCATCAACTATGAAAAGATGCTTGAAGCCATGACTCATGCTCAAAATGCTCGAAATCGTGACATAGATATGATGGTCGAATCTCTACGTTCTCACCGTTTGACCAGTTCTGATGTCACTAACCATTCTGTTAGAGCCGAAGAGTCATGTAGTTTTGGAAATCAAGATTCCATTTCAGAATAGTCATTTGAACTTGCCCAAACTCCAAATAATATTGATAGTTTGGCAAGTTATCCCTTGCCTGAAATCGAACTTGAAAATGAATATGATCATGAACCCCAACTTAGGGATTCAATTTTACTTCCTGATTCAATAATGACTCCGGTATCTTCACCTGATTTTAATCTTTTCTCCGAGTCAACATTGGATTCTGTGCCAATTCATCATGAAATTGAATCACCCATCTTTGATGATCATATTGAACTTGACCAATTTTACACTTTTGAAAATCCTATTGACAAATTGGCAAATTCTCATTTTTTTGATATTGAACTCAATGAGATATGTGACCTAGATTCTCAAATCTGTGATCCAGTTCAACTTTCTGAATCAATATTGACTCCTGTTTTGTTACCAAACTTGAGTAATATTTTAGAGTCAGTTTTGATTCCACCACTTATCATTCCTGAACTTGAATCACCAATATTAAGTCACATTCCATTGTTGGAAAATAAATGTGGACTTGAGTTTCACTTTCTTGACTTGGACCCACTTCCTGAACCAATCTCGACTCCTGAGCCTTTACTTGACTTAAGTCACCTTCCTGAGTCGGTATTAGTTCCTATACTTCCTGAGTCCAAGTCAACTGTTCTATCATTTCATACTCCATTTTGGGACGAGGTGGTTGACAAATTTGACTCTGAAATCAGTTATGGAATTTGGAAATTAGATGGGGTCAAATACTTAATAAAAATCCTTCATGGATACACAATTTTAATGGGTTATATTAGTGAAATTTCTGGTGGGTTCCTCCGAACTCCACAAAAAGTAGATTGGGCCGCATTTCGTGGACCAATCAGACCACCTCCGGAACCACCACCTTAAGGTAACATTTTCCTTCCCTTTCGTCTTTTTCATGCATCTATGCATTAATTCATACATTGAGGACAATGCATGAGATAGGTGTGGGGGAGGGTTCTAACATAACTTAGGTTTTTCTTTTATTAAAAAATAAAAAATAAAATTTTTTTTAACATTTTCTTTGCTTTTAAAAACTTTTTGAAAATAGAAACAATATTTTGACATATTTCTTGTAAGAAATTAAGTTAATTTTAAGGAATATGAAAATTCAAATTAGGATTTCTTATACTTGGTCAAAATAAGATTATTTGTTTGATTTTTAGAGTTAGGAAGATAATTTGTCAAAGTAATTTAGTCTTGATCTTTACCTTGATGAAATATGCACACTTCATACACTTACATACTTAGGGTTCAAAAACAAAGATTCTTATGCCTTGTATAAAAAAAAAAGAAGATAAACAAATCTAATTATTGACTAGCTAGGTGCTTTGGCCTAAGCAAGCCTTAGTATTTATACGAAAGATGATTAGATAAGTTTGAAAGAAAAAATATATATATATATATATGAAAATTCTCTGATTAAGCTGGGTATTTATGCCTAATAAAGCATAAGTATTCACGCCTAAAAGGGGTGCAAATAATAAAATCCTTAGTTTTGTGGCCTTGTTTGCTCGAGTCCTTAAGTCCTTGGGGTGTTTTCTCACCCGGTGCCCTAAAACCATTTGGTTTGGGAGTCATCAATTAAAGGCTCGTTACATGGGCAGATTAGAAAGCCTAATAGAACTAAGGAATAATACCACCAAATATATATATATATATATATATATATATATATATATATAAATAAATAAGGCATAAGAGTTAGAGTTAATGAACCCTTAGTCAAAATTTTCACAATCACAAGGTGCATATGACTTAGGGTAAAGTAATAGACTAGATGAAAAGTACAGTTTGACTCCTTACTTTGATTGATAACAAATTTTTGAATAGAGACTAAGTTTAGGAATGAAAAATTCGGTTTTCCTATAACTTATAGATTGCTTAGATCTTACAATTATATTTCAAATATTTTTCTCTTTCAAAATGCTTTTCGAAAATACTAACTCTTTGTTTCCCTTTCTTTATGAATTTTGTGGGTGTAATCCGCTGAAAACCCTCACGGGACAAAACTCGTCCTCTAGGGGAAACCTAGAGGTTTAACGGCTTGTTGCACATGCTCAGTGCAATCGCGTGACCTGCGAAAGTGGTCTAATAATCCTTAGTATAGTTTAGTTGTTTTGCTCGAGGACGAGTAAAAGATAGGTATGTGGGTATGATTGGTCACTAATGTTGCATATTTAATATCATATGTCCATAATTATTATAGAATAAAAGCCTGCATTGTCCTAATTAATTGTCTAATTATTTGCAGGCCCAATCGTTAAGGAGATGAAGAGAAATGAGCCCAAAGCCCACCAAAATTCTAAATTAAATCAGAATTAATTCGCACTCAGTAAATCAGGGTAAAATCAAGAGGTTGAAAACTGGTTGAGAAGAATCCTCTCAGAATCGATCGGATAAAGCCAAGAATCCAAGGCCATTTCGTTAGAATCCTGAACTCAAACGAAGAAACTAACTCCAGATAAAGTCAGAAGGATAAACCAGTGTGACCCACCAACAGGGTGTGGCCACCTGGCCACACCCTGGCCGCGGAAATGCGGCAAAAGTCGCGTTTTCGCGGGATTGTTGGGGAATTAGGGGAGCGTTTACTCCCCCGACCTCCCCGGGATCCTGCTTACTAGGTTTTCTGCCTATAAAAGGCCATTCTTTGTGCTGAAAATGGACGGCCAATGCAGAGTTAGGATTTAGACTAGTTTTTCATTTCTTAGTTTAGGTTTTTTGTTTTTTCTTTTTCATGTAATTGTAATTTTCATTTATGTAAATAAGAGGAGATCAGACTTTCATCGAAGAACAAGAATGAAGCTTGAGCTGGAGTGACACCGGTGTAAGATTTATTTCTTTTCTTTGATTGTTATGAAATCGAATCGATGTTCTTTCTGTATATGTACTTCTTTTTAGTCTTCTTCTTCTTCTTCTTTTCTATTTTATTTTTCTTTTTGGTACAATTGTCCTCCAAGTGAGTCTAAAAGCATCGAAAGAGCCTTGCCGTTGTGAGTGCCACCGATAGCTCATGACGATGGAATGGAGTCTCTCTCCGTATCATTTCATTCTTGAAGTAGTCTTGATGATGTAATGTGGAAGATACCAATACTCAAATCTTATGGGCTATGCGCTGAATGCCTCCACTTCAAGGTAAAATCGTCGCTGAAGACTCAAGGTAAGCTTTTGGTGAAAAGAAGGTAAGCAATTGTTTTTATTTCTTTTCTTTTATTTTTGTAAATTAAATCACCAACAATACCTCTTCTAAATCATCCTTTTCACTTCCTTATAAATATTCATTTGTACATAGTCGCTTTCGCCATTTTCCCACCTTCTTCATCTCTTATTTTCTTCTAACTTTAATATAATCTTTTCCATTTTCTTAACTTAAAACAGAGAAGAACTTTCGTTTTGTTTTCATAACGATTTCAATAAAGAACGTAAATGCTTCTATCGGAAAACCCTCCTTGTGGATCACGACCCGCATAGCTACTTGCTATAGCGGTAAGAATTGAGCACTTGCACATCTTCATTCTAAATCTGAACTTCTTTATTTTGTGTGCAGGTTTAGCTTCAATCAATTTTTGGCGCCGTTGCCGGGGAAACCTTGCATGTTTTACCTTTGTTTAGGAGGCGTTCAACGCATAGATCATAAGCCCGAGCTCAGTCCCCGTTCGCATTATATCATCAAGTCTCGCACAAGCATGAAGTGATACGTCTTGAGGAGGAGAACGTCTTCATGAACTATCGTTGGCACTCACATAACATCGTTATACTTGTGCTTTGGAATTCACTTGTAAACTCAACAAAAACAAACGAGGTAAAGTAGAAGAGGAAGACGAAAACAAAAGAAAATGAAAGTAAAGAAGAACAGAAAAATGTTACCTTTTATTGCTTGAAACGGTGGAAGAAAGGAGGAGGGTACATCGGTGTCACTCTCAACATATGCCTCTCTCTCTTACTTACATGAATCATCATCTAATCCTATGCTTACATACACATTACAATTACATAATAAAGAAACGAAAAACCTAAACTACAAATGAAA
The DNA here is from genome assembly GCA_038442645.1 of Agave tequilana. Classification (NCBI taxonomy): domain Eukaryota; kingdom Viridiplantae; phylum Streptophyta; class Magnoliopsida; order Asparagales; family Asparagaceae; genus Agave; species Agave tequilana. Next base: position 121,053 of record JAVJIF010002785.1, read on the forward strand.
ACTAGGCTAAATCCTATCTCTGCATGGTCGTCTATTTTAAGCACAAAGAATGGCCTTTTATAGGCAGAAAACCCAGTAAGTAGGATCCCGGGGAGGTCGGGGGAGCAAACGCTCCCCCTAACTCCCCAACAATGTCGCGGAAACGCGGCTTTTGCCGCGTTTCCACGGCCAAGGTGTGGCCAGGTGGCCACACCCTGTTGGTGGGTCACACTGGTTTATCCTTCTGACTTTATCTGGAGTTGGTTTCTTCGTTTGAGTTCAGGATTCTGACGAAATGGCCTTGGATTCTTGGCTTTAACCGATCGATTCTGAGAGGATTCTTCTCAACCAATTTTCAACCTCTTGTTTTTGCCATATTTACTGAGTGCGAATTAATTCTGATTTAATTCAGAATTTTGGTGGGCTTTGGGCTCATTTCTCTTCATCTCCTTAACAATTGGGGCTGCAAATAATTAGACAATTAATTAGGACAATGCAGGCTTTTATTCTATAATAAGTATGGACATATGATATTAAATATGCAACATTTTGCGACCAATCAATTGTATTCCGCTACATTATTGGAACATGCCTCAGTTAATGATAATGCACGAGGGATTACGTAGTTTTGTGGGGAGACCAGTACTACCCCCACTCCCGCTACGACATTGCCTCGCGGACCTATTCTCGATGCATCGTCGAAGAAGAGTTGCCATACCTGTCCCTCAAAAGATGTCTGGATCAGATAAACTTCAGCGACCTCGTCTGAGAGATCCTCATAAAGTTCGGTCACTCTCGGATCTGGATGTTCAGCCAGAAAATCTGCCACTGCTTGTCCCTTCATGGCTTTTCGTGGTAGAAGGTGCATCTCATATTGGGAGAGCGGTATGGCCCATTTTGTCAGTCGACCATTTAGTGACGATGGCTTCGTCATGAGCAACCTCAAAGGGTTGACTTTTGATATGACATTTATAGTCTGGCCTACCAAGTAGTGTCATATTTTCTAGACGGCAAACACCAATACCAAACATTCCTTTTCGATCGGGTTATACTGATGTTCGGCTCCGATCATGGTTCTACTCAGATAGTAGATTGCCTGCTCGTGTCTCTGATCATTGTTCTGGGCTAGTAAAGGTCCTAAGGAATGATCCATCGCTCGAACATATAGCAGGAAAGGTTTTCCTGAAACCGGAGCTGTAAGGACGGGTGGTTGTGTAAGGTATCGTTTAATTTCCTCGAACGCTTATTGGCAAGCATCGTCCTAAATGAATGAGGCGCTCTTTTTCATCAATTTGGTGAAGGGTCGGCATCGTTCTGAGAGATTTAATATAAATCATCATTGCTGCTGTTTGGCTGGTTTCGCGTCTGAATTAATATTGAGGCGATGCATAGCCACTCGAAGATTAAGCCCAAGCATGTCCTCGTAATTCCAAGCGAAAACATCTATATACTCTTGTACAAGAGATATTAAATCTTCCTTCTCGGAGGGCGATAGGCTTTTGTTTATAAAAATAGGCTTAGGATTAGCCTCATCTTCCAGATTGATCTGGGTGACCTTATCTTCTGTGGGTGATTCGTGTTGTCTGAAGCGAATATCCCAGAGAGTATTTAGTTGTTTGATCCAAGGATCTGTATCAGACTGGATCATTTCTTCATCTTCGTCTTCCAGGCGGCTTGTTGAAACCATATTTACTGAAAGTTCTCTGAAGATGTTGCTGACACTAACATCCGATTCCCATGATGACGTGCCTGACGAGTGATTATGGTATAATGACTCTTCCGACTCAGAGGCTGACGGGATCGGAGTTGACACATAGCCCAACCCCCTGCGAGTTTGATGATAACAATCAGGGGTCTTCGCTTTCGAAACGAAAGATCGAAGTAGTGTTCTTTTTTCTTTTTCGAAGTTCAAACCAGGACCATTCATTAGATCATATCCCATGCTTTCTATCATTCTGAGTACATTTGGCTCATAGTAAGAGAATTGAGGGGATTCGTTCTCGCTTTCTGAGTCTTTGTAAGACATCAATTCGGACTTAATTCTTCCGAAAAGAATTAGTTTTTAGCTTCTGCGTCTTGCTGGGACCATGAATACTGATTCTTACGCATCACCGACATCTTGATACATTTTAAGGGATGACTTTATTGGTACATGCAATGATATCAGAGCATCCATTGCTGACCACGGATCATTATCCACCTCGATACTAGTGTCTGGTGGTGTTGAATTAGAAGCAAACATAGAAAAGTAAGCCAAATTTCAACTGTTCATTAATATACCACTCGCCTGCATCATCGGCGGTGTTATTAACATCGAGCTTATTAATGCTCGTTACAAGTGAACTTAATTCTCACATGCACTCTTCTTCCGCCTCTGGCTCAGTGTCAGCTTCATTACCAGAGTCTAATTCCTCTGGCTGTGAATTCTCATTCATCTCCAGAGGGTCTTGGTACAGGAGAGAGTCTGTGAAATAATTCTCTACCCCTTTGAACGGATGCCTTTCGGCAATCAACGTTCAGACTTTCCCACTTCCATCGATGTACTTCATGACTTGATGGAGAGTGGAGGGGACGATGGAATTATAATGAATCCACGGTCGCCTGAGCAGCAAATTGTACGAAGTGTCGGCATCGATTACATAGCATGTCACTTCAGATCTTAGGTCCCCGATCTGACATTTGAGCTTGATCTTCCCCATTGGGCGCGTACCATTGGCATTGAAATCATAGATGGTAGTTTGGGTGGTGTTCAATCGGTGGGTGGGGATTCCTAAGTGCTGCATGACCCGGCGAGGCATGATGCTCAATGCGGATCCTAGGTCTACCTGAATACGGCTCACTTCAGACGATCCAATGTACTCTGTGAAGTATAGAGGCCGATCATGTTTCCCCTTGACCTGCATGTCATCTGACGTGAAGGTGATATAGGGGGCATTGTGAGAGGCATGAAGGCAGTCCTCTTCATCTTCCTCCTGTGGTCCAGCTGGGATCTGAGCCATGAAGACCTCAGCATCAGCTAGGGCTTCCCTCAAAGCTTCTCTTGTTGACTCTGATAGTCTCAGGAGCTCGTAAAGAGTGATCCTGGCCAGGATATTGGCCAATTGAGCCAGGACATCAAAGCGGTAAGGTATTGGAGATCCTTTCGCGTTTTTCTTTGGGAGAGCCTTGGAAAACCTAAGCTCTTTCTGCTTCTCCACAGGTTGCTTCGCGGAGGGCTTGGTTGGCTCTGTAGTAGGTTTAGGAGAGTTTGCCCCCATCTCGTCGTACTTCTTTAAATACGATTGACTCGAATGAGCTTCTTCCACGAGCGGTTTATTGAGCTCTGCGGTAAGCACGATTGTTTTCTCTTCCAAATCGGTTAGTGAGGGAACATCGATTTCTGCTTCCCGGGAAGAAGCGTACACCACATTACAGGATGAAACTTTTATTTTACCTTTGAACTTTCTGTTGGTAACAGTAGTCCACTGTTGGCCATCCACAAGGCCGGGATGAACCCACATAATTTCTCCCTAAGGTGTAAAGATAGGTACAAGATCTTTCTTCTGCTGATGATATGGGTCTGTATTGATCATTCTTAGTTCCCCTTTCGGGATGGGAACTACTCCAACTGGTACTGGAGGCTGTTTTCCAAATTGAAGAAATGATGTCATATTAGCCGTCACTTTCTTCTGATCTTGAGGAGCTTCAGCACTTGTATATCAATCAGAGCTTGAAGAATATCTTTGAAGACATAACAGCTCTTGGTGGGGTGGCCTAGCATCCTATGATACAGGTAGTAGTTGGGATTGTTGGACTTGCCGACTTTCTCAAGACGTCTAGCTTCAGAAAGCTTCAATCTGTTGCTCTTGTTGAGCAATTTGAACAATAAATCGACATGTTCATCCTTGAAAGCATACTGCTTGTTAGCGTGTGGCTGACTTGAAGAACCTCCCCTCTAACTAGCTGAGATTTCATGGGAGATTTTGTATCTGTCACCAATGTATCTTTTCTTTTTGATTGAAATAATATTTCTAGCGCGCGCCTTGTCGACTTTTTGGGTCTGCGCTTGTTTTCTTCTGCCCTAACCCTGGCGATAATTTCTTCATCATGTTCACTTTGCTGGACCAATTGCTTTCAGGTGCGTCTTTCAGCAACACCTATCTGGGTTAGGAGCGAAGTTTACAAATTATGGCGGCATGTTTCCACCAGGGTGGCTTGGGTCATACCGCTAGGACATTGGAGCGCCATATTCTGAAATCTTTTCACAAATGCTTTGACGGACTCTCCCTTTCGCTGCTTCGTTGCCAGGAGAGTGGGAATTATAATCTCCGAGTCGTCTTCAAAGAAGCATGTCAGGAAGAGTTTCTCCAAATCACCCCAGTTTTTGATGGAGCCTTCTAAGAGTTTCATGAACCATTCAAAGGCAAGCCCTTTTAAAGTGTCGATGAACAAACGTGCTAAGGTGGCATCATTATCTACTGCATTTCCTGTCTGAGACTTGAAGTAGTAGATGTGTTGGTTCGGTAACCCTTTGCCATCGAAAGCCTGTAGGGTCGGAACTTTGAACTTAGGAGGGTACGGACGAGGTCCCACTCGGCCGTATATGGCCGGACCACTCCTGTATCTTGGAGGCCTTTCCTGTTGTAAGGGCTTCCAAACGCTGCTCCAATTGAGTTATTCTTTTAGAATGAGTACTCTCATTCTCCGGCTTACCTCCCTCTTTAGATGAGAATTTAGAAGACTCGGAATTGAATTGCCCCTTCTCCTCGATATGTACAGAGGACGAGCTTGCCCCTTCCTTCCGTTTGCCTTTAGACTTCTTAGAAGAAGCTTTATCAGTTGGCTTCTTCTTATCCTCGAGCAATTGTACAAGCATCTACTTGAGGGTATCGATAGATTCTTGTTAGGCGTGAATCATATCGAATTGTTCCCTCTGGACCTGGGCTTGTTGTTCTAAGCGCCTGGCCATCTCCTCGGGAGTGTTTGTCATGTACACAAAGGCTTCCTTCTCTATAGAAGAGTTTGAGGCCTACGATTTTGCAATGGCAGAGTGTGATTCACTTACTTCAATGCCCCGAGCTAGGGCACTGTAGTCGACCGGGGCTACCGCACCAGTCCGGGTGCGAGTATGCTGGTACACTACTTCTGGTTCCGTGTTAGACTCGTCAGAGCTGACCGCTGATTATTTTCTCCTACTTCTGCTTGCCATGTTTGCAGTGACTTCAGGGTACTCCATGTCAGAGAAGGATTCCCTTCTGTGGGAGTGACACCTCTTGGTTGATCGGGAGGTTGAGGTCAATCATCTGAATACCGACTGTTTTCTTGCATGTGAGCTGCAGCGGCAATCAGAGAGCATTGTCATGATGAGCCATTCACAGTAACAAGACGGAGTGATCTGATTAGTACTCTTTTTCTTTGTCAAATAATCTCTTAGATCCGTCGGAGGGGGATCAAAGAGATTGGCCTCGGGTTGTCGAGGGCTTTTCAGCTTCTGAGAGCCACCCTGACGTCGAGAATTTGAGACGCAGGGTTCAGAAACGCGGAGCTCACATTGTATAGAACAGACGCAGCTCTTGCGTTTTGACTTTGAAACATGGGTCTCGTAGCTCTGCTGAGCAGAGACGCGGACCTCACATTGCTGATTATCGCGTTTGGTTAGTGATGGTTGAGACACGCGGACTTTCTCAATTCTGCGTTTGGTTGTAGACACACGGGTCTCGTGTCTCTGAGAAGAAGCATAGCCCACGCGCTGTTGAACGTCGCGTTTAGGAAGAGCAGTCTCAGAAATGCAAGCCTGTTGGGCTTCGTGTTTTGGTCTCCATACGTAAACTTCGCCCGTCTGACCTAATTTAGAAGAGACGCAATCTTGAGCCTCGCATTCTGTATCTGCTGGACAGATGGTTGTTCCAGCTTCTTGAGCCTGTAGTTGACGCGCTCGACATTTCTGTCGACATTCAGCGTTCCGGTTACGCCATACGGGTTGCTGGGAACCCCTGGTAACTTTGAACTGAGGAAGAGGACGGGCATGAATGGGCTGAATATCAGCAACGCTAACCTCACGGATCTCGTAGGAGACATTAACGCGGTTGTTACGTGTGATGTGGTTAGCCATAGCACTCTTCTTGTCAGTCGCATTTGAAGGGATCTCAGAGCGGACTTGAGAGCGGGTCCCCGAGGAGACCTTGCGGTACTGCCGCGCCCCAGGGCTCTTAGAGCCGAAAGAGAGGAACTCTTCATACTTTGCTTGGTCGAACTCCACGACAAGTGATTCGACCATTTTTCCCATATAGGTGATGTCACCTTGCGCCACGACTTGCTCATCTGTAGAGAAAATGATCCCCAGCGGAGTCGCCATCCCTTGTTTGTTGGAAAATTGAAGGCGTGTGTAAGTTCTTTATTTGATTATAAAGAAAATTACAACGGATCAATACTCTGATTACAAGAGAGGGAAGATATTAAAGCTCAAATCCCCCTTTATTTAATACCGGGTTCTTGCTGTGGCGATAGAAAGTGAATCTTGTTTTTCGTTGACCGGGTGAACGTCACCGTCTTTTGGGAAATCTTTTCTTCGGATTATGGGCGGAGTAGCACAGCTCCTATCCAATAAAATCTCAAAGAGACTTGAGGCAAAACAAAACTTGTACTCAGCAAGCTATCAGAAGAGTCAAACTCTTTTGTATTCCTCCGCTAGAGATTCTAATTTTTCTGGGATTTGCAACCAAAATCTCCGATCCCTCTTCAGTAGCAAACTGAAGTATATATAGGGGTTTCAAGGGTAAAATTGTCCCCTAAAAATACTCCATAATGGAGGTTAACCCTCTCATTACGTGGGTAGTAATTGACCCAGTAATGAGGGCAGTTACAACCAAGACGCAGACTTTGAGCCTCGCGTTTTGTTACTGAAGTAATACTTGAGAAACGCGAATTCCCAGTTCTACGTTAAGCTTCAAGTGAGACGTGGGCTCGGGCTCTACGTCTGGATAGGATGTCTGAGATGCAAGTTCTAAGCTCTGCTTCTTGGTCATTGCAGTGAGGTAGAGACGCGGGTTTCGACCCTTGCGTCTTGGTACTACAGTGGTGCTGAGACGTGGCTTTTGAGCTCCGCGTCTTGGTTATTAAGGCACGGGTTTCAACCTTCACGTCTTGATGCTGCGCTTGTGGCTGTGCCGCTTTGTGTCTGGAGTTTGGACTCTGCTTTCTGATGACTTATTTTTAGTGATTTTTAGACAGTGTACAAGGATTTAGTGTGGTTCGGCCCAAACTTGGCCTATATCCACAAGAAGAGAACTTGAGAGAGTTTTATTAATAAACTTGGTACAAGAGATCTAACCATCTCCTTCATTTTCACAAGAGTATTTATTTTTTTCCTTGAATCTCAAAATATTATAAGAGTATACTTTCTCTCTATACATCGTCACCTTCTCTCTTTCTTGACTTCTTTTGATTTTCTTCAAGATACAATCTGCTGAGTTATAATCTTTATTTATAGGATTTTACAATACAAATCTTATTCGGACTATGAGATGATCTTGATCATCGGATACTTGAAGAACTTGATCAATTCTTGTAAGAGTTGATCACATTGATCTAAAAGAATTCTAAACCCTTTAAACTTTAGAAACAAATTTCATTGAATAGATTCTGAATTCTATTCGAACTCCACCAGAAATGAAAACTCACATCGCCTTTGTTCACAATTCAAAATGACGGATTAGTCGACTAGTCTTTGAGATAGTTGACTAATAACTTTTATAAGTCGACCAACTGTAATCTCTCCTTCTCTATATTTGTCCAGTCGACTGAATATAGTCAACTGGTCTGAACATTAGTCGACTATACAGTCGATTAATCTGACTCAGTGTTGATTTGCTTCTACTGCTTCAAGTTATCATCTTCTACAATTCGATTGGATTTTCTTGGACCATCATCTCTTCTTGAAAAATAAGGAAAAATACCAACATATCAGTCAATGGTTTCAATTGCCATTATGATACATTTACTGTTGATAATCTATCACTGATCAAATAATAGAGAAACACCAAGTTGAAGACTCGACAGAAGAAGCGGAAGCATAAAAGATCTACCTGTAAGTACACCTAGAGGGGGGTGAATAGGTATACGGCTAATCTAATGAACAAAATACGAAAATTAAAATTTAAATAGCAACACACTTAATGTAACCAACGAGTGTAGCCAAATTTCCGGTGAAAGGCTCTGGACTAACTCCTCTTGATTCCTCTGAATAAGAGTTGAGGTGCTATATGAAGCTCTCGTGGTTAAACACAAGTGAGGCACATACAAACAACACAAGCATATATATGAAATGGCAATATGATGCAATGCTCAATGTAAAAGAGAGAGAGAGAGAGAGAGAGAGAGAGAGAGAGAGAGAGAGAGTAAGAGTTAATGGATCAAACGCAAACACCTAGATTTGTTTTGAGGTTCGAGCACACAGCTCTATGTCCCCGCCTTCACGCAGAAAGATTTTAACTAACTTGTCCACACAGGACTCCCACACAGGGAACCTCCACTGAGGATTTGGGGCAATACAACCGGGGGTACACAACTCTTCTCTCAGTTACAAACACAACCTCTACACTTAGAGGTTAGGCACAAAGCCACCACAAATCAACCTCACAAATGAGGGATAGGCACAAAGCCATATAATAAATCAACCTCTCACTAGAGGGATAGGGCACAAAGCCACCACTCTAAAAATCAACCTCTACACAAGAGGGATAACATAAATAAGGAGGGTTTACAACTTGGTGGTTTTCACAACCACAAACTAATTTTCCCACAAAATAAAGATCCTATAGATAGGATAGCAAGATAGCTCAAGCGTGGAAAACAAAGAGTTTGGAAATCAAAAACTCAAAGAAAAACTCTAGGGAAAAACTCTAGATAGAATAGAAAATGAAGATCAAATCAATTCCCAAAGAATTTTCTTTTCAATGATTTTTCAATCCCTTTTAAAAACAAAAAAAAAGATGAAATCTTTAAAGCTCTAAAAAGTCTTTTGAAACTTTGTAAAACACTTTTGAATAGGAGAAATTTTGGTCTTAAAAGTTGTACCTAAAACACTCTTGAAATGGGGTATTTATAATCCCCCAAAAGAATCTGCCCGTTGGCAGCAGACAGGTCAATAATGACCTTCCGGTCGATCGGCCGGTTGACCGGCCAACAGTCAAAAAATTGACCGTTGAGCCTGCCGGTCGACCGCGCCCAAAACCAGAGAGCAACGGCTCTCTGGCCAGTCGACCGCCCGGTCGACCGGGACAACCCGAGAGTGAGTTGCCTTCAGTCGGTCGACCGCTCAGTCGACCGGCCAACTGATATGGCCTTGTACACGTCTTGTGCACATTCGGTCGACCGTTCCGGTCGACCGGCTCCTAGTCCGGTCGACCGGTCGGTCGACCGCCATAGCCTGGCAAACTGAATATAGGATTTGTAAACTGGGTTTTCATTACCAAATAAATCCCATAAAATCTCTAAAAATTCATAAAAATAGTTTCATTATAATACTTTGATATACAAACATGTGTAAAAAAATTCAACACATATTTCAAACTATTTGAACCATTTTGTGTTATGAAAATTTTACCGAAAACCAAATTACGTATTTTTCAAAACTAGGATTTTTGAAATGGAAAATCGTTTTGTCCAAAACTCATCCAAATACAAAAACATGATATAGAAACAACATTTAAGCATGTAGTATATGGATAGAATCCAATATACATGAAATATATATATCATTATTTTTGACAATAAATCCAAAATTAAGTTTTGTTAAAATACCAAAACTCCAAACTCATGAAATAGATTATCAAACTAAGTTTGTTTAAATAGTTGAAGTATAGATTTATATAGAACAAATCTAATACACATTAAACCATGTAAACTTGTTGATTCTATCTATTCATGAAAATCAAGATCGGTTAAACCAAAAATCGAAAACCAAAACATGAAACTTAAACAAGTGTGTGTGTTGTGAACTTGAGCATATCACACTATCAATCTTTAACAATGGATCTAAACTATAAACTAAACAATGTACCGAGGTCTTCTTGTAGAGCTCCGTCTCCAAGTCGACTCAATTCAAACGTGATCCACCGAGCTTGACTCCAACCGAGTGCTAGATATGAACTTTGACGCTCGGGCTCTTGAATCACCATGTGAAAGCTCCAAAACACCTTTATTGAACCTAACCACCTACTAATATCTTGGTTAAGTATCTGAAACTAAACATCACAAGATTATTAGTAAACTATAACTACATGAGTTAATCATCATCAAAACTAGAGTGGAAGGCATCTGGGCCAACAATCTCCCCCTTTTTGATGATGACAAAATTCATGGAGTTATATATGCATGGATTAAAGTTAAGCTTCAAAGAAGCTCCCCCTTAACTCATACATAACAATAAACAATAAATATATGCAATGAATACTAAACATGATATGCATCAACATGCATAAAATAATGAAATGAACATGCGCTTGATACCAAACTTTTAAAATAAATTCTTTTTCCTTTTTAAAATAAACATGTTCTTTAAATAGTTTCTCTTGATACCAATAAAAATTTCAATGTGAAAACTTAATCAACATAAAAGCTCTTGATACCAATCAATAAAAAATTCAATCAATAAAAATTCTTGATACCAATTGGAAGATAATCAATAAAAGCTTTTGATACCAATAATATAAAATATCAATATGAAACAACTTTGATACAAATAAACAATAAACATGCATATAAACTCAAATACTTCTCCCCCTTTTTGTCAATCATCAACAAAGTGGTCAAAGAAAACAATAAAACAATGTTCTCCCCCTTTTTGTCTTAAATAAAAAGAATATCAATAAGGGGTGAAATCAAAAACAAAACATTATGATACCAATTAGAAAAAAATATATCAATTAAGTGCATCATAATATCAATTTAAAATAAACAAAACATACCAATTGAAGGTACATAAAATAAATATTTTAATATAAATTTAAATACCAATTGATACAAATTGTAAGTAAATACCAATTTAAATATCAATTGTAAGTAAATAAATCATTTTGAGCATAAAGTGTGGGAGTAAAATAACAAAACCAATTGAAAAGGTGAAATATGAATTTTCTCCCCCTTTATGAAATACCAAATAAAATGATGCATAAGCTTGTATATGATACCAATTGAAACATAATCAATTGAAATATAATAGTCATTTAAGAAATCAAGCTTAGCATAACTAAAATTTGTGCTCAAAGATATAGAGATATAGTAAGCACAAATAAAGCATATATATATGTATAGAAAATTAAATACCAATCGAAATTGATACTATTTGAAATGAAAACATACATATATATAAACATATATGAGTATACACAAAGAATGTCAATAGTGATTCCAATTGAAAAGATCCAATGATACCAATTGAAAACAAAATAAGGTCAAGTGTATAACTCATATTACTTACCACCCATTTTATGCACATGTTTAAAAAGATTTTCAATAATAAGCATACAAGGCATGGTCGCCCAACCAACCGCCCTTAAATGGAAAGGGTTTTCAAAAATAGGTTTGGAAAAAAAAGTTTAGCATAATTAAAAACTCTTTCAAAATAAAGAATACGAACTAGTTATAAGAAAAATTTGTGAACTAGTACGAAATCCTTCAAGTAAGGAATAAAGCAAAATTATATTTCATGAAAAACATGTAAATCACATGATCACCAAACACTCAAAATCTATATAGCACAAATTGTACTCATAAAAACAAAATCATGAGAAAATATTAAATAATATGAGTGTACAAGTTATGTGAAAAACATAATCATGAAAATAGTCAATTTATCTCAATTATGAAATTTCTTGTTAAAACATGAAAATCATCAAAGTCAAATAGGCTTCAAGGTATATGTATGTTTTGTCTAAACTAGAAGTATACATACATATCCCTAAGCACAGTTGAGTCCATAATAAAGATTTGCATGAAAGACAAAAAGACTCAAAGGGGGTATACATGTATATCTTAAGTTTTAACAAAATAGGCATATACATGAAGCTAAACATATAAATATAAAGAAAAAAAATGTACAATATGGGAATACAAGTCAAATGCATGAATCATCAAAAGTAGACTATATTAGTACATCCAATGAGTATAAATGAGCTTTCAAGCACAAACATATAATGATCTATTTATGGCTCACTAGTTGTACAAGTATATATCCAATTTTTAATGAAAACTAACATCTACACATGTAATCAAAACAAGAAGCATAGAAATCAAAACTAACAACTCATAAACATACATATGATCATTATGTACATGCATATGCATAGATCTAGGACATGCACATTAGCTAAAACAAATGTGAGAACACAAAGATATAAATCCATATTAAACATGGGTGTCTCAAATAACTAAAAATGTATATCACTAATCTAAATATCAGGCAAATAACATACTAATCATGAAACATCAAAACATGCTAAAAATCAATGACATGAAAAGCATGTAAACATAAATAAGGAGTAAGAGACCGTTACCAAAAACCAATAAGGCCCATCTCCATGTCTCTAAAACAAGGTGGTCCTCCCACCAAACTCCCCTTGAAAGTGATGCATCCAAATTGTCCTCATAAAGCTCGAAACGCATCCACCTCAAGGCACCATTACTCTCACGTCATGCGAGAGCCCACACCTACATCAAATATAATAGGGGTGGTCTTTGGTACCCACACTCTTTTGGGTCCATAGGGGTTAGCTCCTTTCCTAACCCAAACAAATTTAGTTGCTAAATTTACATCATGTATCTTATCATAGCAAAATTTAGTAAGGTGGCCCTTACGTCCACAATGTGTACAAGTGTACACACGAGCATACATAATGTTGTGTACATGAACGTGCGAAGCATGTGTATCCCGTGGTTTGTGTGCATGCAAAGATGGAACTTGTTTCTTTCGAAATATAGATTCTAAACGTGTATGGTTCATGACACAGTGGCTCAAAGTGGAGCCCAAACAATCAACGCTCTTCTTAAGCATAGATATATCATTTTCAATTAAGGAAGAAGAGGTGCATGCAATAGGTGAGCTAGATGGTGAAGCTACACTAGCATGGCAAACATGTGAATCTATATCATTTTTCAAAACAATATTCTTCTTAGAAATCAAATTAATTCTTTTGAAATAGAAATAATTTTGTTTTTCAAAGAATCATTTTCTTTTAAAACAAAGTCAAGTTTTGAAGTTAAAGCCTCATTTTTCTTTAAAACATTTTCACAATCATTTTTGGTTTTCAAAATTTTGTTTTCATTATGGGCAAGTTCAAGTTGGGATTTAAGTGAGTCAAGTTCACTTGAAATCTCATCCCTCTCTTGCAAAGCTGCAAGCAATCTCAAGTCTAAAAGATAAAATTTTATTTTCTTCTTTTAAACCAAAATTATCCTTTTTCAAAAGTTTATATTTTGAAATCAAATTTTCACAATTTTTGGCAAGTTCATCATTCAAGGCTTGTGCATCCATACACTCATTGCAATATGAACTAGTACTAACATCTAGTTGAGTGTCCGAGTGTACCTCAAGGGAGTGATTCCCTTGGACCATGAAGCAACATTCGTCAGACTCGTCTTGACTAGATTTTCTCTTCTTATTGATAAGCGTTGGTAGCTCAAGAGATAACAAAATGTTCCATACTGCAAAAGCGGAATCATAGTGAGAAAATACATGTAAATATTTTTTATCAAGGGATCCTCTAAGTGCCTTTAGGGCAAGTGCATTGGCCTCTATATGCTTGCTATTACTAAGGTAGGATTCCTTGGTAATGGCAAGGTGAACTTTGTATCCTAGGGTTTTTAAATGACAACTCATCATAACCTTCCATATATCAAGTCTAGAGATATCAAACATGGGAGGGCTATCCATGAGTGCAAACTATAGGTGTGCAAATGTAAATGATAGATTAGCAAAACTAAGATCACACTCCTAGGTGGTTAAACCTAATATCAGGAGCGTAGGCTCTGATACCAACTGTAAGTACACCTAGAGGGGGGTGAATAGGTGTACGGCTAATCTAATGAACAAAATGCGAAAATTAAAACTTAAATAGCAACACACTTAATGTAACCAACGAGTGTAGCCGAATTCCTGGTGAAGGGCTCTGGACTAACTCCTCTTGATTCCTCTGAATAAGAGTTGAGGTGCTATATGAAGCTCTCATGGTTAAACACAAGTGAGGCACACACAAACAACACAAGCATATATATGAAATGGCAATATGATGCAATGCTCAATGTAAAAGAGAGAGAGAGAGTAAGAGTTAATGGATCAAACGCAAACACCTAGATTTGTTTTGAGGTTCGAGCACACAGCTCTACGTCCCCGCCTTCACGCAGAAAGATTTTAACTAACTTGTCCACACAGGACTCCCACACAGGGAACCTCCACTGAGGATTTGGGGCAATACAACCGGGAGTACACAACTCCTCTCTCATTTACAAAGACAACCTCTACACTTAGAGGCTAGGTACAAAGCCACCACAAATCAACCTCACAAATGAGAGATAGGCACAAAGCCAAACAACAAATCAATCTCTCACTAGAGGGATAGGGCACAAAGCCACCACTCCAAAAATCAACCTCTACACAAGAGGAATAACACAAATAAGGAGGGTTTACAACTTGGTGGTTTCCACAACCACAAACTAATTTTCCCACAAAATAAAAATCCTATAGATAGGATAGCAAGATAGCTCAAGTGTGAAAAACAAAGAGTTTGAAAATCAAAAACTCAAAGAAAAACTCTAGGAAAAAACTCTAGATAGAATAGAAAATGAAGATCAAACTAATTCCCAAAGAATTTTCTTTTCAATGATTTTCCAATCCCTTTTAAAAAAAATAAAGATGAAATCTTTAAAGCTCCAAAAAGTCTTTTGAAACTTTGTAAAACACTTTTGAATAGGAGAAATTTTGGTCTTAAAAGTTGTACCTAAAACACTCTTGAAATGGGGTATTTATAATCCCCCAAAAGAATCTGCCCGTTGGCAGCAGACAGGTCAATAATGACCTTCCGGTCGACCGGCCAATGGTCAAAAAATTGACCGTTGATCCTGCCGGTTGACCACCCGGTCAACCGTGTCCAAAACCAGAGAGCAACGGCTCTCTGACCGATCGACCGCCCGATCGACCGGGACAACCCGAGAGTGGGTTGCCTTCAGTCGGTCGACAGCTCGGTCGACCGGCCAACTGATATGGCCTTGTGCACGTCTTGTGCACATCCGGTCGACCGTTCCGGTCGACCGGCTCCTGGTCCGGTCGGTCGACCGCCAGAGCCTGGCAGACTGAATATAGGATTTGTAAACTGGGTTTTTAATTACCAAATAAATCCCATAAAATCTCTAAAAATCCACAAAAATAGTTTCATTATAATACTTTGATATACAAACATGTGTGAAAAAATTCAACACATATTTCAAACTATTTGAACCATTTTTGTGTTATGGAAATTTTACCGGAAACCAAATTACGTATTTTCCAAAACTAGGATTTTTGAAATGGAAAATCGTTTTGTCCAAAACTCATCCAAATACAAAAACATGATATAGAAACAACATTTAAGCATGTAGTATATGGATAGAATCTAATATACATGAAATATATATATATATATATATATATATATATATATATATATATATATATATATATATATATATATATATATATATATATATATATATATATATATATCATTGTTTTTGACAATAAATCCAAAAATAAGTTTTGTTAAAATAGCAAAACTCCAAACTCATGAAATAGACTATCAAACTAAGTTTGTTTAAATAGTTGAAACATAGATGTATATAAAACAAATCTAATATACATTAAACCATGTAAACTTGTTGATTCTATCTATTCATGAAAACCAAGATCGGTTAAACCTAAAACTGAAAACCAAAACATGAAACTTAAACAAGTGTGTGTGTTGTGAACTTGAGAATATCACACTATCTAATCTTTAACAATGGATCTAAAATATAAACTAAACAATGTACCGAGGTCTTCTTGTAGAGCTCCGTCTCTAAGTCGACTCGATCCAAACGTGATCCACCGAGTTTGACTCCAACTGAGTGCTAGATATGAACTTTGACGCTCGGGCTCTTGAATCACCATGTGAAAGCTCCAAAATGCCTTTGTTGAAGCTAATCACCTACTAATATCTTGGTTAAGTATCTGAAACTAAACATCACAAGATTATTAGTAAACTATAACTACATGAGTTAATCATCATCAAAACTAGAGTGGAAAGCCTCTGGGCCAACACTACCACTAGCAAGCAATTGAAATTAAATCACCACACAACCAAAAAATACAAGATTTAATGTGATTCGGCAATGTGCCTACGTCCACAAAGAGGAGGGGAGAAATCTTTATTAAAAACAGAGAAGAAAATACAAAAGTTAAAATAAGAGCTCTCTCTCACAACTCTCAATGGTGAAAAACAAAATTTCTCTTGAATTCTTGACACTTGGCTCACCTTTAAAATGTAACCCCCAAGGAGTTTATATAGGCACCTGGGATGATTCTAATTCTTCACAAACTCTAATAATCAAATCAGCACCACCTCAGAGAAATAGAAAACTCGTATTCAAGCTAAAACTGGAAACAGATCCGTTTTAGGAAACTGCCAGAACCTGTATTAGTCGACTACAATCAAAGTCTAGTCGACTACTGTATAGCAATTTGAGAATTCAACTCTATGTTACAGAGCCTAGTCGACTATACCAAAGTATCTATCGACTAGCCCATGACCTAGTCGACTAATAAGCCGTATTAGTCGACTAATAACATGCACAATGCATGTACACGCCCGTGCCTGATTTGTGAAGCTTGTAACACCTCCGCCTAAACCTAAATTCTTCTCCAATGAATATGAGACACTCCAAATACTAACATTTACACCTACAAATGAATAGTGGCCCCGCTCTCACTCTCGCCAGATGCAACTTCTCTCTCTGTCTGCTGCCAGTTCTCTCTATTCCTTTTGTTCTGACTGCAGATGTATGAAGAAGTTCTCAGGTCTTCAGTCCGAGAAAGATTCACATCACGGATGCTAGGAACAAGCAGAGGAAAGCACAAATTCTAAACATTCGAGTTAGAATCAGAATGTTGAGGCCAGTTCTCAACTTGGACAAGGATTCAAATGCTATTGGCGAAACCACAATTACAATAATTAAACAGTAATTAGCAGAGCAGAGAAGAATAATTAATCTCAAAACACCAACTGATTAATCTCAAGCTCAACAAACACGGGCAACACTCCACGTGACGTTAAGCAATATTAATTAGATTAAACACCAAGCAAAGGTCTATTTTAGCTTGATATGTATGTTGATGTGTGATAATTCAATCTTTGTTCTCCCTCTAAAGAAGCTAGTTTGTTATCTTGAGATCCTTGAACAATGCTTTAACTGGTGAAAAAGAAAGATTGTGACATCAGAATTTCAGGTGTTGGGTCTTTTGATGTGCTCGATTAGATTAGTTAAGGGTTTGTCTGTTTGCAGGAATTCTAAAGAGAACACTGCTAAAATAACTATAGCACAGGCTTTAAAAAACACTTTTCGTAGGTTTCTAAGTGAAGGGTGCTTGGTTGGCTCAAGGAAAGAGGAGAATGAATCATCTCTGCATGCGTACGACAGTTCCTTTCTCTTTGGCTCCAAAACTAGCGAGAAAGCTGTGCTGTTACTGTAGACTCAGAGGTCATGTGGAAACTCCACACTTCAGATTATAGTGTTTGGGGTTTTCACCTCCCAAACATGCCCTGAAGGGGCTGCTTGGATTCAAGAAAGCGGGCGGAAGTGGGAAAGTGGGAAGTTTTTTTCTTTTTAGAAAATGAGAATTTCTGTGTATCTTTTTCGGTGTTTGGTTGATAGTTAAAAAGTAGAAATAGAAAAGTATATTGTGCCTTCCGGTGTTTGGTTAGTAATGTGAAAGTGGAAATGAAAAGTTAGCCACAAAGTTGACTGTAAAATAATATTATAATAAAATTAATTGTGAGAAATTTTGGACTGTAATTAAAATGCAAGTGAGATTTACAGTAAATTAACTGTTTTGAGGTGCAACTTATGACACATGAGATTTCTGTGACTACAAAAATTAACTGTGACACTCTGAAAGTGAGAAAATAGTTATATAAAAAGAAAAAGAGAAAAAGAAAAAGGGTTTTCTCATTTTTCTTTTTCTGATGTTTGGATGGACAGCGAAAGTGGGAAATGACGTCACTTCTCCAACTCCTCACTTCCGCCCACTTCCTTGAATCCAAACAGCCCCTGTACGCGCGCCAATTAATAAAGCAATATGTAAAGAACTAGGTATTAATGTGAGAAATTAATTTTAAGTGGCATTCACCTAATTTTGAATCAATCACTACATTAGTGGGTCAAAGTAGCCAAAATTCGTTTGGGAAAGTGATTTTCGACATGAGTTTATTGTGCTATGTAGAAAATGTGGTAAATGAATCATAATTGACTTGGTTAAGGGAAAAAATTCCTTATAATATCTTATATTTACATAGGAATATATAATATATTTCCATTAAGGTTAGAAATATCATTTTCATATATTTATTTTCTTATTCATAAGTTTCTTAATCAACAATTTGCACTAGATAACAGAGCACTGACATTGGCAAATCTTTTGTAGAACTTTTTTTTTCACATCTAATGATTATAGTTTATATAGTGTTATCAAAATGATAGTTTTAATTCGCAGACTGAATTCAAATTACTTACACCAGTGCATTAGACTTAGTTATTGCAGTTCAATAACATTTTATTTGGCTGGATTAAACCTCTTTATTCATATTTGCAAAACTAAATCCTGACTAAAAAATTTAACTGAAAATTGAGTTCAACCATCAACCTCATTTATATTATGCAAAACCAGATAAAGGTGTATATATATATGTGTGTACATATATGTATTCATAGTCAAAAATTAAAATTACTCATATCTGTGTACATATTGCAAACATCTATCCTTGTTTTTGTTTCTCACAGTATTGTAGAACTGCGTTCATGCTGGATCATTTATATGTTTCTGAAATACTTGTTGGGAAATATGAAGAATTAAATGTGAATCTTTGAGTGGAATTACGGCGAGATCTGTCAATGGAATTAATTGGATAATGGCTGGAGTGTGTTCTCCTTCCATTGGGGATGAACATAGTATATTCATATGTTCAATTCCGACTTTGAATGAATGAGATAATGGACTCTAAAGTTTGCCTAATTCAAAAGCTAAAAGGAGACTAAAGTTAGCAAAAAAAACATTTATTCTCACATTAGACATGAGATAGAAATTTAAAGTGTTTAAATAGAGAAAAATGAGAACAAAAGGTGTGCCCTTTGGGTACTTGGAGTTTTCGCACGCGATTAGGAGAAACCATGCCCACACGCGTGCAGCGGTCGGCAACGAAGCCCGGAGCCTGGGCTCGGGTTCGGATTCTCTTCCCGGTCCAGTTCTTTTTGGACTAGGTCTCACGGGTATGGTGTTACAACGGATCATGCCAGCTCCACTATCCGGACCCGCGCAACAGCTAACAGGAAACCGCACGCGAACCATTGCAACGGTCTGTGTGGTTCCTGTCTGGAACGATCCATTGCAACAGTTCAGACTAAACCGTTACAACCGTTCAGACTCCAAAGTATGGTTCTGACCTTCCCGAAGCACTATAAATAGCGCTCATTTCTTCCATTTTTAACACACAGAAAACAGAGAAAACACACAGCGAAAAAACTCTCTCTCCCTTCTTCTGCAACTCGGATTCCGAAGTGAAAGTGAAGAGTAACTCGGATTCTCTCTCTCCCTTCTTCTGCAACTCGGATTCTGAAGTGAAAGTGAAGAAGTAACTCGGATTCGTTCTGAAAGAAAGCTCAAAAAATTCAACAGATTCTTTAATAGAATTGTTGTCTAAATCTGTAACTTCTAAAGAAGGATATTCTTCTATCTTCCTCTTTTCTCTACAGTGGGTGTTCCTCCAATATAAAGACGAATATTCTCCCTGAGATTTGTCTTGGTCCTGCTACTTTGATAATCCTACGAAGGTCCTGGTTAACTACAGTTCGACCGTACGGTGATTTGGTGGTGCTATCCAAATACCGTGAAGGAGTGTTGTATCTTGGAAGACCAGCGTCTAGTAACCCGTTAGCACTGTAGCGGGGGACGTAATTGTCTTAAGGAGATTCGCTATATGCGTACCTCACTCCAATTACTGTATAAGTGAATTAATATTCTTTATACAGGGATTATACTGATATACAATATATTGAGACTGACTTATACCAGTCTGATTGGTGTTTAACTAAGGAAGGTAATTGAAAGGTGGTTCTGTAATTAAGGAACGTTCTATTGAACGGAAAACCTCTCACCTGATATTCACCGTCCTGGCCAATTAGATCGGTGACATTGATTAGTTGTCAGATTGATTCCAAAAAGTAACAAGCTTAAGACAATTAAATATTGAAGTTACTTACTTCTTTTCTACTTGAAATTGCAGAAAATGTCTGAGACTAATCAAGACAACTCAAGTAAGGCACCAAACATGCATATTCAAACTTTGATGTCTGCTCCACTTCCTAACCCAAAGTCGGAGAAGTCAGAAAAATTCGATGGCACAGAATTCAAGCAGTGGCAACAGAAGATGCTCTTCTACTTGACCACTCTGTATTTGACCAAATTCCTGCAAGAGGATCCACAGACCTCGGAACTGATAAGACTCAGTCCTTGCAGTCGATGTGTGAACGCGAGGTGACTTCCTTTGCCAAAACTATATTTTAAATAGACTTAATGACTCTCTTTACAGTGTCTATAGTTCAATCACAACGGCAAAGAAGTTATGGGTCAATCTTAATAAGAAGTACAAGACTGAGGATACCAGTACCAAGAAGTTCGTCATAGGACAATTTCTGAAGTACAAGATGGTGGACAATAAGACTGTGATCAGTCAGGTGCAAGAGTTCTAACTTATCTTGCACGAGATAGAGGCTGAAGGTATGAATCTACCTGAAAATTTTCAAATTTTATAGAGAAACTCCCACCTGCATGGAGAGATTTCAAGAACTCTTATAATCTCAGAGGTGTGATTTTAACTTGACAAAAATTGATTATTTGTGACTCCATGTAGAGGAGAGACAAGTGAAGTTTGTACTCGCTGGAGAGTATTGAAATTTTTCATTGTCAGAGGTATAGTGTTAACATAGCAATGATTGCATTTGTGGGCCTACTACTTTGTGGAAGAGAATTGGTAGGAGATTTTGGGTGGAAAGAAAATGAACTATCAGAGATTTAATATTAACGTGACAATTGTTGATGTCCTAGGGACATGGGAAATTCATCGTTAGAGGTCTAGTATTAACATAACAGCGAGGATTTTTAATGAGTTTTATTGTCAGAGATTTAGTATTAACTTGACAGAATCCACTGAGAATTGGAAAGTTTAGCTTGTCGGAGGTTTACTTTAACATGACAAGTCCCAGCTCATTTTGTTGGAGAAATGAACACAGGTGTTTGTTTGTGGTCCTACCATTCTGTGGGTGAGAATTGGTAGGGGATTTTAGAGGAGAGGATGGGATCAAGTCCCTTAGGATTTTTTAGCAAACCCTCAGCTATCAACGGATTTGGTGTGTCTTTACCAACTACCATTTTAGTTGGGCTAGCCATGCTATTCCCCTCAGCATGATGAGTTGTCGAAGACTTATGATGGACTTAAAAGTCAACATTTTCCTCTACCTTAGCCATTAGAGGCGTCGGATGTCCATTGGTACACTAAAGAAGAGGAACAAAGCTAAAACTGAAGTTTTGTATTTTGTTTCTTCTTCAAGTTTTACATCATGCATCATGATGTAACCAGCGCTTGATTAGCTTGACGCTGATCGACCGTGATGTGATTCAGTGGAGGAAGAAAGAAACTTTTATTTAGTGTTCCCCCAAACATCTTGAAGTTTTGATCAGAGGTGTAGTATTAAGCTGATCAAGAGAAGAATGCTATCAAGGATAGTATTTCTTCAAGAATTTGTCGTTAATTGGCATCATAAGTGTATCACCGTCTGAGGTTATAAGGCGATATGCTCCATTTGAGTAGACCGATTCTACTACAAATGGTCCCTCCTATTTGAGCTGAAATTTTCCCTTGGTCTTATGCGTCATCACCATAGGTCTTCTGACAGCTAAGACAAGGTCGCCTTTCTTGAAAGTTTGCTCTTTGACTTTCTTATTGAAGGCTCTGGTAATTCGAGCTTGATAGAGCTCGATTTACTGTTAACCTTGTAGGCGTTTATCATTCAAAGCCTCCATCTCTTGGAGTCGCAGTCTATACTTCTCTGCATTTGTCATCTCTGCCGTCAAGGCGACGCGTAGAGATGAGATCTGAATTTCCAGTAGGAGTATGGCTTTAACCCATATACCAAAAAGAATGGTGCAGCTTTCGTTGGAGTTCAAACCGTCATGTGATAGGCCCATAGGCATTCACCTTACTTGTCGTCCCAGTCGCGTTGGCTTTTCGAGACGAATTTCTTGAAAAGTTTTTCAATAGTTCTGTTGAAAGCTTCTGCAAGGCCGCTAGCGGTTGGATAGTATGCCGTTGAAGACACGCTCTGGATCCTGAACTTGTTGCAAAACCTTTGAAAAGCATGGCTGACAAACTGGGGCACATTATCATAAACAATCCGTCATGGTACACCAAAGCGGTAAATGATGTGATGTTTAACGAATTTGACCACGTCAGATGCTTTTACTTCCCTCAAGGGAACTGCTTCAGCCCATTTAGAGAAATAGTCAGTTATAGCTAAGATGAACTGACGTCCTTTGGAAGAAGATGGGCTAATAGGACCAACCACGTCCATTCCCCACATCTCAAATGGCCAGGTTGAGGTTGTAGAGTGAAGATATCCTGGTGCTTGATGGATAAAGTCACCATGGACCTGACAGGTGTGACATCGCTTAGCATAAATGATGGCGTCCGGATCATTTTAGGCCAATAATATCCCAGTCTTTTGAGTCAATCTCCAAGCTTCGGACCAGGCTGATGAGCTCCACACAAGCCGTCATGTGCTTCTTTGAGTACTTCCTGTGCCTCCTTTTGTGATAGACAGCAGAGGAGGATCCCATCATGCGATCAGCGATACAGTGTTCGCGTGATCGCATTATAGTAGAATTTAGGGGCTTTCTTTCTAATGGCAGCCGCCTCTTTGGGATCATCCGGAAGAATGCTGTACAGTGCATAGTCGATGTACGGGAATCGTCAATCCCTGAGTTCTAGACCTTTTGAAGTCTCTAAAGCTTCTTCGGCTTGACAGTCTCCTGTCGACTTTTGGTGATCTTCAAAAGTGATTCTTGGGCAATACAGGTCGTGGCTGTGGACAAGTATTTTCTCTATTACTCTAACTGAAAAGGCTAAGGAGGCAGTGAGAGATGCCAGTGCATCTGCATGCGCATTTTGCTTGCATGGTACATGGTCGATGTAAAAGTTTTCAAACCTCTCGGCCATAGAGATAGTTGCGTTGAAATAGGGTACTAAGTCTTCATGTCTGACTTCGTACTCCCCGCGAACTTGGTTAACGATGAGTTTAGAGTCACAGTATGCTTTGAGATTTTTAACGCCAATCTTATCGGCGATTTGCATTCCGATCAAAAGAGCATTGTATTCCGCTACATTATTGGAACATAGCTCAGTTAATGAAAATTCACGAGGGATTACGTAGTTCTATGGGGAGACCAGTACTACCCCCACTCCCGCTACGACATGCCCTCGCGTACCTGTTCTCGATGCACCGTCGAAGAAGAGTTGCCATACCTGTCCCTCAAAAGATGTCTGGGTCAGACAAACTTCAGCGATCTTGTCTGGGAGATCCTCATAAAGTTTGGTCGCTTCGGATCTAGATGTTCAGCCAGGAAATCTGCCACTGCTTGTCCCTTCATGGCTTTTCGTGGTAGAAAGTGCATCTCATATTAGGAGTGCAGTATGACCCATTTTGCCAGTCGACCATTTAGTGACGATGGCTTCGTCATGAACAACCTCAAAGGGTTGACTTTTGATATGACATTTATAGTCTTGCCCACCAAGTAGTGTCACATTTTCTGAACAGCGAACACCAACGCCAAACATTCCTTTTCGATCGGGTTATACTGATGTTCGGCTCCGATCATGGTTCTGCTCAGATAGTAGATTTCCTGCTCGTGTCCCTGATCTTGTTCTGGGCTAGTAAAGCTCCTAAGAAATGATCCATCGCTCGAACATATAGCAGGAAAGGTTTTCCTAAAATTGGAGTTGTAAGGACGGGTGGTTGTGTGAAGTATCGTTTGATTTCCTCGAACGCTTGTTAGCAAAAATCGTTCCAAATGAATGAGACGCCCTTTTTTATCAATTTGGTGAAGGGTCGACATTGTCCTGAGAGATTTGAGATAAATCATCGTTGTTGTTGTTTGACTGGTTTCGCGTCAGAATTAATATTGAGGCGATGCATAGCCACTCGAAGATTAAGTCCAGGCATGTCCTCGTAATTCCAAGCGAAAACATCTATATACTCTTGTACAAAAGATATTAAATCTTCCTTCTTGGAGGGCGATAGGCTTTTGTTTATAAAAATGGGCTTAGGATTAGCCTCATCTCCCAGATTAATCTGGGTGACCTTATCTTCTGTGGGTGGTTCGCGTTGTCCGAAGCAAATATCCCAGAGAGTGTTTAGATGTTTGATCCAAGGATCTGTATCAGACTGGATCATTTCTTCATCTTTGTCTTCCAGGTAGCTTGTTGAAACCCTATTTACTGAAAGTTCTCTGAAGATGTTGCCGACACTAACATCCAATTCCCACGATGACGTACCTGACGAGTGATTATGGTATAATGACTCTTCCGACTCAGAGGCTGACGGGATCGGAGTTGACACATAGCCCAACCCCCTGCGAGTTCGATGATAATAATCAAGGGTCTTCCCTTTGGAACGAAAGATCGAAGTAGTGTTCTTCTTCCTTTTTCGAAGTTCAAAATAGGACCATTCGTTAGATCATATCCCATACTTTCGATCATTTTGAGTACATTTGGCTCATAGTGAGAGAACTGAGGGGATTCGTTCTTGCTTTCTCCGTCTTTACATGACATCAATTCGGACTTAATTCTTCCGAAAAGAATTGTTTTTGGCTTTTGCGTCTTGCTGGGACCATGAATATTGATTCTTGCACATCACTGACATCTTGGTACATTTTGAGGGATGACTTCATTGGTACATGCAATGATGTCAGACATCCATTACTGACCAGGATCATTATCCACCTCGGTACTAGTGTCTGATGGCATTGCATCAGAAGCAAACATAGAAAAGTAAGCCAAATTCAACTCTTCATTAATATACCACTCGCCTACATCATTGGCAGTGTTATTAACATCGAGCTTATTAATGCTCATTACAAGTGAATTTAATTCCCACATGCACTCTTCTTCCGCCTCTGGCTCAGTGTCGGCTTCATTACCAGAGTCTAGTTCCTCTGGCTGTGAATTCTTGTTCATCTCCGAGGGTCTTGTACAGGAGAGAGTCTGTGAAATAATTCTCTACCCCTTTGAACGGATGCCTTTTGGCAATCAATGTTCAGACTTTTCCACTTCCGTCGATGTACTTTATGACTTATGGAGAGTGGAGGGGACGATGGAATTACGATGAATCTATGGTCGCCCGAGCAGCAAATTGTATGAAGTGTCGGCGTCGATTACATAGCACGTCACTTCAGACTTAGGTCCCTGATCTGACATTTGAGCTTGATCTTCCCCATTGGGCGCATACCATTGGCATTGAAACTATAGATGGTAGTTTGGGTGGTGTTCAATCAGTGGGTGGGGATCCCTAAGTGCTGCATGACCCGGCGAGGCATGATGCTCAATGCGAATCCTGGGTCTACCTGAATGCGGCTCACTTCAGACGATCCAATGTACCCTGTGAAGTACAGTGGCCGATCATGTTTCCCCTTGACCTGCACGTCCTCTGACGTGACGGTGATACAGGGGGCATTGTGAAAGGCATGAAGGCAGTCCTCTTCATCTTCCTCCTATGGTCCAGCTAGGATCTGGGCCATGAAGACCTCAGCATCAGTTAGGGCTTCCCTCAGAGCTTCTCTTATTGACTCTGATAGTCTCAGGAGCTCGTAAAGGGTGATCCTGGCCAGGATATTGGCCTGTTGAGCCAGGACATCAAAACAGTAAGGTGTTGGAGATCCTTCCGCGTTTTTCTTTGGGAGAGCCTTGGAAAACCTAAGCTCTTTCTGCTTCTCCACAGGTTGCTTCGCGGAGGGCTTGGTTGGCTCTGTAGTAGGTTTAGGAGAGTTTGCCCCCATCTCGTCGTACTTTTTTAAATATGACTGACCCGAACGAGTTTCTGCCATGAGCGGTTTATTGAGCTCTGCGGCAAGCACGATTGTTTTCTCTTCCAAATCAGTTAGTGAGGGAACATCGGTTTCTGCTTCCCGGGAAGAAGCGCACACCACATTGCAGGATGAAACTTTTGTTTTACCTTTGGACTTTCTGTTGGTAACAGTAGTCTACTGTTGGTCATCCACAAGGTCAGATGAACCCACATAATTTCTCCCTAAGGTGTAGGTATAGGTACATGACCTTTCTCCTGCTGATAATGTGGGTCTGTATTGATCATTCTTAGTTCCCCTTTCGGGATGGGAACTACTCCGACTGGTACTGGAGGCTATTTTCCAAATTGAAGAAATGATATCTTATTAGCCGTCACTTTCTTCTACTCTGGATGGAGCTTTAGCACTTCTGTATCAATCAGAGCTTGAAGAATATCTTTGAAGACATAACAGCTCTTGGTGGGGTACCATAGCATCCTATGATACAGGCAGTAGTTAGGATTGTCGGACTTGCCGACTTCCTCAGGACGTCTAGCTTCAGGAAGTTTCAATCTGTTGCTCTTATTGAGCAATTTGAACAATGAATCAATGTGTTCGTCCTTGAAAGCATACTGCTTGTTAGCGCGTGGCTGACTTGAAGAACCTCCCCCTCTAACTGGCTGAGATTTCACGGGGGATTTTGTCTCTGTCGCCAATGTATCTTTTCTTTTTGATTGAAATAATATTTCTAGCGCGCGCCTTGTCGACTTTTTAGGTCTGCGCTTGTTTTCTTCCGCCCTAACTCTGGCGATAATTTCTTCAGTCTGTTCACCTTGCTGGACCAATTGCTTCTAAGTGTGACTTTCAGCAACACCTATCTGGGCTAGGAGCGAAGTTTGTAAATTGTGGCGGCATGTTTCTACCAGGGTGGCCTGGGTACCGCTAGGACATTGGAGCGCCATATTCTGAAATCTTTTCACAAATGCTTTGACGGACTCTCCCTTTCGCTGCTTCGTTGCTAGGAGAGTGGGAATTATAATCTCCGAGTCGTCTTCAAAGAAGCGCGTCATGAAGAGTTTCTCCAAATTATCCCAGTTTTTTGATGGAGCCTTCTGGGAGTTTCATGAACCATTCAAAGGCAAGCCTTTTTAGAGTGCCGATGAACAAACGTGCCAAGATAGCATCATTATCTACTACATTTCCTATCTGAGACTTGAAGTAGTAGATGTGTTGGTTCGGTGACCCTTTGCCATCGAAAGCCTGTAGGGTTGGAGCTTTGAACTTAGGAGGGTATGGAACGAGGTCCCACTCGGCCGGATATGGCCAAACCACTCCTGTATTTTGGAGGCCTTTCCTGTTAGTAAGGGCTTCCAAACGCTGTTCCAATTGAGTCATTCTTTTAGAATGAGTACCCTTATTCTCCGGCTTGTCTCCCTCTTTAGATGAGGATTTAGAAGACTCAGAATTAGATTGTCCCTTCTCCTCGATATGTACGGAGGACGAGCATTTCCCTTCCTTTCGTTTGCCTTTAAACTTCTTAGAAGAAGCTTTATCAGTTGGCTTCTTCTTATCCTCGAGCAATTGTGCAAGCATCTACTTGAGGGTATCGATAGATTCTTGTTGGGCGCGAATCATATCAAATTATTCCCTCTGGACCTGGACTTGTTGTTCTAAGCGCTTGGCCGTCTCCTTGGGAGTGTTTGTCATGTACACAAAGGCTTTCTTCTCCATAGAAGAGTTTGAGGCCTGCGACTCTGCAATGGCGGAGTGTGATTCACTTACTTCAATGCCCCGAGCTAGGGCACTATAGTCGACCGGGGCTATCGCACCAGTCTGGGTGCGAGTATGCCGGTACACTCCTTCTGGTTCCGTGTCAGACTCGTCAGACTCTGACCGCTGGTTTTTTTTCCATACTTCTGCTTGCCATATTTGCAGTGACTTCAGGGTACTCCATGTCAGAGAAGGCTTCCCTTCTGTGGGAGCGACACCTTTTAGTTGATCGGGAGGTTGAGGTCAATTGTCTGAATACCGACTGTTTTCTTGCATGTGAGCTGCAGCGGCATTCAGAGAGCATTGTCGTGATGAGTCGTTCACAGTAACAAGACGGAGTGATCTGATTATCACTCTTTTTCTTTGTCAAATAATCTCTTAGATCCGTCGGAGGGGGATCAAAGAGATTGGCCTCGGGTTGTCGAGGGCTTTTCAGCTTCTGAGAGCCACCCTGACGTCGAGAATCTGAGACGCAGGGTTCAGAAACGCGGAGCTCACATTGTATAGAACAGACGCAGCTCTTGCGTTTTGACTTTGAAATGTGGGTCTCGTGGCTCTGCTGAGCAGAGACGTGGACCTCACGTTACTGATTGTCGCATTTGGTTAGCGATGGTTGAGACACGCGGACTTTCTCAATTCTGCGTTTGGTTGTAGAGACGCGGGTCTCCTGTCTCTGAGAAGAAGCATAGCCCACGCGCTGCTGAAAGTTGCGTTTAGGAAGAGCAGTCTCAGAAACGCAAGCCTGTTGGACTTCGTGTTTTGGTCTCCATACGCAGACTTCGCGCGTCTGACCTAACTTAGAAGAGACGCAGGCTTGAGCCTCACATTCTGTATCTGCTAGACAGATGGTTGTTCCAACTTCTTGCGCCTGTAGTTGACGCGCTCGACATTTCTGTCAACATTCAGCGTTCCGGTTACGCTGTACGGGTTGCTAGGAACCCCCGGTAACCTGGAACTGAGGAAGAGGACGGGCATGAACGGGCTGAATATCAGCAACGCTAACCTTGCGGGTCTCTTAGGAGACGTTAACGCGGTTGTTACGTGTGATGTGGTTAGCCATAACACTCTTCTTGTTAGTCGTGTTTGAAAGGATCTCAGAGCAGATTTGAGAGCGGGTCCCGGAGGAGAACTTACGGTACTGCCGTGCCCCAGGGCTCTTAGAGCCGAAAGAGAGGAACTCTTCATACTTTGCCTGGTCGAACTTCGCGACAAGTGATTCGACCATTTTTCCCATATAGGTGATGTCACCTTGCGCCACGACTTGCTCATCGGTAGAGAAAGTGATCCCCAGCAGAGTCGCCATCTCTTATTTTTTGGGAAAATTGAAGGCGTGTGTAAATTCAAAACGACAGATTAGACTAGTTGACTGGTCTCAGACCAGTCAACTAATAACTTTTATAAGTCGATCAACTGTAATCTCTCCTTCTCTATATTTATCCAGTCGAATGAATAGTCAACTGGTCTGAACATTAGTCGACTATACAATCGACTAATCTAACTCAGTTTTGATTTGCTTCTACTGCTTTAAGTCATTATCTTCTACAATTCGATTGGATTTTCTTGAACCATCATCTCTTCTTTAAAAACAAGGCAAAATATCAATATATCAGTCTGGTGCAATGGTTTCAATTGCCATTATGATACATTTACTGTTGATGATCTATCACCGATCAAATAATAGAGAAACACCAAGTTGAATACTCGGCAGCGGAAGCGGAGCGTAAAAGATTTACCACTAGTAAGCAATTGAAATTAAATCACCACACAACTAAAAAATACAAGATTTAATGTGATTTGGCAATGTGCCTACGTCCACAAAGAGATTGAGAGAAATCTTTATTGAAAACAGAGAAGAAAATACAAGAGTTAAAATAAGATCTCTCTCAATGGTGAAAAACAAAATTTTTTTTGAATTCTTGACACTTCTTGACTCACCTTCAAAAGGCAACCCTAAGGAGTTTATATAAGCACCTAGGATGATTCTAATCCTTCACAAACTCCAATAATCAAATCAACACCGCCTCAGAGAAATAGAAAAGTCGTATTCAAGCCAAAACAGGAAACAGATCCGTTTGAGGAAACTACCAGAACCTATATTAGTCGACTAGGACAATTTATTAGTCGATTAATACTCAGTATTAGTCGACTAAAACCAAAGTCTAGTCGACTACTGTACTGCAATTTGAGAATTCAACTCTATGTTGCAGGGCCTAGTCGACTATACCAAAGTATCTATCGACTAGCCCATGACCTAGTCGACTAATAAGCCGTATTAGTCGACTAATAACATGCACAATGCATGTACACGCCCGTGTCTGATTTGTGAAGCTTGTAACACCTCCGCCTAAACTTAAATTCTTCTCCAATGAATATTAGACACTCCAAATACTAACATTTACACCTACAAATGAATAGTGGCCCCGCTCTCACTCTCGCCAGATGCAACGTCTCTCTCTGTCTGCTGCCAGTTCTCTCTATTCCTTTTGTTCTGACTGCAGATGTATGAAGAAGTTCTCAGGTCTTCCAGTCCGAGAAAGATTCACATCACGGATGCTAGGAACAAGCAGAAGAAAGCACAAATTCTAAACATTCGAGTTAGAATCAGAATGTTGAGGCCAGTTCTCAACTTGGACAAGGATTCAAATGCTATTGGCGAAACCACCATTACAATAATTAAACAGTAATTAGCAGAGCAGAGAAGAATAATTAATCTCAAAACACCAACTGATTAATCTCAAGCTCAACAAACACGGGCAACGCTCCACGTGACGTTAAGCAATATTAATTAGATTAAACACCAAGCAAAAGGTCTACTTTAGCTTGATATGTATGCTGATGTGTGATAATTCAATCTTTGTTCTCCCTCTAAAGAAGCCAGTTTGTCATCTTGAGATCCT
The DNA here is from genome assembly GCA_038442645.1 of Agave tequilana. Lineage (NCBI taxonomy): Eukaryota > Viridiplantae > Streptophyta > Magnoliopsida > Asparagales > Asparagaceae > Agave > Agave tequilana. The sequence goes on from JAVJIF010002785.1 coordinate 152,067, forward strand.
TGAACAGTGCTTTAACTGGTGAAAAAGAAGGATTGTGACATAAGAATTTCAGATGTTGGGTCTTTTGATGTGCTTGATTAGATTAGTTAAGGGTTTGTCTGTTTGTAGGAATTCTAAAGAGAACACCGCTAAAATTACTGTAGCATAGGCTTTAAAAAAACACTTTTCATAGGTTTATAAGTGAAGGATATTTGGTTGGCTCAAGAAAAGAGGAGAATGAATCATCTCTGCATGCGTACGACAGTTCCTTTCTCTTTAGCTCCAAAACTAACGAGAAAGCTGTGCTGTTACTGTAAATTTAGAGGGCATGTGGAAACCCCTCACTTCAGATTATAGTGTTTGGGGTTTTCACCTCCCAAACATGCCCTAAAGGGGCTGCTTGGATTCAAGAAAGCGGGCGGAAGTGGGAAAGTGGGAAGTTTTTTCTTTTTAGAAAATGAGAATTTCTGTGTATCTTTTTCGGTGTTTGGTTGATAGTTAAGAAGTAGAAATAGAAAAGTATATTGTGCCTTCCGGTATTTGGTTAGTAATGTGAAAGTGGAAATGAAAAAGTTAGCTACAAAGTTGACTGTAAAATAATATTATAATAAAAATTAATTGTGAGAAATTTTGGACTGTAATTAAAATGCAAGTGAGATTTATAGTAAATTAACTGTTTTGAGGTGCAACTTATGACACATGAGATTTCTGTGACTACAAAAATTAACTGTGACACTCTGAAAGTAAGAAAATAGTTATATAAAAAGAAAAAGAGAAAAAGAAAAAGGGTTTTCTCATTTTTCTTTTTCTGATGTTTGGATGGACAGCGAAAATGGGAAATGACGTCACTTCTCCAACTCCTCACTTCCGCCCACTTCCTTGAATCCAAACAGCCCCTGTATGCGCGCCAATTAATAAAGCATATGTAAAGAACTAGTTATTAATGTGAGAAAATTAATTTTAAGTGGCATTCACCTAATTTTGAATCAATCACTACATTAGTGGGTCAAAGTAGCCAAAATTCGTTTGGGAAAGTGATTTTTGACATGAGTTTATTGTGCTATGTAAAAAATGTGGTAAATGAATCATAATTGACTTGGTTAAGGGAAAAAATTCATTATAATATCTTATATTTACATAGGAATATATAATATATTTCTTTTAAGGTTAGAAATATTAGTTTCATATATTTATTTTCTTATTCATAAGCTTCTTAATCAACAATTTGCACTAGATAACAGAGCACTGACATTGACAAATCTTTTGTAGAACTTATTTTTTCACATCTAATGATTATAGTTTATATTGTGCTATCAAAATGATAGTTTTAATTCGCAGACTGAATTCAAATTACTTACACCAGTGCATTAGACTTAGTTATTGCAGTTCAATAACATTTTATTTGGCTGGATTAAACCTCTTTATTCATATTTGCAAAACTAAATCCTGACTAAAAAATTTAATTGAAAATTGAGTTCAACCATCAACCTCATTTATATTATACAAAATCAGATAAAAGTGTATATATATCTGTGTGTGTACATACATGTATTCATAGTCAAAATTAAAATTACTCATATCTGTGTACATATTGCAAACATCTATCCTTGTTTTTGTCTCTCACAGTATTGTAGAACTGCGTTCATGCTGGATCATTTATATGTTTCTGAAATACTTGTTGGGAAATATGAAGAATTAAATGTGAATCTTTGAGTGGAATTACGGCGAGATCCGTCGATGGAATCAATTGGATAATGGTTGGAGTGTGTTCTCTTTCCATTGGGGATGAACATGGTATATTCATATGTTCAATACCGACTTTGAATGAATGAGATATTGAAGTGTAAAGTTTGCCTAATCCAAAAGCTAAAAGGGGACTAAAGTTAGCAAAAAAAATATTTAGTCTCACATTGGACATGGGATGAAAATTTGAAGTGTTTAAATAGAGAAAAATGGGAACAAACAAAGGGTGTGCCCTTTGGGTACTTGGAGTTTTCGCACGCGATTAGGGGGAAACCATGCCCACACGCGTGCCGCGGCCGGCGTCGAAGCCCGGAGCCTGAGTTCGGGTTCGATTCCCTTCCCGGTCTGGTTCTTTTTGAACTGGGTCTCACGGGTATGGTGTTACAACAGATCGCGCCCACTCCACTATCCGGACCCACGCAACAGCTGACAGGAAACCGCACGCGAACCATTGCAACGGTCTGTGTGATTGCTGTCTGGAACGATCCGTTGCAACAGTTCAGACCGAACCGTTGCAACCGTTCAGACTCCAAAGTACGGTTCTGCCCTTCCTGGAGCGCTATAAATAGCTTTCATTTCTTCCATTTTTAACACACAGAAAACAGAGAAAACACATAGCGAAAAAGCTCTCTCTCTCTCCCTTCTTCTGCAACTCGGATTCCGAAGTGAAAGTGAAGAAGTAACTCGGATTCTCTCTCTCTCTCTCTCCCTTCTTCTGCAACTCGGATTCTGAAGTGAAAGTGAAGAAGTAACTCGGATTCGTTCTGAAAGAAGGCTCAGAAAATTCAACAGATTTTTTAATAGAATTATTGTCTAAATCTGTGACTTCTAAAGAAGAATATTCTTCTATCTTCCTCTTTTCTCTACAGTGGATGTTCCTCCAATATAAAGACGAATATTCTCCCTGAGATTTGTCTTAGTCCTGCTACTTTGATAATCCTACGAAGGTACTGGTTAACTACGGTTCGACCGTACGGTGATTTGATAGTGCTATCCAAATATCGTGAAGCAGTGTTGTATCTTGGGAGACCAACGTCCAGTAACCCGTTAGCACTGTAGCGGGGGACGTAATTGTCTTAAGGAGATTCGCTATATGCGTACTGATTGGTCGCTAATGTTGCACATTTAGTATCATATTTCCATACTTATTATAGAATAAAATCTGCATTGTCCTAATTAAATGTTAATTTATTTGCAGGCCCATTCCTTAAGGAGAGTGAAGAGAAATGAGCCCAAAAGCCCAACAAATTCTGAATTAAATCAGAATTAATTCGAACTCAGTGAATCAGGGTAAAATCAAGAGGTTGAAAACCGGTTGAGAAGAATCCTCTCAAAATCGATCAGTTGAAGCAAAGATCAACGGCTATTTCTTCAAAATCTCGGAGCTAAACTGCAAATCCAACCCAAGATAAAGACAGAACGAGATGTCGGGGAGACCCACCAACAGGGTGTGGCCACCTGGCCACACCCTGGCCGCGGAAACGCGTCCAAAGCCGCGTTTCCGCGGCTTGGTTAGCAAGTTAGGGGGAGCGTTTGCTCCCCCAATCTTCCCGGGATCCTGTAGGTTGGTTTTTGCCTATAAAAAAGCAGTATTTGTACTAAAAAGCAGACGATCATGCAGAGATAGGATTTAGTCCAGTTTTCATTCTTTGTAGTTTAGGTTTTTATTTTCTTTTTATGTAAGTTTAATTTGTATGTAAGTTTAGGTTAGATTGAGATTCATGTAAGTAAGAGAGAGACGCTTATGTTGAGAGTGACACCAATGTACCCTCCTCCTTTCTTCCATCGTTTCTGCAAGCAATAAAGGTAAATACTTTTTTTATGTTCGTCTCTTTACTTTTGTTTCCTTTTGTTTTCTTCTTCCTCTTTCTACTTTACCTCTTTTGGTTTTGTTGAGCATGCAAGTGAATCCAGAAGCATAAGTATAACAACATTTTTGTGAGTGCCAACGATACTTCATGAAGATGTTCTCCTCCTCAAGATCCGTATCACTTCATTCTTGCTCTGCTTGATGATATAATGCGAACGGGGACTGAGCTCGATCCTATGACTTATGCGTTGAACGCCTCCGAAGTAAGGTAGAACATGCAAAGGGTTCCAAGTAAGTCATCAACCAAGCTAGGTAAGTATTTCTTTAATTTTCTTTCTTTTCTTTTATTTCTTAGTTTAGATCATCAACACGACATCTTCCAAATCTCTTTCACTCTTTCATTTTCTCTGTACATAGTCATTTTCAGATTTTCTCCACCTTCTCATCTATCGCTTTCTTTTAACTTTAACCTAACTCTCTTTTCATTTTCATTTCTTAAAATAAAGAAGAACCTTCGTTTTTCTTCACAAAGATTTCAATAAAAAAAACCTTGAACGCTTCTATCGCAAACCCTCCTTGTGGATCACGACCCGCATAGCCACTTGCTATCACGGTAGAATTGAGCACTTACACATCTCTATTTAAAGTTCTAAAATACTGTATTTTTTTGTGCAGGTTCAAGCTAAATCACGTACCTCACTCCAATTACTGTATAAGTGAATTAGTATTCTTTATACAGGGGTTATACTGATATACAGTATATTGAGACCGACTTATACCAGTCTAATTAGTGTTTAACTAAGGAAGGTAATTGAAAGGTGGTTCTGTAATTAAGGAACGTTCTATTGAACGTAAAACCTCCCACCTGATATTCACCGGCCTAGCCAATTAGATCGGTGACATTGATTAGTTGTCAGATAGATTCCTAAAAGTAACAAGCTTAAGACAATTAAATATTGAAGTTACTTACTTCTGTTCTGCTTGAAATTGCAGAAAATGTCTAAGACTAATCAAGACAGCTCAAGTAAGGCACCAAACATGCATATTCAAACTTTGATGTCTGCTCCACTTCCTAACCCGAAGCCGGAGAAGTCAAAAAAATTCGATGACACAGAATTCAAGCAGTGACAATAGAAGATGCTCTTCTACTTGATCACTCTGCATTTGACCAAATTCCTGCAAGAGGATCCATCAGAACCCGGAGCTGATAAGACTCAGTCCTTGCAGTCGATGCGTGAACGCAAGGTGACTTCCTTTGCCAAAACTATATTTTAAATGGACTAAATGACTCTCTTTACAATGTCTATAGTCTAATCACAACGGCAAAGAAGTTATGGGTCAGTCTTGATAAGAAGTACAAGACTGAGGATACCGGTACCAAGAAGTTCGTCGTAGGATAATTTCTGAAATACAAGATGGTGGACAACAAGACTGTGATCAGTCAGGTGCAAGAGTTCCAACTTATCTTGCACGAGATAGAGGCTGAAGGTATGAATCTACCTGAAACTTTTTAGGTTGCTACTATTGTGGAGAAACTCCCACCTGCGTGGAGAGATTTCAAAACTACCTAAAGCACAAGCGCTAGGAGCTGAAGTTGGAAGATCTCATTGTAAGATTTCGAATTGAGGAGGACAACCAAAAGTCCGAGAAAATGAGCAATAAGAACTCCTATGAAGCCTAAGCTAATGTGATCGAAGACTCAAAGGGGAAAACGTCTACTTCCAAAGGCTTAAAGCGGAAGAAGAGTGCCCAAGGATAAAAAGGCAAGGTCCAAGAATGTAAGAACATGCGCTTCAAGGGAACTTGTTACATTTGTAAGAGGGACAAAAGGCGAATGAATGTCGGAGCTGTCTCAAAAAGAATAAGAAGAACCATCCACAGACAAACCTGACCGACCATACGTTGCCTAGCCTTTCAGCTGTGGTGTCAGAAGTGAATCTAACGACCAACAGTAAGGATTGGTGGGTAGACACTGGGCCAACTCGGCACATCTGATATGAGAAATTATTATTATTATTTGAATGTTAAAACTAGAGCAAGATGAGCAACTCTTCATGGGAAACTCAGCCGCATCCAATGTTGAGAGAAAAGAAAAGGTCATCCTGAAGTAGACATCTAGGAAAGAGCTTACTCTGAACGATGTGCTACATATTCCAGATATCCGCAAGAATCTGACCTCTGGATCAATACTTAGTAAGAAAGGATTTAGAATGGTTTTTGAATTAGATAAATTTATACTTACTAAGGGTGGGATGTATATGGGTAAGAGTTATCTTGTAATGGCCTTTTTAAGGCCAATATAGTTGTGGACAAAAAATCCGTGTATTTGTATCCTAATCTTATAAATAAAGAAAAGTCTTCTGTTTATTTGCTTGAGTCTTCTATTTTATAGCATGCTAGATTAGGGCATGTAAATTACAAGTCTTTAAAAAACTTGTCTAATTTAGGATATATTCCTAAACTCAATTTGGAAGAAATTCGCAAGTGTGAGATTTGTTTTGAGACCAAGTTCGCGAAAAATTTATGTCACTCAATTGATCGAAATACAGAACCGTTAGGGTTAATTCATAGCGATTTGTGTGACTTGAAGTTTATGCCAACTAGAGGCAGAAAAAATATTTTATTACTTTTATTGATGACTGTACAAGATATTGTTATGTGTATCTTATATATAGTAAGGATGAGGCAATGAATATATTTATAACATATAAAGCCGAAGTTGAGAATCAACTCAATAAGAATATAAAGATTCTAAAATCCGATCGAGGCAGAGAATATGATCAAATGATTTTAGTGAGTTATGTGCTAAATTTGGTATAATCCATCAAACTACAGCACCATATACTCCTCAGTAAAATGGAATTGTTGAATGGAAGAATAAAACTTTGAAGGAGATGGTCAATTACATGCTCGTAAGTTCTGGAGGTCCGCAGAACTTGTGGGGGAAAGCTTTGTTAACTGCAAATTATATTCTAAACAGAGTACCCATAAGAAACTTGGTCTTATACCATTTGAGTTATGACATGGAAGGACACCTTCCTACCATTACCTCAAAATGTGGGGGTGCCTTGTAAAGGTACCAGCACCATTGCCTAAAAAGACTAAGTTGGGAGCAAGAATTATGGACTGCATATTCATAGGCTATGCCTTGAATAGTAGTGCCTATAGATTTCTGATTCATAAATCAGAAATACTAGATATTTATGTAAACATGATTATCGAATCTAAAAATGCTGTATTCTTTGAAGATATCTTTCCATACAAATAAGAAACAGAAAAGACTTCTGGAGAAAGAACACATGAGATGGCATTCAGAGACGAAAGCCCCAAGGAACCGATTGTTAATGTGCAAATTGAACCAAGAAGAAGTCAGAGATCTAGAATTTCAAAATCTTTTTGTTCAGATTTTTATAGCATATGCTATTGAAAGCGACCCTCAAATATTTAAAGAGGTTATGTCTACCGCAGAGCACAAATATGGAAAGAAGTTATAAAGAGCGAAATAGAATCCATACTAAGTAATCATACTTGGGAATTGGCAAACTTGCCTCCTGGCAGTAAACCAATTGGGAGTAAGTAGATTTTCAAAAGAAAATTAAAACCTGTTGGATCTATCGATAAGTACAAGGCTAGATTAGTAGTTACGGGTTATCAACAAAAGGAAGGATTTGACTACTTCGATACTTATTCACCAGTAACAAGAATACCCTCCATTCAGATGTTAATTGCAATTGCTGTATTATATAACTTAGATATCCATCAAATGGATGTCAAGACTGCATTCTTAAACGGTAAATTAAATGAAGAAATATATATGGAGCAACCTGAAGGTTTTATAGTCAAGGGCCAAGAACACAAAGTGTGTAAATTGATAAAATCCTTATACGGTCTAAAGCAGGCTCCACAACAATGGCATGAGAAATTCGATAGTGTCATGATCAAAGATGAACTCACTATCAATGAATGCGATAAGTGTGTTTACACTAAAACAGTTGAAAATGCATGTAACATTATTTGTCTTTATGTAGACGACATGTTAATACTTAGGACTAATATTGAAATTATTAAGTACACTAAAAGAATGTTATCCAACAATTTTGACATGAAGGATCTGGGAGTTACTGATGCAATTTTAGGAATTAAAATCACAAGAACACTAGATGGAATCAGTCTATCTCAATCTCACTACGTGGATAAGATGATAGAAAGATTTAAGGATCATGGGATAAAGGAGAATACAAATCTTTTTCTCCCACACATCCACCTTCGTAAGAATACAGGAACTTGAGTATGTCAGTTAGAGTACTCTCAGATTATTAGAAGTTAATGTATTTAATGAATTGCACTAGACCTGATATTGCTTACGCTGTAAGTAAGTTAAGCAGATACACTAGTAACCCTAGTGATGATTATTGGACTGTTCTGCTATGAGTATTAGGTTACGTATCACATATCAAGAAATATGCCTTAAGATATGGACAGTATCCACCTGTCTTGAAGGATACAGTGACGCTAATTGGACTGCAGATTCTGACGAAGCAAAATTAACTAGCAGATATGTATTTACTCTAGGCGGAGCAGCGGTATCTTGAAAATCTTCCAAACAAACATGTATTGCTCATTCCACTATGAAATCAGAATTCATAGCCTTTGATAAGGCCGGGAAGAAGCAAATTGGTTCCGATAATTTTTGAAAGATATATCATTATGGCCAAAGCCAGTGCCCTTTATATGTATTCACTGTGATAATCAAGCAGCTATATGTAGGGCACAAAATTTTATATGTAACGGTAAGTCTAGACATATTCATCATAGACATAATATCATTATGTAGTTGCTCTCAAATAGAATTATCTCTATTGGCTTTGTCTCATCAAAAGATAATTTAGCGGATCCGTTTACCAAAGGTTTAAGTGGAGAGCGTATAAACAGCGCATCGAGGGGAATAGGTCTAAAAAGCCTAGCCATACCGAGTCAGCTTAATGGAAACCTCACTTAGGACTGGAGATCCCAAGACTAAGTTCAAGAGGAAAAACTAGTTATGATTGACTCAGCAAGTAAGCACTTAGGAGCTTGACTCCAATCTATTCCTAAGGTACACACAAGTGCTTTCTACAAGTGGATTAAAAATAAGCTTAACGCTTTTATTGATGCCTATATCTTGTTATTAAAATAAGTGGAGTAAAGTAGACTACTCTTAATAGGACAATCACCTATGTGAGTATAGAACTGGGTCGGCTCTTTAGGAATTTCTATGGAGGCTGTTATTCCCTAAAGATACTCTCTGAAACTAAGAATGTCCAGGGCCAAAATGGACACAACCGAGAACCAAAGTTGATCTAGAAAGTTACTATGTGAAGCTTGTTAACTTAGCTTTTACTAAAGGTTAATAGTTCAAGACTTAGTTCACTGACTAGCCAGTAAGTCCGATAAAATTTTCGCTATGGAAGGTTCAAGACCTAGTTCACCTATCCTGATACAGTTTCTTTTCTAAAGTACCTTTCACTATAAAGTCAGTCTCTTTGTGTGTCAATTCCTTGAATCTTCATTTATTGTGAGGGATTTTTGGGAAATATGAAGAATTAAATGTGAATCTTTGAGTTGAATTACGGCGAGATCCGTTAATAGAATCAATTGGATAATGGTTGGAGTTGAAGGTTTCACCTAGAGGGGGGGGTGAATAGGTGATGGCTAATCTAATGGTCACTTAATGCCAAATGATGCAAATAATGCGGAAGCTAAAACTAATTATGACCTAATTAAATCTTTTACACTAAACACCACGTATAACCAAAGAGTGTTGCCGAATTCCCCGTGAAGGGCTCTGGACAAACTCCTCTAGATTCCCCTTGAATGGGTTGAGGTGCCGCGTTGGCTCTCTTGGTTAAATACAAGTGTTAGCAAACAACCCAAGCAAGTATATCAATATGAGCACAAGGAATATATCATGCATATAAATGTAAAGACAATAATTGAATGCAAGATATAAACAAGTAAGGGAGAGAGAGAGAAAAGGCAATCGTAAACACAAGGGTATGTTTTGAGGTTCGAGCACACTTGCTCTACATCCCCGCCTTCGACACACGAAGGATTTCCACTATGCAAGATCCCAATGGATCTCTCCTCGGTGCCGCAACACCTACAAGCCCTCGGACTCCCTAGTCCCGTACACACGCAAGCTCACGAGCTCGCCGAGGCCGCACCTCGAACCAAAGAGTTCACAACCGAACTCCAAACCACCACGAGCACACTTGCCCGTCTCCTCAAAGTACAAGAATGAAATCTTGGTGATCCAACACTTTGATCACCAATGAAAGCTCTCACTACAACACTCCTATAAGATGAATAGATCAATGGATGCTCAAGTGTTTGTGTGAGAAAACAAGGATGAAAGCTATGGTGAAAAACACAAGAAATCTCTTTTAACACACTCTAAATAAAACTCCCTTTAGATTGGAAGTATTAGCTCTCTATTTTGTGGAGAAAAACTCTTCTGAAAGAATAGGAAAAACTGGCTCTAAAGCTATCTCCAAATCTTGTTGAAAACAGTCCACAAACCCCCAAATATATAGGCTGTCAAAAACTAGCCGTTGGGGCTTTGTCAGAACTGCCGGTCGACCCGTGCGGTCGATCGCCAACGGTCAGAAATCCGAGCGTTGGAGCCACGGTCGGCCGCCTGGGTCGACTGACCCACTGGAGCTGAGAGTCGAACTCTCTGTCGGTCCACCCGTACGGTCGGCCGAACTTTCCAGAGAGCTCTGATCTCTGGAGCGGTCGACTCGTACGGTCGGCCGTCCTCCAGTGCACAAAGGCGTGCACATCTGTACACGTCGGTCAACCGGTCCGGTCGGCCGACTTCAGTATTAGTCGACTATAAAGGAAGCAAGTCGACTTATACAAAACCTGAAACAGTTTTCTGAGATTAAAAAGTTAGTCTTTTTGGCTCAAATAAAATCCCATAAAATACTTAAAATCTACAAAAATAGTTTAACCAATATACTTTGATAAACAAACATGCTTGCACAAAATCAAGGCATGTTATAAAAGATTGGACTATTCTTGTAACTTGGAAATATTTGGCTCAAGATAAAAACTGTATTTCCAAAACAATAATTTTCAAAAACATGTTTTTTCAAATCTTCATCAAATACAAAAACAAGATATACTTTTAAGGCATAGTGTGTATGGATATGATCCACTACACAATCACAATGAAATATCTATGTTTTTGTCATAAAGCTCTAAACTTGGTTTTAGTTAAAAGATAAGTATATGAGAAACACCAAAAACCAAAATAGTATTTTCTAAACTAGAAAATCTTTTGTAAAACAAAACTATCAAGAGTATGTGTGCATGGTATACTTGAGCAATCTACCAACTATCTATCCTTTACATTTTACTCTAAAACAAAATAAAAATCTTATACTTAGACACAAGTCTTCATCTTCTTGAAGTCTTCACTTGAAGGCTTCTCATCTTCTTGACTTGGTCCAAGCTTGATCCAAAAGCTCCTTGGATCACACCGTGCTAGCTCCAAATCTTGACATTTTATCCTTTGTTGAGCTATGCACCTACTAAGATCTTGATAATGAATCTGTCACTTATTAAACACAAGATCATTAGTAAATATAACTTCATGAGTTGATGATCATCAAAACTAGGGTGATAGGCCTTTGGGCCAACAATCTCCCCTTTTTGATGATGACAAAACTCATAGAGTTTTATATGCATGGATTAAAGTAAAGCTTCAAAGAAGCTCCCCCTTAACTCATGCATAACAATAAATAATAAGATATGACAATAAAGCTCATAAACATGTATGCAAATGAATGACATGTATGCAAATACAACATGTCAAATAATCATAAAACTCATCAAGTTCTTATCTCCATACATTTGCAAAACAAAACATATATGCATATAAACATAAATTCTACTAACATGCATATGAACTCAAAATCTTTCTCCCCCTTTTTGTCAATCATCAACAAAGGGGTCAAAGTAAAATCAAATCAAACAAATTTTTCTCCCCCTTTTTGTCAAAAACAAAAAGATCAAGAAGGGGTTAAACAAATCAATCAATAAAGATTTATATGCGATATACATTCATGAAGAGGAAGACGCTAAGTTAGCTTCCCTACACATATACATTACATGAAAGAGGGATGACAAGCCCTAATTCACATAACGCATATTATGTAATGCATAATATATACAAATCAATCAATAAAGATTTATATGCGATATACATTCATGAAGAGGAAGACGCTAAGTTAGCTTCCCTACACATATACATTACATGAAAGAGGGATGACAAGCCCTAATTCACATAACGCATATTATGTAATGCATAAGAGGAGATGTGAAGCTCCCCCTACACACGTATATCATATAAAGAAGAGTTGTCAAGCTCCTCAATTTATAATATACTCAACATGAATCTATATGTAAGAGAGATGTTAAGCTCTCCTTGCATATAGGAAATACATATCAAAACATTTTTAATTTTTCTTAAACAAAATTTTTAGAGGTATCAGAGCTCTTGTAAAACAAACAAATTTTAAGATACCAAATTAAAAATAATCATTATTATAAAACATATTGATACCAATTGAAATTTAACAAATATGAAGTTGAAGCATTTTGATATCAATGGTAAACATAATGATCCAAAAATTTTTATTTTTCATTATAAACTTTGTGCTTTTAAAAATGTGAACCAATTGAAAGTTAAGCACATGAAACTCATATATATGTATGAAATGAGTATACCAATTGACATTGATACATACATATATAAGAAAACATAATATAAGTATATACAAAAATTATCAATTTAGATACCAATTGAAAGAATTCAATGATACCAATTGACATAACAATAAAATCAAGTGTATAACTCATAACCTATACCTCCCAATCATGTTCAAGATTAAAATGATTTTCACTATTAAGCATACTTGAGCATAATCGCCCATCCATCCTCCCATAAATGGTAGGGGTTTTTAAAAAAAGATTTGAAAAATAAGCTTTGTTTGAAAACTCTACCAAATGAAGAACAATTAACTAGTTAAAATAATTTTTGAAAAACTAGTTAAAGATCCTTCAAACACATGAAATCAAAGCATATGTATTTCATGAATCATACTAAATACATAAAAGTTCAATCACTCATAGTCCATAAAGCTCAAAATTATCTTGAAAAGTAAAAGATGAGTGTTCAAAGGTTATGTAAATAGCATATTCATGAAAATAGACATTGAAGCTCAATCAAACATGAATTTCATTTTTAGACAAGACATGAAATTTTTTGTTTATTAAAAATAAATCATGAAATTTTTTTTATTTTCATCTTAAAGTAAACTTCAAGGTATATGTATGATATATCCAAAATCAATATGCATACATATCCCAAGTATAAAAGAGTCTATTAAATGTATTTGCATGAAAGCAAGAGACTCACGGGTATACATGTATATTTATTAGATTTGAATTAAAATACATATACATGAAGTAAAGCATAAAAATAGGTAAAACAAGTGTAAATGAAAGAATCATCAAAACTAGGCTATACATATGCATATAGTAGGTACAAATGAGCATGAAGTGCAAACATATATGAATCAATTTGTTCTCACTATTTGTACATGTATAAATCCAAGTTTTGACAAATACTATATCTAAACAAGATTTTACCACATGAAGCACAATAAATCATGAACATGCTATATGATGTCAAAAAATGAATAAGCATGTAAATAAAAAGTAGGAGTTTAGAGATCGTTACCAACTCCAAAGCTCCAAATATGGTGGTTGTCCCACCAAAACTTCCTTGATAGCGGTGCATCAAAAATATGTCCATCTAGTCCACGTGCAACCACCACCAATGCACCAAATCTCTCACATCTTGTGAGAGCCCTCACCTACATCAAATACAAAAGGTGGGGACTTTGGTACCCATTTTTTCTTGGGTCCTTGGCGGTTAGTCTTGTTGTAAGGCACCCAAACATTTTTATTAGCAAAATTAAACTGATGCAACTTGTCATAACAAAATTTTGCTAAATGGCCTTTGCGGCCACAATGTGTACATGTGCACACCTTAGAATGCTTATGTGTATGTGTGTGGTCATGACGTGCAACATAAGTATATGCATGATGAGAGCGATGTGCATGAACATGAGGAATTTGTTTCTTTGCAAACAAGGACTCCAACCTAGTATGGTTAAATGCACACGAGTTCAAAGTTGAACTCAAACTATCTATTTTATTTTTCAAATTCTTAATCTCACTATCATCAATGGTAGCATGTAAAGAGTAGTGAGAAATAAAATCATTTTTCTTCTTTTTAGAAACAACATGTTTTTCCTTTTCTTTCTCAAAAACTTTTCTTCTTCAAAGAGTTGTTTTCTTGAAACAATTTCCTTTTGAGTTTCCACCAAAATAATTTTATCTTTCAAAATAGTGTTCCCTTCACATAAATCATTTAATTTAGACATCAAGGAAACATTCTCATTTTTCAAATCATCTTTTTCTTTTTCTAAACATGCAATCTTAGATTTAAATGAATCTTGTTCTATATGCATGCAATCAATGTTCTTTTTCAAATTTTTATTATCTTTCTTAATCATGTCATATTTTTCAAGCAATAATTGACAAAATGTAGAAAGCTCTTCATATGACATGTTATTATCCTCATCCTCGGATTCGGAAGTTACCTCAAGGGGGTTATCCCCTTGGACCATATAGCACAAGTTGGAGGTGTTGCTTCCAACGTCCGAATCGCTCCCCGCATAATATTGTTCATTTTCGCCAAGGGAGAGGAGGGTGTTCCAAACTACAAAAGCCAAATCAATGTTAGCAACCCTAGATAAATAAACATCATTTAGGGTAGACTTTAAAGTATGAATGGCCTTTGCATTAGCCTCAAAATTCTTACCATCTAAACAATAAGCATTATTAGTAGTGGCAAGATAAACATGATAAGCTAAGGCTTTGAGGTACAAGGACATCTTCACCTTCCATATATGGATGTTAACAATGTCAAACATGGGTGGTGACATGAAGTCCATGGTGTGTGTACAAAAATATTGTGATTAGCCTAAAAATGAGGATCTTTAACTCTAGGTTGTTAGACCAAATCAGAGTACCAAGCTCTGATACCAATTGAAGGTTTCACCTAGGGGGGTGAATAGGTGATGGCTAATCTAATGGTCACTTAATGCCAAATGATGCAAATAATGCGGAAGCTAAAGCTAATTATGATCTAATTAAATCTTTTACACTAAACACCACGTATAACCAAAGAGTGTTGTCGAATTCCCCGTGAAGGGCTCTGGACAAACTCCTCTAGATTCCCCTTGAATGGGTTGAGGTGCCGCGTTGGCTCTCTTGGTTAAATACAAGTGTTAGCAAACAACCCAAGCAAGTATATCAATATGAGCACAAGGAATATATCATGCATATAAATGTAAAGACAATAATTGAATGCAAGATATAAACAAGTAAGGGAGAGAGAGAAAAAGGCAATCGCAAACACAAGGGTATGTTTCGAGGTTCGAGCACACTTGCTCTACATCCCCGCCTTCGACACACGAAGGATTTCCACTATGCAAGATCCCAATAGATCTCTCCTCGGTGCCGCAACACCTACAAGCCCTCAGACTCCCTAGTCCCGTACACACGCAAGCTCACTAGCTCGCCGAGGCCGCACCTCGAACCAAAGAGTTCACAACCGAACTCCAAACCACCACGAGCACACTTGCCCGTCTTCTCAAAGTACATGAATGAAATCTTGGTGATCCAACACTTTGATCACCAATGAAAGCTCTCACTACAACACTCCTATAAGATGAATAGATCAATGGATGCTCAAGTGTTTGTGTGAGAAAACAAGGATGAAAGCTATGGTGAAAAAGTCAAGAAATCTCTTTTAACACACTCTAAATAAAACTCCCTTTAGATTGGAAGTATTAGCTCTTTATTTTGTGGAGAAAAACTCTTCTGAAAGAATAGGAAAAACTGGCTCTAAAACTATCTCCAAATCTTGTTGAAAATAGTTCACAAAACCCCAAATATATAGGCTGTCAAAAACTAGCCGTTGGGGCTTTGTCAGAACTGCCGGTCGACCCGTGCAGTCGACCGCCAATGGTCAGAAATCCGACCGTTGGAGCCACGGTCGACCGCCTGGGTCGACCGACCCACTGGAGCTGAGAGTCGAACTCTCTGTCGGTCGACCCGTACGGTCGGCCGAACTTTCCAGAGAGCTCTGCTCTCTGGAGCGGTCGACCCGTACGGTCGGCCGTCCTCCAGTGCACAAAGGCGTGCACATCTGTGCACGTCGGTCGACCGGTCCGGTCGGCCGACTTCAGTATTAGTCGACTATAAAGGAAGCAAGTCGACTTATACGAAGCCTGAAACAGTTTTCTGGGATTAAAAAGTTAGTCTTTTTGGCTCAAATAAAATCCCATAAAATACTTAAAAATTTACAAAAATAGTTTAACCAATATACTTTGATAAACAAACATGCTTGCACAAAATCAAGGCATGTTATAAAAGATTGGACTATTCTTGTAACTTGGAAATATTTGGCTCAAGATAAAAACTGTATTTCCAAAACAATGATTTTCAAAAACATGTTTTTCCAAATCTTCATCAAATATAAAAACAAGATATACTTTTAAGGCATAGTGTGTATGGATATGATCCACTACACAATCACAATGAAATATCTATGTTTTTGTCATAAAGCTCTAAACTTAGTTTTGGTTAAAAGATAAGTATATGAGAAACACCAAAAACCAAAATAGTATTTTCTAAACTAGAAAATCTTTTGTAAAACAAAACTATCAAGAGTGTGTGTGCATGGTATACTTGAGCAATCCACCAACTATCTATCCTTTACATTTTACTCTAAAACAAAAACAAAAATCTTATACCTAGACACAAGTCTTCATCTTCTTGAAGTCTTCACTTGAAGGCTTCTCATCTTCTTGACTTGGTCCAAGCTTGATACAAAAGCTCCTTGGATCACACCGTGCTAGCTCCAAATCTTGACATTTTATCCTTTGTTGAGCTGTGCACCTACTAAGATCTTAATAATGAATCTTTTACTAATTAAACACAAGATCATTAGTAAACATAACTTCATGAGTTGATCATCATCAAAACTAGGGTGATAGGCCTTTGGGCCAACAGGAGTGTGTTCTCCTTCCATTGGGGATGAATGTGGTATATTCATATGTTCAATTCTAACTTTGAATGAATGAGATATTAAAGTCTAAAATTTGCCTAATTCAAAAGCCAAGCGGGGACTGAAGATAGCTAAAAGCATTTAGTCTCACATTGGACATGGGATGGAAGTTTGAAGTGTTTAAATAGAGAAAATGGGAACAAAGGGTGTGCCTTTTGGGTACTTGAAGTTTCGCGCCATTAGGGGGAAACTATGCCCGCGCGCACGCGCCGGTGCTGGAGCTTGGAGCCCGGGGCTGAGGTTCGGGTTCGGGTTCGGGTTCAGGTTCCCTACCCAGTCCGGTTCTTTTTGAACCGGGTCTCACAGGTATGGTGTTACAGCGGATCGCGCCCGCTCCGCTATCCAGACCCGCGCAATGGCTGATAGGAAACAACACGCGAACCATTGCAACAGTCTGTGCGGTTTCTGTCTGGAACAATCCTTGCAACAATTCAGATCGAATCGTTGCAACCGTTCAGACTCCCGCCCTTCCCAGAGCACTATAGCGCTCCTTTCTTTCATTTTTAACACACAGAAATTAGAGAAAATGCACAACAAAAAAGCTCTCTCTCTGTCCCCCTTCTTCTGCAACTCGGATTCTGAAGTGAAGTGAAGAAGTAACTCGGATTCGTCCTGAAAGAAGGATCAGAAAATTTAACAGATTCTTTAATAGAATTGTTGTCTGAATCTGTGACTTCTAAAGAAGAATACTATTCTATCTTCTTCCTTTCTCTATCGTGGGTGTTCCTCCAATATAAAGACAAATATTCTCCCTGAGATTTGTCTTGGTCCTACTGCTTTGATAATCATGTGAAGGTACTAGTTAACTATGGTTCGACCGTACGGTGATTTGGTGGTGCTATCCAAATACCGTAAAGGAGTGTTATATCTTGAGAGACCAGCGTCCAGTAACCCGTTGCACTATAGCGGGGAACGTAATTGTCTTAAGAAGATTCACTATAAGCGTACCTCACTCCAAGTACTGTATAAGTGAATTAATATTCTTTATACAAGGGTTATAATGATATATAGTATATTGAGACTGACTTACTCCAGTCTAATTGGTATTAACCAAGGAAGGTAATTGAAGGGTGGTTCTTTAACTAAGGAACGTTCTATTGAACGGAAAACCTCCCACCTGATATTCACTGACCTGGCCAATTAGATCGGTGACATTGATTAGTTGTCAGATTGATTCCTAAAACTAACAATACTAAATCGGATCCTCCTCTTCACCAACTGTTGTGGAGATATTCCGACACGATGGATCGAACGGTCAATTTCTGTAACGCCCCGATCCGGCGGGTACGGAGACGTTACTACGACGTATATACGCAGGTCAGAAATACCCTCACGTATATACGCTAAGCATCAGTACAGGTAAGAATCAGAGTACGAAAGCACGTGGTGCATTCTACATTCCAACATATGAGTATAATTACAAAATTATCATCAGATGTAACACAATATTACAAGGATATTACATCACTGATGGCACAAATGCGAGAATACAAAGAGATATACAAGTATGAACAGTATAAATGGCGCTTACGAGTTACAATAGGAAAACTCGAGAGATGCACAGGGGGCCTGGAAGGATAGGGCTTCGGACGGTCTGCTGGAGATACACTCTTCAGTTGTGCCACTCTGATCAGTAACTAGGAGAATCCACATGCTCTAAGCTCCATGACCTGGACATGGAGATCTAGGGGATTCAGAACTCCCCGACAAGTGGTGAACTGAATGCCAAGTGGCGAGCATAGATAAGCACACGTGTATTGATAAATCCGAATCATAAACATGCATTAAAAACCATATCGTGGGCACATGCATGCAAGAGCAAGTAGATATACAGTAAATGATATCAACCAGGAAGTACTCATGGTATGATAAGATAAGAGCTGGAGACTAGTGGAATAGAACACAAGTCGTAAAGCAGGATGTAAGCAGTTATAATATAATAATGGTCATAAACCGGAAATTCGATGTAAAACTCGATGACCAAACTCGGCAAGCATACAACGGATACATAGTTGGCATCTTTTGTTACTATTATTATTACTCGTCTTACCCAGATGTCAAGATATGTGAACTAGCGTCCCAGTACACATATATTCACATCTGAGTAAAGCAAGATTGTTATTGAAAACCAACGGGGGTATCAACGAATAATGTTTACAGTGGGCCTCGTGTATGCCCGGGACCACGGTCCAGGACATTCCGTTGCTGGTGCTCGGAACCGGCCGTAAGGCGTACAAGAGGGTCTTATACAGTGCCCTTATCAAGATGGCACTAGGAAGGAGGGAGCCAACACTCCCCTCTGTTGCCTGAAGGCCGACAGTTCAGACCGAAAGTTTTAGTTGCACAACATACGTAGTACCACTGTAAACACGAACATATATTGATAGCCGCAAGTTTTTCCCGACATGTAAGTTGTTCCTTTTATGATTTATTATGTAATTATCAATTTACGGGAATAGCAGGTACAAGACATGATCAGGAATTCAGGAGTACATGAGTACTATGATTCAGGTCATTGTATATATAATATAGGATAACAAGTACATGATTCGAGTCAGTATATGTAATATAGGATAACGAGTATAGTATTCTCGTAAATATGATAGTCACATGTCAAATATTAATATAACAGTAGGCGGGTGATAAGTCATGTTATAATATGAAGCAATTGCAAAGTAGTAGCATGTCGGGTGTCAGGTGATAACATGACATGAGAGCGATATCAGGCAGATGACAAGAGACAACATAGTAAATGTAATCATGTCAAGTGATACAGGAAAATGGTACGATATACAAGAGTGGTACGAATACCAGAAAACCATGCAATTTTAGGAAAAATAGTATAAGTAAGATTTCAAACTCTTCACAACCATAAATAGAAGAATCGATAAACTGGCAGACATGTAATTCAGTAAACAAGCGAACATCTAAGCGGAGCTGGAGCGAAGCTAGTATACAACACTAAATGCTATCATGCTCGGCGAGGTTACCGCTCCAGTATAACTAGACACATGTGTCACGGCAAGCGTATGAACGCCATACTACCACTCACGGGAAAGCCATGCTCACGGGGTAACTATGCTAGAACAGAGTAAGCGGTAGAGTGTTGATGCTAGGTCCGCCTATCAGGTGTAGCACAGAGAAAGTCCAGAGAACTTTAAATTCTCAGAGGTTGTACCCGGAGGTTAGGCCCGAAGGCAAGAGTACCTGCAGAAGGTGTTAGTTCCAGATACAATTATATAAGACAGTACAAGTCGACCCGACGAGCGCATCGCCTGAATACAGAAAATACTGTAAAATCCATGATCTCTAGAATTCAGGTAACCAACGCGTAAATGTGTTAAAGAGAGTGATAGAGAGAGGAGGAAATCAAGAGAGAGAAAGAGAATGAGAGAGGGGAGAGAGAAAGAGAGAGCTAGAGAGAGAAGTCCATAGAGAGAGTACAGAGGGAGAGAGAATACAGGGGGGAGAGAGTGTACAAGGAGATGCAGTGTTGAGAGTGAGACGTGGGGGTCGCGTTGCATAGATTTCCACAAATATGGGGTTCGAGACTCGCGTTTAACTCATAACATGAGAAGACCGCAGACATGAGCATGAGCTCCGCGTCGCGCTGATACAAGAATGCGAAGGTCGCGTTAAAGAATTACTTGGATGTGGGGGTAAGCTCCGCGTCTTTCAATTAAATACCAAGAGAAAGAGAGACGCAAGGATAAGGGAGTGAGAGAGTCACAGCGATGGGAGAAAAGGAGAGACGCAGAGTTGGGAGAAAAACAGAGAAGGAAAGAAAAGGAAAGGAAAGGAAAAAGAAAGGAAAGAAAGAAAGAAGGAAATAATGAAAGAAGGAAAGAAAGAAAGAAAGAGGGAAAATGGAGGGATGGACGGCCAGGCCTCGCCGGCGGCCAAGGGTTGGCCGCCATGGGGGCAGCCTAAACCCTAGCCAAAGAGGGGTGCAAGTCTAGTTAAATTTGAAATTTTAGAGTTTTGAAAATGGTGTTTTGGAGAGTAACAAGTAGGTTCGTTCAAAAGAGAATTCCAATGAGAAAAAGATAACGCGATTGGTGGTGATTAAGGTGGCGTAGGTGGTGGTAGAAATGGTGAAGAAGCTAATGGTGGAAGTGGGTTTCTTGGTGGAAAAAGAAGAAAAAGAAGGTGGTGTTGTTGGAATGGAGGAGGAGATGAAGGGGGGAATGGTGGTGGAATTGGTGGTGGAGAAGGTGGAGAGGGTGGTCAGCCAAGGAGGCATCATAGCACTTTGGCTTACTGGAAATGAAGGAGGAAAATGAAGAAGGAAGGAAAAAAAATGAAAGAGAGAGAAGGAAAAAGGGGTGTGCATATAAAGGGGAAGTTAAGATTATTACAAGTTTGCCATTGAGTTGAAAAGAAATGAGACTCGCGTCTCATTTAAATGGGACCCGCGTCTATTAATTACCCAAACGCGGGGATAAGACCTACGTCCAGAGGAAAACGCGAGAGTCGCGTTTGACAGAAGAGACTAAAAA
The DNA here is from genome assembly GCA_038442645.1 of Agave tequilana. Taxonomy (NCBI): domain Eukaryota; kingdom Viridiplantae; phylum Streptophyta; class Magnoliopsida; order Asparagales; family Asparagaceae; genus Agave; species Agave tequilana. Next base: position 173,347 of record JAVJIF010002785.1, read on the forward strand.
AGCATGATGAACTGATCAGAGTTAATCTTGAAGGACATTAGTATTAAATGCAGAATGGAGAGATTCTCTGCATTAAAGATAGAATCCATGTTTGCTGAGCCTCGCGTCTAGCGAAGAGGGAGAAAATAGAAAAAAGAGAAAAGTAAAATATCTGGATAAAATTTCGGCATTTGAGAAAACACCGAAAACTCTAGAAACGCCTGAAAAATGAAGTAATTCGAAAGGTTTTCCAAAATTCTCAAAAATAATAAATATTATTTTAAGATGTTTGGATAAAAATATTTTCAGAGATTCAATCTTGTTTTCAAGATAAAAATTCTGAAGTCAACCGTTGTACCGGTCTACACCGGGTCGGCCGGATTTTGATAAATTCTGAAAAATCTCAGAAAATACATTAAAAAAGAAAATAAGATGCTAAGAAGCAATGTGAAAGCGGAATTTAAAAATTCAATTCCGATTGTAAGCTAAAATCCTGGAATCAACCAGCAATACTGGCCGACACCAAACCCGGTGGAATTTTGATAAATTTAGAAAATTCTCAGAAAAAATATTTAAATAGAAAATGTAATTTTAAGAAATAATGTGAAAAGTAGTTTCTAGAAATTCAACTCCGTTTGTAAATTAAAAATTCGAGAATCGGTCAGCGATACTGGTCGACACCGATTTTGAAGATTTTCAATTTAATTCAGGAAAATTTCAGAAAATCATAGAAAATTTAAAATATTTAAAAATGATGTTTGAACTGAAATCAGTCAAATCAGAATAGCGAAAAGACCAAATCGAGCAATACTCCAAGATCGGATTTGCAGTTCAGACTAGGGCTGACTCCGAGTCCACGAATCCGGATCCAAGGCAAAATGATTATATAAATAATTCATAATACAAAACAAATACAAGAAGTAAATCAAAAAAATACGGTCGAGAAATCTGAATACGCAACTAAGTACGTATTCTGGGAGCGAGGGTGTTAAAATTTCGCACCGCGGAGAATGAAAGTAACTCAGAAATTTACACAGAGAGTAAGTCAAGATACAAGATTTTACGTGAAAACTCAATTTGGGAAAAATCACGAGAAGGAGGGAGAGAATTCACTATTTTCAAAAGATTAGTAAACTCTATAGAGGTAAAACTTTATTTACAATTTCTGATACAGTAAAAACTGATTTGTCTTTTTCAGTCGAATTTTTTTTGGCTCTCCCTTCAATGTCCAACTCTTGGTGTATAAATACCCTGAGAATCGTTATTGGTAGTGCGAATCATATGGGTTTCCATAACCGCATGATTTACATGTTGAGATTTCTTCATGACGGTCTGAATTGTGTTCTTAATTGCTGGAGAGATTCCTACTATTTTCTGTAGCAGCCTCCGTAAAAATAGGAGTTGTTGTATGTTTGAAATGAGAGACGATCTGATGGTGTAAGGATCTTCATAAATGTAAGCAGTGATCAAGGAGATCGGTTGCTGCTTCTGTCTTGCCCGGAATGAGAAGCATGGACCTTAAGATGGTGATGTTCTTGAAAGGAGGAGTGATCTCGGGACAGTTGAGTCTTTAAACGGAGGAGTGACCTCGTGAACGGCGGAATGATATCTGGGGGAGATGTTTCACTAGTATATCTTGTTGTCTGTCTAAAACACATATCGTGAACCTGATGCAGAGCAGAATTTGACCACTTCACTAAGTTACGTTTAGCGGCTATTTTGCAACACTGAAAGTTTGGAAAGCAAAATACTAATTGTTTTATTCGTGCAGAGTGACAACTAACAAGCAACAATAGATGAGGAATTAGAGTGGTCTCTTGAATTTCGATCGTCCCATCCTCTTTGGAACAAGAGGACGGAGCCAATTGACATCATAAATTGTCAGTAATGTTTTTGAGTTAAAATTAATTACGAGTACAAGTTTAAAGGACAGAGGAGGGCATAATGGTAATTTTGGTGATTCAAAAAAGGAGCTCAACGGGGGACACCGCAACCGAACGACTCCACGAGCTGTTACACGCGACAACGGGAAACGTGTTTTTGGGCCGTCGCGAGTGTTTACACTGACACGTGTGAACGCAATGGTCCCGGGCCGCACGTGCGAACGCCGCATGCCAGGAAACTCCCACGGTCAAGTCTCTTGTGGGCCCCGCTCGCTGTACTTCCGTAGGTTGTGGTATGTTCCCACTGCAGGATCAGTCACCTTATTTTCGCTTGAAAATGCACCTTCAAACCAGTCTGTAATTTTGCACAAAACTCCCTTTTAAAAATTAAAAAAAAAAGATAAATACACCTGAAAAATTTATGACTGGAATCAAGTTTTTATGCCAAAAAGAAAAAGGAAAACCTTAAAGAGTGGTTTTCATTACAGTTTTCGGTAACAAAACTATCACTTTTAATTTTGTGATCCAACATTTTCTCTTATAATCTCCAAAATATTCAATTGCTCTGAGACATATTTATCGGCCAATTCGCTTAAATCACACTCTCTGTTAATAATTTGCATTTTTTTCCAAAAAAAATTTCCTTAAACTAGTGAGACATGTAGCTCTCACCTCCTTTTCATTTAAAAGATAAAAAAAAAAAAAAAAAAAATTAACACTACATAAATAGTTATAATTTCTCTTCAAGAATTCACTCTCAGAACTATTATATAAATATCAGTCAAATACTCTTAAATACTCACCAATGTATATAAACGATTTGAAATCAACTATACTTGGGAGAAAAAAAATGAAAATGAGAAATATCATAATCGATCTGTAGAACAATCATGCGATTTAGTGGTCAAAAAAGTATATATGACCTCTTTATTTTCCTCAGCTAACATCCATTTTTCGTATGTACTTCCCATTAGTAGCAAAGTCAGTCATTTTCTTCAAATATGAATATAAAATAAAGTCCAACTTCAACCTATTCATGCCCATATTTTGCTAAAAACAACAAAAGAAAACAAAACACGAGCAATACCGAGATCAAGTGGTCCATGTCTGCCCCCACAAACCCTATCCTCTCAAAAGCTAAGATCCGAACCCATCTCCAAAATTTAATCCAAAACCCAAATAAAAATTATCCCTAAACCCAGAATTCTTCCTCATTAACCGACTGCCCCTCGAAGAAGTGCACAAACTCCAACAGGAACACGCTTTATACAGAACGCTCAGAGTCATCCTCAGTTTCATTCGTACACTGTGTTAATTGATCTAAATAAACTACTAATTATTAGATTAACACTAATTCCACAAATTTTCGTTCACTTTCAGTTTCTGCCCAGCTTGTCTTCTCCCTTGTCCTGGTCAAACTCACTAAACTGACACAATTAAAAAACTCATTAACTTGCTAATCCTGTCCTGACTCAGTTAAATTGTGAGGGGAAGGACTTTTTGTTGACAATGAAAAAGAACAGATCAGATCAAAAGAAAGGAACAAGATTGCAAATCTATCAAAGATAACACACATAGAGCACCATAAATTACGTGAAAAACTCAAAAATAGGGAAAAATCATAGAGTCGCTCGTAAATCCATTATTATCGAGAGATTACAGGGAGATAAAGAAGAAGACCTTACAACCGCTCTTTACAAAAGCTTTAGATTTTCACCACACACACTCGAATTTGATGCATCTCTTTTTATAGAGAAAACTAGGGTTACAAGTTGTGACATCTCTAAACTGCTCTTAACACGTGGCTTGAATTTCCTGTATCATGAAGCTTTCAGACTGGACCGCATTCACTGTGCCTCAGGAATGTTCCTCTGGTCTGTCGTTCAGAGTGCTCCTCCCTAGACTTCGAGTGATCCCCCGAAAACTTGACCATGCCTCCATCTGAAACTCCAAGCTCATCCACACTCACCTGTAGTACGCCTTTACACAGGGAGTTAGCAAGATAATCCAGTCTTCCGGAGACTTTCTTGAGGCCATGCCTCCGAGTCACCAATAATGGACTTCCCGACTTCCTAACTCCCACTGCGACTGGGCCTCGCAGTTCTTTCTGCGTAATACTTCTCAGAGGGCGATTCTTGTCAAAGTCGGCAATCAAGCTTCACAAATTTCAATAATCTCCCACTTGGAGACTGAGAGTCGACGTAGCAGCATCAAGTCTCTCTATCTCGTTCTCGACTAATAATGACTCCGAATGATTCAAACTCGGATCCTCAGGCTTAAAGACCCATAGAAGCTAAACAACTTTTCAGTTTCTCCACTGTGACCATCTTGATCAACATATCTGCTGGATTCTGACTTGTGTGTATTTTCAGCAATGAGAACACACCATCCTTCAATAGCTTGCGGAGAAAGTGATACCGCACATCAATATGCTTGATTCTATCATGATAGATCAGATTATTTGCAAGGTCAATTGCGCTCTAGTTGTTACTGTGCAGTGATGGACCCTCCTGCTCCTTCCCGATCTCCTTCAGTAAATCATTCAGCCATATCAGCTCCTTGCAAGCTTCTATCGCTACGACATACTCGGCTTCCATCATCGACAAGGAAACTATCTTTTGCAGCCTCGACACCCAGCTCACAGCTCCACTTTTCAAAGTGAAGACATAACCAGTGGTACTCCTTCGACTATCTACATCACTCGCAAAGTTAGAGTCAACATATCCCAGCAGCTAAACGTCTGTGACTCCATAGCACAATGTCATATCTGAACTGCCCTTCAGATATCTCAGGATCCACCCACAGCTCTCCAATGCTCCTTCCTGTAGTTGTTCATGTATATACTGACAACTCTCACTGCTTGAGCAATGTTTGGTCTCGTGCAGACCATAGCATACATAAGGTTGCTCACAACTGATGCATATGACACCTCCGACATGAGAGTTGTTGATCGAGATTTTACCTATACACAAAAATAAGGAATTATATTTAGAACAAGTTGTGCAAGGTGCTCAATACTATCCGCGGTAGCAAAGGCTATGCGGGTCGTGATCCTCAGGGAGGGACTAGCGATGGAAGCTTTGTCAATAAGTTATCTCTCAAAATTATTTTCTTTAAATTAACAAAAAGAATAGTTAAATTTAAGTTAGGAAGAAGGCGGTAGATTATGAAGATGGAGGATTAGAGGTGGTATTTATAATGAGATGAGAAAGAAAGAATTGGGAGATGGTGATTTAATCTACAAAAATAAAAGAAAAGAAAAGAACTCTTACCTTAACTTGGTTGAGGAAATATGTGAAAACCTTACATGTTCTACCTTGCTTTGGAGGCGTTCAACGCATAAACCATAGGATCAAACTCAGTCCCCTATTCGCATTATATCATCAAGTTGGGCAAGTATGAAGTGATACGGACCTTGAGGAGGAGAACATCTCTATGAAGTATCGTTGGCACTCGCAAAGACTCGTTATACTTGTGCTTCGGAAATCACTTGCATGTTCATCAATCAACCAACAGAGATAAAAATAGAAAAAGAGAAGAAAACGAAAAGGAACATAAAGCAATGAACAAAAGAAAAATATTACCTTTATTGCTTTTAATCAATGGCAGAGAAGAGGAAGGTACATCGGTGTCACGCTCAACATAAGCCTCTCTATCTCTTAAAAGAAATAAAAATTACAAAAGAAAAACCTAACTACAAACTAGAAAAAAACCTAAAAACCCTAGCTTTGGCCCTGTACTGCGCTGGACGCTCTTCTCGGTTGCACTGCAGGGGGTATTTATAGGAGCAGAAGGAGGTAGAGTCCCAACACAACTCTCCCACGAAAACGGGTATCTGGATTTGACAGGATTGCCGCGGAAACGCGGCTTGGGCCGCGTTTCCGCGGCTTTATGGTGGTTGCTGGCCACGCGCTTTGGCGCGTGGCCTCCCCTGGTCCGTCCATCTGGGCGTTTCCTTCTGGAAGTTGAATCTCGGCTCTTCATCTTTGGATTTGGATATAACTTGGGAAGCAAGTTACCTAAATCCCAAATTTTTTATCCACGAATTTGTGATCCTTCTTTGGCTTTTATTCTCATCCTGCAAGTGTTTAGGGTTGAATAGAAGTCTATCCTTCCCTCTTCTTTGTATTTGCAACTTTGGCCCTTGTGTATTTGCAATTTTGACAATTAGTATTTGCACTTTTGCACTTGGGCTTGAATATGGGCTTTTGGGCTTCTTTTTAGGCTTTATTTCTTTATTTTAATATTTTGAGGCCTGCACACAATAAATCATAAAATATTAGTAAATGTGCAGAATTATATGAATAAATATGAAAATGTGATGGTAAATATAATGATAAAAATGTACTTTTCACTACCAATCACACCCCCACACTTATCTTTTTGCTCGTCCTCGAGTAAAAATCAAAGAAAAAGAAAAAGAAAAGAAAAATTAATCTAACCTAACTCACTTTCGTAGGAATCACGGTTGCACTTAGCATGTGCAACAAGCCGTTAAACCCCTAGGTTACCCTAGAGGACGAGTGTTGTCTCGTGAGGGTTTTCAGCGGATTACACCCACAAAATCCATAAAAAGGAAATATTTGAAATACTTTTAAAAAGACTAAGTAATCTATAAGTTTTTAGGATCCTCATTTTTATTCATTCTTAGACTTAGTCTTTATAAAGTAAATTGTTTTCCATTTTAGGTTAGGGTCAAAATTGAATTTTTGTATAGTCTTTTTCGTTACCCTAAGTCATATGCATCCTTATTAATTTTTACTAGGAATTCCTTAACTTGGACTTTCATGCCTCTTTATTTGTTTAAATTTCTTTTTTTAATATGTATAACGCATCTAATTTTCTTTCGTATAAGCATCAAGGCTTCTTGAGGCCCTCATACCTAACTAATTGACCATTAGATGTGTTAGTATATATGTAATATTTCTTAGTTTTCTTAAGCTTTCTAATCTACCCATGTAGCGAACTTAAAGTCGGTGGCTCCCAAACCAGTCAGCTTTAGGGCACCAAGTGAGAAAACACCCCGCGGACTCAAATTCAAGTGAACTAGGCCCCAAAACTAAGGACTTTATTTTATTTACTCACCTTTAGGCATGAATACTTATGCTTCTTGAGGCACATGTATCCAGCTTAATTAGTGATTTTCTTTTTTTTTATATATGAGGCACAAAGGTCTTCGTCTTAGAATCCTAGATATGCATTAGGTATGCACATTTCATTAAGGTAAAAATCAAGACTAATTAATTATTCAATTTCTCCTCCTATACCTAAAATTTAAACAATTTATTTATTTTGACCAAGTTTTTAGAAATCCTAATCATGATTTTCCTAATTCTTAAGATCAACTTAGATTTCTTTCAAAAGATAAGTCAAAATATTGTCCTTTTTATAAGTTTTTTTTTCAGATTTTTTTTATTAGCAGATTTTTGTTAGTTTCTACCTATGTTAGTATGTTAGTAAAGCCCACCCCCACACTTATCTCATGCATTGTCCTCAATGTATGAATGTATGCATGTATGCATGAAAAAGAACAAGGGAAGGCAGAAGTTACCTTAAGGTGGTGGTTCCGTGGTGGTCTAATTGGGCCAAGCGTTGCTACCCAATCAAGATAATGTGGTAGTTCACGGGACCTACCTTTATTGACCTCTTTTTTATTTACATATTTACAGTCCCCAGAATGAATAGGATCATGGAAGATCCTCTCGTGAAACTTACTCCCTTTACATGACCAGTCCTGGAAGATCATCACAGAGTCATGGTCTATACCTATGTCAATCAAAAGAATGTGACTTGATAGAATGGTTGATTTGGACTCAAGAATGATCGGTTCAGGAACTAATACCGACTCAGGAAAGAAACTCAAATCAAGTAAGGGTTCAGGAGTTGGGCTAGGTTCAAGAATTGGGTCCAAGTCAAGAAATTGAAACTCAAGTCCACAATCATTTTCCCACAATTGAATGTGACTCAATGTTGGTGATTCAAGTTCAGGAATGATAGGTGTGGGAATCAAACTGACTCTAAAATATTACCTAAGTCAGGTAACAAAATAGGAGTCAATAATGATTCGGGAATTTGAACTTGATCACAGAAAAGGAAAAATTTGCCAAGTTATCAAAATTTGAAGTTTCGGCAAGTTCAAGTGATGGTACTGAATTAGAATCTTGTTGTCCAAAGCAACTGGGGTCGTCGGCTTTAAGAGATTGGTCAGCGATATCAGAATTGGCCGGACGGTGAGAACGCAAAGATTGAACCATCATATCTATGTCATGATCACGGGCTAATCTAGCCTGAGTCATGGCTGCAAGCATCCTTTCATAGTTGATAGGTGCATCATGTTGTGATTGGACTTGAAAAGATGAAGTGTAATCGTGATGAAGTTGTGAGTCGGTGAACTCACACATAATCATGTCTGCGATTGATGGTAATTGTTGCTTGGACTCATGCATACTTATCATTTCCCTGATAGATGGTATTCTATTCTGAATGGGTGGATCTGAGTATGACTCTTGGGAATATTGTGGACAAGGTGGAGACGGAGGACAAGTCGGTTGAAAATTGGACTCGGGGGAAGCAAAACCCCATGAACTCTGTGAAGAGTTGAAAGTATGAAAATTATGGTCATAAGATGGGGGGTATGGGTTATATTCATTCGGATAAGACCATTCCGGCACACTAGGTTGGTCAAAGTTGGGATATGCCGAGTTGGTAATATTCGAAAAATAGTTAGGTGTGTAATATGGATTAAAATTGGAAAAATTATTATTATATGCCATATCACACCACACAAAAAAAAAAAAAGAAAACAAACAAATAAACAAACAAAAAGAAAAAATTCTAACCTAAGTTAGGGTAGACCTATGACCTAGACGACTCCTAACTGGTTAGACTGTCCACGGGAGGTAGGGTGCAGACTTTGACCACAAGTTAATCAGCCAGGTTAGGGCAAGAGTGGTGGGAGGTTTTCCGTCAAAGACGTTCCTTAATTAAATAACCACCAATCTTCGGGCTTTCGGCCCTCAATCCCCTTCCTAGACACTGATTTGGTAGGAGTCAACTTCCAGCACTGTTCCCCCTTAGGATAATCTCCTAATTGAGTGTGAGATGTCCCTAGGGCCAACGTCTACTTAATTTTAATTAGGCTTGGGTTAGTGAGTGCTTGGAATCTGGTTTTTGGGCCAAGGAAGGGTGATGAAATCCCCACCTTATCTTGTTAATGGGTTATGCCCTTAGAATAAATTTGTGCAAGTGTACAAAATATGTAAATAAGATTCACTCAAAGCATCAACCAAGAGATAAGTCCTATTCTACATGCAATGCGAACGTACCTTGCTCCAGCACTCTTCAACAGTAAAATAAAGGAATTGAAAAGACACGTGCCTAATATGCAAACGTCTAATCAATTTTTTATCTTTTACAACAAATATTTTACTGTTGAATTAATTAGCAGTATACAGGTTTATCGCAGAACAAATTTTAACAGAGAAGAAAACAAATCTTGCACTTTTTAGCAACCTGCAGAAAGATACGTTAGTAGTTCACTACTATTGCCGCGGATCCGCGGCTATTGCCGCGTTTGCGCAGCAGATGAGTAGGCTCTGCTGCTCTGCCTTCTAGGGCAGAGGCACAAAGTTGCTATATTTCCACTTCTGCTGTTGTTTTTCTGTTCTCCAAACCTGCAAACAGAAAAGAATAAACGAATTAGTTAATAATTAATTTTTTTTTTTAGAGATAAACTTACCATCCCTCCCCGGCAACGGCGCCAATTTATTGATCGAGATTTTACCTGTACACAAAAATAAGGAATTAGATTTAGAACAAGTTGTGCAAGGTGCTCAATACTATCCGCGGTAGCAAAGGCTATGCGGGTCGTGATCCTCAGGGAGGGACTAGCGATGGAAGCTTTGTCAATAAGTTATCTCTAAAAATTATTTTCTTTAAGTTAACAAAAAGAATAGTTAAAGTTAAGTTAGGAAGAAGGCGGTAAATTATGAAGATGGAGGATTAGAGGTGGTATTTATAATGAGATGAGAAAGAAAGAATTGGGAGATGGTGATTTAATCTACAAAAATAAAAGAAAAGAAAAGAACTCTTACCTGAACTTGGTTGAGGAAATATGTGAAAACCTTACATGTTCTACCTTGCTTTGGAGGCGTTCAACGCATAAACCATAGGATCGAACTCAGTCCCCTATTTGCATTATATCATCAAGCTGGGCAAGTATGAAGTGATACGGACCTTGAGGAGGAGAACATCTCTATGAAGTATCGTTGGCACTCGCAAAGACTCGTTATACTTGTGCTTCGGAAATCACTAGCATGTTCATCAATCAACCAACAGAGATAAAAATAGAAAAAGAGAAGAAAACAAAAAGAAACATAAAGCAATGAACAAAAGAAAAATATTACCTTTATTGCTTTTAATCAATGGCAGAGAAGAGGAAGGTACATCGGTGTCATGCTCAACATAAGCCTCTCTATCTCTTAAAAGAAATAAAAATTACAAAAGAAAAACCTAACTACAAACTAGAAAAAACCTAAAAACCCTAGCTTTGGCCCTGTACTGCGCTGGACGCTCTTCTCGGTTGCACTGCAGGGGATATTTATAGGAGCAGAAGGAGGTAGAGTCCCAACACAACTCTCCCACGAAAACGGGTATCTGGATTTGACAGGATTGCCGCGGAAACGCGGCTTGGGCCGCGTTTCCGCGGCCTTATGGTGGCGGCTGGTGATTGGTTGCTAATGTTACATATTTAATGTCACATTTCCATACTTATTTTAGAATAAAAGCCTGCATTGTCCTAATTATTTGTTTAATTTATTTGCAGGCCCAATCCTTAAGGAGATGAAGAGAAATGAGCCCAAAAGCCTACCAGAATTCTGAATTAAATCAGAATTAATTCGCACACACAAAATCAGGGCAAAAATCAAGAGGTTGAAATCGGTTGAGAAGGATCCTCTCAGAATCGATCGGTTAAAGCCAAGAATCCAAGGCCATTTCGTCAGAATCCGGAGCTCAAACGACAAAACCAACAAAGGATAAAGCTAGAAGAAACCCCCGGAGAGACCCACCAACAGGGTATGGCCATCTGGCCACACCCTGGCCGCGGAAACGCGGCTTTTGCCGCGTTTCCGCGGCAATCTTAGGGAGTTAGGGGGAACGTTTGCTCCCCCGACCTCCCCGGGATTCTGGTTGTTGGGTTATTGGCCTATAAAATGGCAATTGTTGTGCTGAAATTGGACGCCAATGCAGAGTTAGGATTTAGACTAGTTTTTCATTTCTTTAGTTTAGGTTTTGTTTTTCTTTTTCATGTAATTGTAATTTTCATTTATGTAAATAAGAGGAGATCAGACTTTCATCGAAGAACAAGAATGAAGCTGGAGCTATAGTGACAATGGTGAGGTTTTCTTTCTTTTCTTTGATTGTTATGAAATCGAATCTTTATTCTTTCTGTGTATGTATTTATGTTTAGTTTTCTTCGTCTTCTTCTTTTCTACTTCACTTTTCTTTTTACAACTGTCTTCCAAGTGAGTCTAAAAGCATCGAAAGAGCCTTGCCTTTGCGAGTGCCACCGATAGCTCATGACGATGGAATTGTGAGTCTCCATGTATCATTTCATACTTGAAGTAGTCTTGATGATGTAATGTGGAAGAGACCAAGAATCTAATCTTATGGGCTATGCGCTGAATGCCTCCACTTTAAGGTAAAAACGTCGCTGAAGAACTCAAGGTAAGCTTTTGGTAAAAAGAATGTAAGTAATTGTCTTTCTTTCTTTTCTTTTATTTCTTTAATGTAGATCACCACCTCTTCCAAATCGTTTTCACTCTTCTTTCCCAAACTCATTTGTACATAGTCGCTTCTTTCATTTTCTGATTTTTTTCACTTTCTATTCTACAACTTTCTTCTTAACTTTAACATAACTTTCTTTTTCATTTTCTTAACTTAAAAACAGAGAAGAACTTTCGTTTTGTTTTCTTAACAATTTCAATAAAGAACGTGAACGCTTCTATCGCAAAACCCTCCTTGTGGATCACGACTCGCATAGCCACTTGCTATAGCGGAAGAATTGAGCACTTGCACATCTTCTTTCTTAAGTTCTATAATCTCGTATTTTGTGTGCAGGTTTAGCCTCAATCAAATTTTGGCGCCGTTGCCGGGGAGGGTAAAATGGTTTTTATTGAAATCTAAATTTTTATTGAAAATTTTTTAGAACTAAACGAATTTTCTTCTCTGTTGCAAGTTACAGGGCAAGCAAAGCAGGAAAATAAGTTTGCAGTGACATACAAGTGGTATTGGGCCTCTGCTCTAGAAAGCAGAGACCCATTGCCCTCTGAATTGCCGCGTTTCCACGGCAAAAGCCGCGGATCCGCGACAATAAAGAGCTGACTACTAACAGGTTTTTGCAGGGCTGCTAGCTTTGCAAATTCTAGTTTGTTGCAATTATTTATTTCTTATATGCCATCACAAAAACCTGCTAATAATCAACAGTAAAAAGTTTGTTGCAAAAGTTAAAAATTGATTAGACGTTTGCATTTTAGGCACGTGTCTTTTCAATTCATTTATTTTTTACTGTTGAAGAGTGCTGGAGCAAGGTACGTATGCATTGCATTTAGCATAGGACTCACTTCTTGGTTGATTTATATCGCTTTGAGTGAATCTTACATATCTTGTACACTTGCACAAATTGGTCTTAAGGGCACTAACCCATTAACAAGATAAGGTGGGGATTTAATCACCCTTCCTTAGCCCAAAAATCACATTCCAAGCACTCACTAACCCAAGCCTAACTTAAAATGAGTAGACGTTGGCCCTAGGGACATCTCGGACTCAATTAGGAGATTATCCTAAGGGGGAAAGGTGTTGGAACTTGACTCTTGCCAAATTAGTGTCTAGGAAAGGGATTAAGGGCCGAAAGCCCGAAGGTTGGTGGTTATTTAATTAAGGAACGTCTTTTGACGGAAAACCTCCCACCAACCTTGCCCTGACCTGACTGATTAGCTTGTGGTCAAAGTCTACATTAAACCTCCCGTGGACAGTCTAACCAGTTAGGAGTCGTTTAGGTCTAGGTCTACCCTAACTTAGGTTAGCATTTTTTCTTTCTTGTTTGTTTATTTGTTTGCTTATCTTTCTTTTTGTGTGTATTCTATTGTGTGATATGGCTTATAATAATAATTCTTTCAACTTTAATAATAATTCATATTACACACCAAGTTCATTTTCGGATATTACCAACCCGGCATATCATGACTTTAACCAACCTAGTGTGCCGGATTGGTCTTATCCGAATCAATATGACCCATACCCCCATCTAATAACTATAATTTCCATAATGATTTCAACTCTTCACCGAGTCAGTGGGGATTCACCTCCCCCGAGCAAATTTCAACCACCTTGTCCTTCTTCTCCACCTAGTCCACAATACTTTCAAGATTCATACTCAGTTCCACCCGTCCAAAATAGGAAACTATCAATCATGGAAATGAGTATGCGTGAGTCCAAACACAAATCCAAAAATCTGATGGACTCACAATTTCACTACCACTTCCAAGACAATTCTTCATCTTTTCATCAAAACAATGAACATATCACCTATGAAGAGATGCTTGAATCCATGACTCAGGCTCAAGACGCTTGTAACAGTGACATAGATATGATGGTCGAATCTCTACGTTCTCACCGTTGGACCAGTTCTGATGTCACTACCAATTCTGTTGGAGCCAAAGAGTCATGTAGTTTTGGAAATCAAGATTCCATTTCAGAACAACCATTTGAACTTACCCAAACTCTAAATGATATTGATAGTTTGGCTAGTTTTCCTTTTCCTGAAATAGAACTTGAAATGATTATGATCCTGAACCCCAACTTAGTGATTCAATTCTATTTCCTGATTCGATTATGACTCTGGTATCTTCACCTGACTTTAATCTTTTCCCGAGTCAACATTGGATCCTGTACCAATTCATAAAGAAATTGAATCACCCATCTTTGAGGATTATGTTGAACTTGACCAACTTTACAATTTTGAAAATCCCATGGATAAATTGGCAAGTTCTCCATTTTTTGATATTGAACTCAATGAGATATGTGACCTAGATTCTCACATATGTGATCCAGTTCAACTTTCTGAATTAATATTGACTCCTGTTGTGTTACCAAACTTGAGTAATATTTTAGAGTCAGTTTTGATTCCCCACCTATCATTTTTGAACTTGACTCACCAACATTAAGTCACATTCCATTGTTCGAAAATACATATGGACTAGAGTTTCAATTTCTTGACTTGGACCCACTTCCTGAGCCTATTCCGACTCCTGAACCTTTACTTGACTTAAGTCACCTTCCCGAGTCGGTATTAGTTCCTGTCCTTCCTGAGTCCAAGTCAACCGTTCTATCATTTCATACTCCATTCTAGGACGAGGTGGTTGACAAATTTGACTCCGAAATTAGTTATGGAATATGGAAATTAGATGGGGTCAAATACTTAATAAAAATCCTTTTTGGACAAGTCTTTTTAATGGGTTATATTAAAGATATTTCTGGTGGGTTCCTCCGAGCCGCAAGAAAAGTTGATTGGGCCGCGTTTCGTGGACCAATTAGACCACCACCGGAACCACCACCTTAAGGTAACACTTTCCTTCCCTTTCTTCTTTTTTCATGCATCTATGCATTAATTCATACATTGAGGACCATGCATGAGATAGGTGTGGGGGAGGGTCTAACATAACTTTTCTTTTTCTTAAAAAAAAAATTTTTTTTAACATTTTTCTTTACTTTTAAAACTTTTTGAAAAATAGAAACAATATTTTGACTTATTTTTGTAAGAAATTAAGTTAATTTTAAGGAATAGGAAAATCCAAATTAGGATTTCTTATACTTGGTCAAAATAAGATTGTTTGTTTGATTTTTAGAGTTAGGAAGATAATTTGTCAAAGTAATTTGGTCTTGATCTTTACCTTGATGAAATATGCACACTTCATACACTTACACACTTAGGGTTCAAAACAAAGATTCTTATGCCTTATATAAAAAAAAGTCTAATTATTGATTAGCTAGGTGCTTTGGCCTAAGCAAGCCTTAGTATTTATGCGAAAGATGATTAGATAAGTTATATATATATATATATATATATATATATATATATATATATATATATATATATATATATATATATATATATATTATATATATATATATATATATATATATATATATACAAACAAATCTAATTATTGACTAGCTAGGTGCTTTGGCCTAAGCAAGTGATCAACATGATTTTATACCATTTTTATACTCCTAATTATCTATTATTTGTATATAAATAATGCTACTCAGGTATAGTTGGTTGAATTTGTGCAGGTAACAGGTAAAAGACAGAGAAAGAGGAATCTGGTTACATTCAGCAATAAACTCACGCAATTTGTCAAAGATTGAGGGTTGCTTTTCAGATATGTTGCGGTATTTCGGCGATAACTTTCGCTACAGGACTCCGAACGAAATCATTCAAGATGCTATGGAAAGATAATTCGAAGATCTACAACTTCTGTGTTGATAGCTTTCTCTGATTCCTCCATTTGATGGCCTGTATTCATCATTTAAAAAATCAGCCTGAGTAAAAACTGAATTAATTTGTAATATGTAATTATTAAGGGGCTGTTTTGTAAATATTCCTTATTATATAAGGAATAGGAGGGCTGCAGTTGGAGCGGTCGGCAGCTAGGGTTTTGAGATTTTTATTATTTTTTTTTTCTTGGCCAATTTTTCCTCTCAGCTGAACGTATATTTTCAGATCAAAAAGTTTGAGTCTTTCGGTTCTTCTTCTCTCGGCATAGAATTTCTCTACGTTGTTAGTTTTGTTCTTGTTCCTGTTTCGTTGATTCATCAAATCTCTTCGTCTTTTCCTCTGCACCCTCGGCCGACTTTCTTCATCAAAAGATAAAAAAAAAAGAAAAGAAAAGAGAGAGACCAGGCGCCCATTCAAAAGGAACAGGCGCCCAGTCAAAAGAAGCAGGCGCAGGGGCTCTGCGCCCACATTTGAAACCAACAGGGCCGGTTCCCTCCCATTGGAGGGAACAAATTTGAAGTAAGGGGGCGCCCACAGGCAACCCCCCACCCACCTGCAGCCTGCAGGTGCAATTCACACCTTGGCGCCCTGTGATTGGCCTTCAATTTGGAGAAGAAATCCCCTTTCACCCTGCAGGTGGCCGGCTACTACAACTGCAAAGGTAATTAATTTTTTTTAATTAGTTTAAATTGAATAGTGTAATTAATTAGTACTTCAATTAAGTTGTTAATTAAAGTTAGATGATTTTTAATTGATTTGAATAGTTTAGTTGATTATGAACTTGGACATGTGTAACTAAATTTTCATCATGTACCTAGGAAGATGAACCTAGGCTAAACTCTTGTGAATCAAGTTAGTTCTCCTATCTAAGGATGTACACTCATCTGTTGACCTACAACTTCTAGGGTGCTAATTTCTAAAACCACTAGATATTTGACAGGGTATGTGTTGAGAATTAATGATCCATGCATAGAGTTGTAACGTTCTTTTTCATATTTCATTGAAGTTGTCAATTTATTTATCTTTGATGGATCATGTAATTGAACAATACCCTGTGCTTAGATCTAGTATTCAGAATTAATCCCCCTATTAGAAGTAGGAATTTGGTGATTTGTAACGATCTAGTAGATAGACCGAGCTTGACCGCTTGAGGCTAGTTTAGGGGATTCAACCCTAGGTACATGACTCTTCTCTTTAACTAAGTTCACATCAACCTATCATCTTTTCTCCACCAATTCGGTTCGTTTGTGTTAGGACTCTTAAAGCACCATCCCTGTGGACCGACCCTCAAGTGCTACAATCGAACGACCGTGCGCTTGCGGTAATTTTAAAACGAGGAGACAGAATCTCCCCATCAAGTTTTTGGCGCCGTTGCCGGGGATCGGTGTCCTCTTTAGTCTTAGCACGTCTACCGAAAAAAAAATTTAAAAAAAAATTAAAAAAAATATTAGAAAAAATATTAAAAAAAAATTCAGTGCTACCCAAGCATCACACATTCCAACTCTATTCCTACGCTGATACATGTCAGCTTGGGAACGCGACTCAAAAGAACGTCTTTTCAGCAAAGAACGAACGAGATCAAGATGACGGACCCTGTTCCACCAATGGTCCTCATGGACCGATGTTACCCTCCTCGATCATCACACCCGTCATGCATCAAATTACCAGAAGCCGCTGAGAACAACTACGAGTTGAAGCCACAATATATCACTATGCTCCCCAAATTCTCCGGACTGGAATCTGAAGATGCATATATGTTCATCAATGAATTTGAGGAGGTGTGTGCAATGATGAGAATTAGGCAGCTGAGTGAAGATGGAGTCAAACTAAGGTTCATCCCTTTCTCACTCAGGGACAATGCAAAGAAGTGGCTTTACAGCCTCACAACAAACTCAATTACTACATGGGCAGAGTTTGTTGCTGTTTTTCTAAAAAAATTCTTTCCAATGCACAAGACTGCAAGGATTCGATCTGAGATCAATCAATTCAGACAACGGGACAAAGAACCATTTTGGAGATATTTAGAAAGGTTTAAGGACCTTCTAGCTCAATGTCCCCATCATGCCATAGAAAAGTGGCGTCTCTGTCAGATTATCTACGAGGGTGTTGATTACAACTCGAAAACTCTTCTTGAATCCATGAGCCACGGTGACTTCATGAGGATGACAGAAGATGATGCATGGATATTCCTCGAAGAGATGGCAGACAAAACCATGCAGTGGGAAGGGTTTAATGAGAAGCCACCAACTACAAATTCAACCACCACATCAAGGAGTGGCATACATTCGATCGAAAACTCCATTGCAGCTGAAGCAAAGATGGCCGCACTGATGAGAAGGATTGAAGTGTTGGAAAGCAAGGGGACTCCTCCTCAGCAGTTCGATCAAGTGAATCAGACCTCTGTACCAAGTTGCTTTAACTGTCAATCTCCAACTCATGTCATGGAAGATTGCCCATTCCTTCCAAACTCACTAATGAATAGTTAGGGACAACAGTTAAACGCCACTTATCAGCGACAAAGGAATGATCCATTTGCACCAACATACAATCCAGGGTGGAAGAATCACCCTAACTTTTCATGGAATCAAGGAGGAGGATATCAAGGAGGGGCAACAAGCACCTCCCAACCAAGTGGTTCACAGTCCACGAGGCCAAACACATTTCAATATCAACAACAACCGGCCTTTGTGGCACCACAATCCACTCCAACATATGCAAATCCATCAATGTCGCTACTAGGATTTGGGAGTGATCAGAAGTTGAACGCCATGGAGAAGAACTTCAACTCATTTATGCAATCGACGAATCAGATGTTCCAGTCCAATCAACAGATGTTGCAGTCTAATCAACAAGCCATACAACAACTCACGTTGCAAATGAGTAAGATGTCTTCTCAAATGAGTGAAAGAGAAAGAGGGACTTTCCCCAGTCAACCTGAGATCAACCCCAGGGATACCAGAGCTAACAATAACACTTCAAATTCAGCTCAACTGAATGCAATCCACATATTACGGTCTGGGAAAGAGGTGGACAATCAGGTGGAAGTCTACGATCATACAAAATCAACTGACCCGGTGGCAGATCCATCACCCTCGAGGTCTAGCAAAGCAAGTGAAAAGGAAACTGAGGAAGTTATTGAGCCTGCATATGATCCACCGGCTCCCTTTCCAAATAGGCTCCGATCTAAGAAGAACACAAGGCAGATGGAGAAGATCTTAGAAATTTTCAAGCAAGTCAAAGTGAATATTCCTCTCCTTGAAGCTATTGAACAGGTTCCTTCATATGCAAAGTTCTTGAAGGACCTATGCACAAAGAAACGAGCTCATCAAACTCCTAAGAAGGTCTTCCTTGCTGCAAATATTAGCGAGATCATAAAGAGCACAATGCCAGTGAAATACAAGGACCCTGGATGTCCTACTCTATCTTGCACTATTGGGACTACAGTGATTGACAAGGCCTTACTAGATTTGGGGGCAAGTGTTAACTTGCTTCCATACTCAGTTTACAAGCAGTTAGGAGTGGGTGAGTTAAAACCTACAAGGATTACCTTGCAACTGGCTGATAGATCGGTAAAAATCCCAAAGGGCGAGGTAGAAGATGTGTTGATCAAGGTTGGAGAATTCATATTCCCAGTCGATTTTGTTGTCCTTGAAACTGCACCGGTGGAAAACCCGAGAGGAAAAATTCCAGTGATTCTTGGCCGACCTTTCTTGGCAACATCAAATGCTTTGATCAATTGTCGCAGTGGGTTAATGAAACTCACCTTTGGGAACATGACTGTCGATCTCAATATTTTTAATCTTGGGAAGCAACCATGCGATCACTCTGACCAACCTTTTGATGTCAACATGATCCAAGGGTTACCAAGTGCACATTTCGAAGATGAAGGATCTGACATCAAGTATATTGATCAAGAGTCAGATTTTGATGAAGTAGAAAGCTGGTTTGATGAGATAAACCAACATGTCAGTCAGGCTTCATTACAATGGCGAGAATCGTATCTTGAGCCAAATTATGCAGTATCTATACCCCGACCTTGTTTACCTGAGGAAGAACCATTTGAGTTAGAATTTGAGCCCTCGTTGAAGGCTCATCAGGATAATATGATTCATGGCATGGAAAACAATCATAGTGATTATAACTACAGGAGGCCAGATTATGGGAAAGTATTTCGAAGTTTTGAAGAAATCTTTGATGACGAATTCAAGATGTATGAGAAAGCTCAAAAAGAAATTCAAATCAACAACGATCTTGGTGAATCTCATTTAGCATACTCTGATCAGAGTTTTGAAGATATTTGCAATGAAGAGATAAGGATATTTGAAGAATTAGAGTTAGTGCTACACTCTAAGTGTCTCGACTCATATCTTAAACCTTTCATTAAGGAGTGTGCACCCCAGTCTCATCCACCTGTGGAGGAGACACCTGAGCTAGAGCCTGTGGTTAGCAAAGTTGAGATAAATATGATTCATGGCATGTCTAGAATTCATATTAATGAAAATCTTAAGAGCCACTTCAAGCAAGCTGAGTGGATGTTCAACAATGAAAGTGTGTTCTGTGAGAACAAAAACTCTTGCTGAAGCCACAATGAGAAAATGAGATGGGATAATGACACCAAAGATATTTGTAGAGCAAGCGAGGATGAATTTAACAATGATGTTGCTGAGTTGGTTGAATATGAGGGAAATGAAAATGATACGGGACCTAGTGCTTATGTTAAGAGAGTGAGTCCTCTGTATGATTGGCTAAAAAGAAGAAAATGGAAGAACAAGAAGTTAAGGAAGAGGAGTATGAAAATCAAGTTTGACGGAGGTTGTGCTGAAATGGTGAAGGGTTCTAATAGTCATGTCAACTCATTGAAGAGAACCCATCTCGAAAGTGGAAAGCGGTCAAGGGGGAGGAACTGTCATAGCTTAAGGCAGGTATGAGGGAAGATGTGACTTTTTACATTAGTATTCTAATTTTATTTTTCTTTGAGTCTGTGAGTCTCTATACTTATCTTTTAGTTAGTTGAGTCAGTTTTCGTGAGTCTTTTATTTATCTCTCTCTAACCTTTGTGCCGAGTTTATTACAAGTAATACAGGATAAGCAAAGGAGGCATCCACCACACACATGGAGAATTTTCATGGATTTGACAACTTGATTTCCTAGTGCACTGTGAGTATTTCTAATTCTAGCATACTGTTTATATGTGTATATCTTTTGTATGCTTGGAATGTATGGTCATCATGATTGTGTGCACATTTTGGATGTGTAAATTACATGCCATATTCATTCTATCCCTGTATTTAAGTATATGCATGAGGACATGGCACAGTTTAGGTGTGGGGGGGAGATTCATATTTCTTTTATTTTTAGGAGTCTCTTTGGTTTTGTTTTAGTTTTAGGGTTTTCACTTTATTTCTCTTTTCACTTTGTTTTTAGGAGTCTCTTTGGTTTTGTTTTAGTTTTAGGGTTTCACTTTATTTCTCTTTTCACTTTAGAGTCTAAAAAAAAAAAAGGAAAAAAAATGTGAAAAATTTGAAAATTCTCTGCAAATGAGTAGCTAGTATGTGAGTGATTTAGTATCCATGAGTGAATTTTAAGGGTAAGATCAAGACGAAAGAATTATAAAATCTTAAAATAAAGATGAGAATCTAAAACAGACATACCATCTAAACTTAGTCTAAGTGATTATGTACCTAACAGCACTTACACTATTAGTTCATAGGCTTGGGATATTGATTGCAACCTTAAAAAAAAAAAATTATTATTATTATATAATAAAATAAATATTAATAAGTCTTGTCTTATGGCCTCAGTTGCTTGAGTAATTAAGTCCGTAGGAGTGTCTTTACACTTATTGCCCTAAGACCATCTGGTTTGGGAGCATTGACCCAAAGCTCGCTATATGGGTAGCTGAGAAAGCCTAAGAGGACAAGACACTATAAAAATATAATAATTTTGATTATCAATTAGCTAGGTACCTTGGCCTCAGGAAGCCTCGGTATTTACGCGAAAGATAGTTAAAAAAAAAAGAAAAAAAATTTAAAAAAAAAGAAAAAAAGAAAAGAAAAAAAATATGGAAGTTGTAATTAAATATTCCCAAGCTTAAGAACTACATCACGATCACGGGGTACATAGGATCTGAAACTTAGGACAAGTGGTGTAAAGTTTTGGATTTGAGACTTTATTTTATAGCCAATATGATTTCTGGAATTGAGATTTTACTTGAAAATGAAACTCATGGTAACTGATGATCTTACTAACTAGTTATCACAAAAAAAAAAACTAAAAAAAATAAAAAAAAAAAAAGAAAAAGAAAAAAATTTTTGATTTGTTTTTCTTTTCTTGATTTTCGGTTATCCTTATTTTACCTTTATTTATTTCTTAATCTCTAACTTTCTTGGATTTTGTGGGTGTAATCCACTGAAAATCCTCACGAGACAAAACTCGTCCTCTAGGGTAACCTAGGGGTTTAACGGCTTGTTGCACATGCTAAGTGCAACCGTGATTCCTACGAAAGTGAGTTAGGGTAGTTTAGTTTTTCTTTTTCTTTTTATTAGTTTTGCTCGAGGACTAGCAAAAGATAGGTGTGGGGGTATTTGATCAGCATGATTTTATACCATTTTTATACTCCTAATTATCTATTATTTGTATATAAATAATGCTACTCGGGTATAGTTGGTTGAATTTGTGCAGGTAACAGGTAAAAGACAGAGAAAGAGGAATCTGGTTACATTCAGCAATAAACTCACGCAATTTGTCAAAGATTGAGGGTTGCTTTTCAGATATGTTGCGGTATTTCGGCGATAACTTTCGCTACAGGACTCCGAACGAAATCATTCAAGATGTTATGGAAAGATAATTCGAAGATCTACAACTTCCGTGGTGATAGCTTTCTCTGATTCCTCAATTTGATGGCCTGTATTCATCATTTAAAAAATCAGCCTGAGTAAAAACTGAATTAATTTGTAATATGTAATTATTAAGGGGCTGTTTTGTAAATATTCCTTATTATATAAGGAATAGGAGGGCTGCAGTTGGAGCGGCCGGCAGCTAGGGTTTTGAGATTTTTATTATTTTTTTTTCTTGGCCAATTTTTCCTCTCAGCTGAACGTATATTTTCAGATCAAAAAGTTTGAGTCTTTCGGTTCTTCTTCTCTCGGCATAGAATTTCTCTACGTTGTTAGATTTGTTCTTGTTCCTGTTTCGTTGATTCATCAAATCTCTTCGTCTTTTCCTCTGCACCCTCGGCCGACTTTCTTCATCAAAAGATCAAAAAAAAAAAAAAAGAAAAGAAAAGAGAGAGACCAGGCGCCCATTCAAAAGGAACAGGCGCCCAGTCAAAAGAAGCAGGCGCAGGGGCTCTACGCCCACATTTGAAACCAACAGGGCCGGTTCCCTCCCATTGGAGGGAACAAATTTGAAGTAAGGGGGCGCCCACAGGCAACCCCCCACCCACCTGCAGCCTGCAGGTGCAATTCACACCTTGGCGCCCTGTGATTGGCCTTCAATTTGGAGAAGAAATCCCTTTTCACCCTGCAGGTGGCCGGCTACTACAA
The DNA here is from genome assembly GCA_038442645.1 of Agave tequilana. Lineage (NCBI taxonomy): Eukaryota > Viridiplantae > Streptophyta > Magnoliopsida > Asparagales > Asparagaceae > Agave > Agave tequilana. The sequence goes on from JAVJIF010002785.1 coordinate 196,311, forward strand.
CTGCAAAGGTAATTAATTTTTTTTTAATTAGTTTAAATTGAATAGTGTAATTAATTAGTACTTCAATTAAGTTGTTAATTAAAGTTAGATGAGTTTTAATTGATTTGAATAGTTTAGTTGATTATGAACTTGGACATGTGTAACTAAATTTTCATCATGTACCTAGGAAGATGAACCTAGGCTAAACTCTTGTGAATCAAGTTAGTTCTCCTATCTAGGGATGTACACTCATCTATTGACCTACAACTTCTAGGGTGCTAATTTCTAAAACCACTAGATATTTGACAGGGTATGTGTTGAGAATTAATGATCCATGCATAGAGTTGTAACGTTCTTTTTCATATTTCATTGAAGTTGTCAATTTATTTATCTTTGATGGATCATGTAATTGAACAATACCCTGTGCTTAGATCTAGTATTCAGAATTAATCCCCCTATTAGAAGTAGGAATTTGGTGATTTGTAACGATCTAGTAGATAGACCGAGCTTGACCGCTTGAGGCTAGTTTAGGGGATTCAACCCTAGGTACATGACTCTTCTCTTTAACTAAGTTCACATCAACCTATCATCTTTTCTCCACCAATTCGGTTCGTTTGTGTTAGGACTCTTAAAGCACCATCCCTGTGGACCGACCCTCAAGTGCTACAATGGAACGACCGTGCGCTTGCGGTAATTTTAAAACGAGGAGACAGAATCTCCCCATCAAGTTTTTGGCGCCGTTGCCGGGGATTTTCACTTTATTTCTCTTTAGTTTTAGGGGTTTAACGGCTTGTTGCACATGCTAAGTGCAACCGTGATTCCTACGAAAGTGAGTTAGGGTAGTTTAGTTTTTCTTTTTCTTTTTATTAGTTTTGCTCGAGGACTAGCAAAAGATAGGTGTGGGGGTATTTGATCAGCATGATTTTATACCATTTTTATACTCCTAATTATCTATTATTTGTATATAAATAATGCTACTCGGGTATAGTTGGTTGAATTTGTGCAGGTAACAGGTAAAAGACAGAGAAAGAGGAATCTGGTTACATTCAGCAATAAACTCACGCAATTTGTCAAAGATTGAGGGTTGCTTTTCAGATATGTTGCGGTATTTCGGCGATAACTTTCGCTACAGGACTCCGAACGAAATTATTCAAGATGCTATGGAAAGATAATTCGAAGATCTACAACTTCCGTGTTGATAGCTTTCTCTAATTCCTCCATTTGATGGCCTGTATTTATCATTTAAAAAATCAGCCTGAGTAAAAACTGAATTAATTTGTAATATGTAATTATTAAGGGGCTGTTTTGTAAATATTCCTTATTATATAAGGAATAGGAGGGCTGCAGTTGGAGCGGCCGGCAGCTAGGGTTTTGAGATTTTTATTTTTTTTTTCTTGGCCAATTTTTCCTCTCAGCTGAACGTATATTTTCAGATCAAAAAGTTTGAGTCTTTCGGTTCTTCTTCTCTCGGCATAGAATTTCTCTACGTTGTTAGTTTTGTTCTTGTTCCTGTTTCGTTGATTCATCAAATCTCTTCGTCTTTTCCTCTGCACCCTCGGCCGACTTTCTTCATCAAAAGATCAAAAAAAAAAAAAAAAAGAAAAGAAGAGAGAGAGACCAGGCGCCCATTCAAAAGGAACAGGCGCCCAGTCAAAAGAAGCAGGCGCAGGGGCTCTGCGCCCACATTTGAAACCAACAGGGCCGGTTCCCTCCCATTGGAGGGAACAAATTTGAAGTAAGGGGGCGCCCACAGGAAACCCCCCACCCACCTGCAGCCTGCAGGTGCAATTCACACCTTGGCGCCCTGTGATTGGCCTTCAATTTGGAGAAGAAATCCCCTTTCACCCTGCAGGTGGCCGGCTACTACAACTGCAAAGGTAATTAATTTTTTTTTAATTAGTTTAAATTGAATAGTGTAATTAATTAGTACTTCAATTAAGTTGTTAATTAAAGTTAGATGATTTTTAATTGATTTGAATAGTTTAGTTGATTATGAACTTGGACATGTGTAACTAAATTTTCATCATGTACCTAGGAAGATGAACCAGGCTAAACTCTTGTGAATCAAGTTAGTTCTCCTCTCTAGGGATGTACACTCATCTATTGACCTACAACTTCTAGGGTGCTAATTTCTAAAACCACTAGATATTTGACAGGGTATGTGTTGAGAATTAATGATCCATGCTTAGAGTTGTAACGTTCTTTTTCATATTTCATTGAAGTTGTCAATTTATTTATCTTTGATGGATCATGTAATTGAACAATACTCTGTGCTTAGATCTAGTATTCAGAATTAATCCCCCTATTAGAAGTAGGAATTTGGTGATTTGTAACGATCTAGTAGATAGACCGAGCTTGACCGCTTGAGGCTAGTTTAGGGGATTCAACCCTAGGTACATGACTCTTCTCTTTAACTAAGTTCACATCAACCTATCATCTTTTCTCCACCAATTCGGTTCGTTTGTGTTAGGACTCTTAAAGCACCATCCCTGTGGACCGACCCTCAAGTGCTACAATCGAACGACCGTGCGCTTGCGGTAATTTTAAAACGAGGAGACAGAATCTCCCCATCAGCAAGCCTTAGTATTTATGCGAAAGATGATTAGATAAGTTTGAAAAGAAAAATCCTCTGATTAAGCTGGGTACTTGTGCCTAATAAAGTATAAGTATTCACGCCTAAAAGAGGTTCATATAATAAAATCCTTAGTTTTGTGGCCTTATTTGCTCGAGTCCTTAAATCCTTGGGGGTGTTTTCTCACCTGGTGCCCTAAGACCGTTTGGTTTGGGAGTCATCCATTAGAGGCTCGTTACATGGGCAGATTAGAAAGCCTAATAGAACTAAGGAATAATACCCAAAAAAATAATAATAATAAATATATATATATATATATATATATATATATATATATATATATATAAGGCATAAGAGTTAGAGTTAATGAACCCTTAGTCAAAATTTTACAGTCACAAGTGCATATGACTTAGGGTAAAGTAATAGACTAGATGAGAAGCACAATTTGACTCCTTCTTTGATTGATAACAAATTTTTGAATAGAGACTAAGTTTAGGAATGAAAAATTCGGTTTTCCTATAACTTATAGATTGCTTAGATCTTACAATCATATTTCAAATATTTTTCTCTTTCAAAATGCTTTTCGAAAATACTAACTCTTTATTTCTCTTTTTTTATGGATTTTGTGGGTGTAATCCGCTGAAAACCCTCACGAGACAAAACTCATCCTCCAGGGGAAACCTAGAGGTTTAACAGCTTGTCGCACATGCTCAGTGCAATCGCGTGACCTGCGAAAGTGGTCTAATAATCCTTAGTATAATTTAGTTGTTTTGCTCAAGGACGAGCAAAAGATAGGTATGGGGGTGTGATTGGTTGCTAATGTTGCATATTTAATGTCACATTTCCATACTTATTTTAGAATAAAAGCCTGCATTGTCCTAATTATTTGTTTAATTTATTTGCAGGCCCAATCCTTAAGGAGATGAAGAGAAATGAGCCCAAAAGCCCACCAGAATTCTGAATTAAATCAGAATTAATTCGCACACACAAAATCAGGGCAAAAATCAAGAGGTTGAAACTGGTTGAGAAGAATCCTCTCAGAATCGATCGGTTAAAGCCAAGAATCCAAGGCCATTTCATCAGAATCCGGAGCTCAAACGACAAAACCAACAAAGGATAAAGCCAGAAGAAACCCCCGGAGAGACCCACCAACAGGGTGTGGCCATCTGGCCACACCCTGGCCGCGGAAACGCGGCTTTTGCCGCGTTTCCGCGGCAATCTTGGGGAGTTAGGGGGAGCGTTTGCTCCCCCGACCTCCCCGGGATTCTGGTTGTTGGGTTATTGGCCTATAAAATGGCAATTGTTGTGCTGAAATTGGACGCCAATGCAGAGTTAGGATTTAGACTAGTTTTCCTTTCTTTAGTTTAGGTTTTTGTTTTTCTTTTTCATGTAATTGTAATTTTCATTTATGTAAATAAGAGGAGATCAGACTTTCATCGAAGAACAAGAATGAAGATGGAGCTATAGTGACAATGGTGTAAGGTTTTCTTTCTTTTCTTTGATTGTTATGAAATCGAATCTTTGTTCTTTCTGTGTATGTATTTCTGTTTAGTTTTCTTCGTCTTCTTCTTTTCTACTTCACTTTTCTTTTTACAACTGTCTTCCAAGTGAGTCTACAAGCATCGAAAGAGTCTTGCCTTTGCGAGTGCCACCGATAGCTCATGACGATGGAATTGTGAGTCTCTCTGTATCATTTCATACTTGAAGTAGTCTTGATGATGTAATGTGGAAGAGACCAAGAATCTAATCTTATGGGCTGTGCGCTGAATGCCTCCACTTCAAGGTAAAAACGTCGCTGAAGAACTCAAGGTAAGCTTTTGGTAAAAAGAATGTAAGTAATTGTCTTTCTTTCTTTCTTTTATTTCTTTAATGTAGATCACCACCTCTTCCAAATCGTTTTCACTCTTCTTTCCCAAACTCATTTGTACATAGTCGCTTCTTTCATTTTCTGATTTTTTCCACTTTCTATTCTACAACTTTCTTCTTAACTTTAACATAACTTTCTTTTTCATTTTCTTAACTTAAAAACAGAGAAGAACTTTCGTTTTGTTTTCTTAACGATTTCAATAAAGAACGTGAACGCTTCTATCGAAAACCCTCCTTGTGGATCACGACCCGCATAGCCACTTGCTATAGCGAAAGAATTGAGCACTTGCACATCTTCTTTCTTAAGTTCGATAATCTCGTATTTTGTGTGCAGGTTTAGCCTCAATCAGCTGGCCACGCGCTTTGGCGCGTGGCCTCCCCTGGTCCGTCCATCTGGGCGTTTCCTTCTGGAAGTTGAATCTCGGCTCTTGATCTTTGGATTTGGATATAACTTGGGAAGCAAGTTACCTAGATTCCAAATCTTTTATCCACGAATTTGTGATCCTTCTTTGGCTTTTATTCTCATCCTGCAAGTGTTTAGGGTTGAACAGAAGTCTATCCTTCCCTCTTCTTTGTATTTGCAATTTGGCCTTTGTGTATTTGCAATTTTGACAATTAGTATTTGCACTTTTCCACTTGGGCTTGAATATGGGCTTTTGGGCTTCTTTTTAGGCTTTATTTCTTTATTTTAATATTTCGAGGCCTGCACACAATAAATCATAAAATATTAGTAAATGTGCAGAATTATATGAATAAATATGAAAATGTGATGGTAAATATAATGATAAAAATGCACATTTCTCTACCAATCAGTTGTCACGCCCCGCTAACCAAAATACACTATTGCGGGTACGCGACGAGATCCGATGACGTATTATTATTTATACGCTAAGCCTCAATACAAAAAAGTTCAATACACTAAAGTTATTGAAATCACCTACAAGGGGGTGAATAGGTGATGAGCTAATCTAATGGTCAATTATGTGGAATTAAAACTTATATGATGCTAACTAAGACTTCTTAAACTAAATACCACGTATAACACAAGAGTGTAGCCGGATTCCCCGTGAGGGGCTCTGGACAAACTCCTTAAGATTTCTCTAAATAAGAGTTGAGGTGCCGCGTTGGCTCTCTTGGTTGAATACAAGTGTTAGCAAACAATCCCCAAGCATATAACAATAAGCACACAATATATCAAGCATATAAAGATAAAGACAATAATAGCATGCAAGATATAAAGACAAGTAAGAGATAGAGAGAGCAATCGCAAACACGGGAGATTTGTTTCGAGGTTCGAGCACACTTGCTCTATTCCCCGCCTTCAACAGTATGAAGGATTTTCACTAAAATCGATCCCACCCAATCACTTGGTGCCGCAACACCTACAAGCTCTTTGGACTCTCTAGTCCCTCTTTTGTTCCCACAAGAACACACCGCAAGCCCACTAGCTCGCCGAGGCCGCACCTCAAACAAAGAGTTCACACACGAACTCGAAACACCGCGAACCCGCAAGTCCGCCTCCTCAAAGTACAAAGTAGAACTTTGGTGATCACAACACTTTGATCACCAAAAATCCTCTCACAACAAAGATCCCTATAGGTAGATATAGTAATGAATAGCTCAAGTGTTGTGTGAGAAAACTAGGAATGAAATGGTGGAGAAAAACTCAAGAAATCACTTTGAAAAACACTCTTGATAAACTCCCCTTTTGATTGAAAATATTTTCTCTCAAAACAAGTGGAGAAACCTCTTAAAGATGTAGGAAAAACTGGTGCAAAACCACTTTAAAAGCTTGTTGAAAACAGCCCCCAAAAGCCCCATTTTATAGGGCTAGAAAAACTAGCCGTTGGGAGCCAGGATGACCTATCGGTCGACCGCCCAGTCGACCGGCCAACGGTCAGATTTCTGACCGTTGAGCCAGCGGTCGACCGGCCCGGTCCACAGAGGCCTGGAACAGAGAGCAGATACTCTCTACCGGTCGACTGGCCTGGTCGACCGGGGCTTTCCAGAGAGTAGAAGCTCTCTGCGATCGACGGGGTCGGTCGACCGGCCCTCCAGCAGACCTGGCATGCACGTTCTGTGCACGTCGGTCGACCGACTTCAAGCTCGGTCGACCGACAAAAGCCAGAACAGACTCTTAAAGGGATTAAAAACTTTGTTTTGATTTTAAAATAAAATCCCATAAAATCACAAAAAATCTACAAAAATAGTTTCAGTATTATTCTTTGATATACAAATATATTTGAGTAAAATCAAGACATGTTATAAATAATTTAAACTATTTTTGTAACTTAGAAAATTTGGCTCAAAACAAAAACTATATTTTTTCAAATTGGTTTTTTCAAAACTTATTTTTTCAAAACTTCTCCAAATACAAAAACAAGATATTTTAAACACTTTTAAAGCATGGTGTGTATGGATATGATCCATTACAAATAAATGATGAAATATCTATGTTTTTGACATTAAGCACTAAATATGATTTTGGTTAAAACATATATACTTGAAACTTCAAAATCAAACCGGTATTTTTCCAAAATGAAAGTCTTTTCCAAAATGAAAATTCTTTTATGAAACCTCATCTAAATCAAGAGTGTGTGTGTATATGGTATACTTGAGCAATCCACCAACTATTCTATCCTTTACATTTTAATCTAAAATAAAATCTTATAAAAATAAACCTAGACTCAAGTCTAGATCTTGAAGTCTTCACTTGAAGTCTTCTCCTCCTTCTTGACTTGGTCCAACTTGATCCAACGAGCTAGACTTCTCTTGAGTACTTGATGTGGTCTTGATGCATAGGCTCTTGAATCAAACTGTGCTAGCTCCAAAACTTGACTTTAAATCCTTTGTTGAAGCTAAACACCAACTAAGATCTTGATCATAAATCTGAGACTAATTAAACACAAGATCATTAGTATTATAACTACATGAGTTGATCATCATCAAAACTAGAGTGATGGTCCTTTGGGCCAACAATCTCCCTCTTTTTGATGATGAAAAAACTCATGGTGTTATATATGCATGGATTAAAGTAAGGCTTCAAAGAAGCTCCCCCTTAACTCATGCATAGAAATAAACAAATAAATATGGCAATGAAGCACATGAATCTAAACAAACATGTATGCAAATACAAGACGATAAACATGCATAAACAAGTATGAAACACATCAAATTCTTTTTCTCCTATATGTAAAACAAAACAATATGCATGAACATAAATCATTTTTCCAAAACATGCATATATACTAAAATACTTCTCCCCTTTTTTGTCAATCATCAACAATGTTCTCCCCCTCTTTGTTAGAAACAAAAATTAACAAAGGGGTGAAATCAAATCAACCAATAAAAAGTTATATGTGATATACATTCATGAAGAGGAAGACGCTAAATTAACTTCCCTACATATATGCATTACATGAAGAAGGGATGACAAGCCCTACATAACGCATAATATGCAATGCATAAGAGGAGATGTGAGGCTCCCCCTACATGTTGGCCCAGAGGCCTTCCACTCTAGTTTTGATGATGATTAACTCATGTAGTTATGTTTACTAATAATCTTGTGATTTTAGTTTTAGATCATGTAACAAGATATTAGTTGGTGATTGCTTCAAAAAGAGGAGTTTGGAAGCTTTCACTTGGTGATTCCAGGGCCCGAGCATCAAGATCATACATAGCTTTGCTCGTTGAATCACGGTTTGGATCGAGTCTACTTGAAGATGGAAGATCGTCAAGAAGACTTAGGTAGCCTAGTTTAGTTTGAGTTTTAGATCCATGTGTAAAAATAAGAATAGTTGATATGCTCAAGTGCACAACACACACGTTTTATGGATATTGGTTTTTCGGTTTTTAGTTTAACCGATGTTGGTTTTCATGAATAGTAGATCAAAACAAGTTTAAATGGTTTATATGTATAGTAGATGTATTCTTTCTATACATGCATACTTAAACTTCTTAGACAAACTTATTTTGACTATCCTATTCATGTATTGAAAAATCAAAGTTTGACAAAATACAAGTTTTGATTTTTGGTAAAAATGTTAAAACACAAAAATAGTTCAAATTGCTTGATATTTGAGTTGAAATTTTTATCATATGTTTATATATCAATGCAAAATGATAAAACTACTTTTGGGGATTTTTACAAGATTTTATTGGAATTATTAGAAATATTTTAACATGTTTTTCTGACCTAGTATATTGGCTGTCAGGCTGTGGCGGTCGACCGGCACGGTCGACCGTATGCCAGAGACGGTCGACCGCTCGGTCGACCGACGTGCACAGGTCTGTGCACGTCTGGCCAGGCAATGGGCCGGTCGACCAGTCGGTCGACAGGACCAGAGAGCAGTGCTCTCTGTATCTGGGCGGTCGACCGAGCGGTCGACCGGGATGCTCCAACGGTCATATTTATGACCGTTGGCGGTCGACCGACCGGTCGACCGCCAGCTGTCTGGCTGTCAGATTTCAGCCAACGGCTAGTTTCTGGTTTTGGCCTATATAAACCCCATTTCTTTGGGATTTTGGTTAAGGTTTTTACAAGAGAAAAAATCCTGTTTCCCTAGTGTTTTTGAAAGATTTCAAAAGTGTGTTTTTGGGCTTTAAACTTCCAATCTTATTTATTTTAGGTATTTGGAAAAATCAAAGAAATAGTATTTTGGGAGATTTGTGTTTGTTCTTCATTTCTTTTATCTTCAAGAGTTTTCCCAAGATTATTTCTTTATGTCCTTGATTTCCAAACACCTAGTTTTCCACACTTGAGCTATCATTCTATCCTAATCTATTTAGGATCTTTGTTTTATGAAAAAGAGATTGTTTGAGGTTGATTGAGCCTCCGAGTTGTAAACCCTCCTTGTATTGTTGTATCCCTCTTTGGTAGAGGTTGATCGGAGTGGTGTTTGCTCCCTCTAGTGAGAGGTGGAGATTGGTTGTAACCCTCTTCGGTAGAGGTGTTGGTTGTTGTTTGGCTACGGGCCTACCCCTCGGTTGTGAGGTGGTGTTTGAGAGAGGAGTTCGGTACTCCTATTGTTGTAACAAATCCTCCTCAGTGGAGGTTCCCTCGGTGGGAGTCCTCGGTGGACAAGATAGTGGATTAGAAATCCTTCTCGGTGAAGGCGGGAACGTAGAGCTAGGGGCTCGAACTTCGAAACATATCTTTGTGTTTGCGTTTGATCCATTGTCTCTTAAACCTCTCTCTTTATTTGTACAAAGCATCATTCATTCATTCATATCATATATTGCTTGTGTTGTGCCTTGCATTATTTCATATTGCTTATCATCCTTATATGCTTGGCTTGCTTGTGTGTGTGCCTCACTTATACTTAACCACAAGAGCTTCATATAGCACCTCAACCCTTATCTAGGGGAATCAAGGGGAGTTAGTCCAGAGCCCTTCACGGGGAATTCGGCTACACTTGTTGGTTGTATTAAATGTGTTGCAAAATAGTTTTTAGCTTCCGCATTTAGTTTCTAGATTAGCATTATCACCTATTCACCCCCCTCTAGGTGATTTCAATTGGAATCAGAGCCTACGCTCCTGATACTTAGGCTTAACATCCTAGGAGTGAGATCCTTGTTTGCTAATCTACCTTTTGCATTTGCACACTTGTTTGTTTGCACACATATAGTTTGGACCCATGGACTTCATGACCCCACCTATATTTGACCCTTCCAACATTCTTGTTTGGAAGACTAGGATGTCCATATACCTCCAACCCTAGGATATAAGGTTCACCTTGCCATTACCAAGGAATCCTACCTTAGTGATAGCAAGCATATAGGGGCCAATGCACAAGCCCTTGAGGCCATTAAAAGCACGCTATCTAAAGAATATCTTTTGCTTGTTTCTAATCTTGATTCCGCCTTTGCAGTATGGAACAAGTTGACAACCACCACCACCTCCGAGCTTCAAATACAAATCCAACAAGAGGACGAATCTAGTGGAGATGAATCCGAGCCACAACAATACTATATGATCCAAGGGAATGACTCCCTTGAGGTACATTCGGATACTCAACTAGATAGTGCTAGCTCTTCATTTGATGACCATGATTATATGGATGCCAATGCTTTGAATGAAGAGTTGTCTATTGTTTGTGAAAAATTGTTTGAAAAATATAAAATTTTGAAAAAGAAAAGTCTAGGCCTTGTTAATGATAATAAAAACTTGCTTTCTAGACTTAACATGGTTTTGCAAGAAAAGGAGGAGATTTCTAATGAGAGCGATTCATTAAAATCTCAACTTAATTTTGCATTAAAAGAAAATAAATTTTTGAAAAATAAAAATGATTGTGAAACAATTTTGAAGAAAAATAAAAACTTGTCTTCAAAAATTGACTTTGTTTTAAAAGAGAATGTTGCTTTGAAAAATAAAATAATTTCTATTTCAAATGATTTAAATGTTTGTTTGAAGAAGAATGATTGTTTGCAAAATAAGATTGATGCACATGTTTGCCATGCTAGTGTAGCTTCTTCATCTAGTCTACCTATTGCATGTACCTCTTCTTCTAGGATTAATATTGATTTTTGTTTGTTGAAGAAGAGAGTGGATTGTTTGGGCTCAACCTTGAGCCAATGTGCCAAGAGCCATACACGTTTGGAAACTTTGTTTCGAAAGAAACAAGTTCCATCTTTTCATGCACACCCCCCACGGCATACACATGCTCCTCACGGACACCATCATCACTTGTATGCTCATGTGTACACTTGTACACATTGTGGACGTAAGGGCCACCTTACTAAATTTTGTTTTGATCGTATACATGATTGTAATTTAGCAAATAAATTTGTTTGGGTTAGGAATGATACTAACCCCCATGGACCCAAAAAGTTATGGGTACCAAAGACCACCCCTCGTGTTTATGATGTAGGTGTGGGCTCTCACATGACGTGAGAGTAGCGGTACCTTGGAGTGGATGCGTTCCGAGCTTCATGAAAATCAATTGGATGCATCACTTTCAAGGAAGGTTTGGTGGGAAGACCACCATGTTTTGGAGACATGGAGAGTTGCCTCATAGGTTTTGGTAACGGTCTCTTACTCCTTATTTATGTTTGCATGCTTTTCATGTTTATTATATATAGCATGTTTTGATGTTTATAGATTATTATGTTAATGTCAGGTTTATTAGACTCTTGACATGCATGTATAGCCCTTTTGAGACACCCATATTTAATATGGATCATTATTTTGTGTTCTCACCGTTTGTTTAGCTATCATGTTTATCATAGGTTTAATAACATATGAATTTACATAATAATCATGTTTAGTTTTGTCATGATTATTTTATATTGATTTTGATGCTTCATGATTTGAATATATGTTTAAATGTTAGTTTTCATTAAGACTTGGTATATACTTGTACATATAGTGAGCCACAAATAAATCTATATATGTTTGAACTTGAATGCTTATTTGAACCCATTAGATGTGCTAGTATAGTCTAGTTTTGATGATCCATGCATTTTAAACTTGTATTCCCATTTTTGTATTTGTTTTATGTTTAAATTTCAGTATATGTCTATTTTGCCAAACTTAAGATATACATGTATACCCCTTGAGTCATTTGCTTTTCATGCAAATCTATACATATGGACTCAATTGTGTTTAGGGATATGTATGTATACTTTTTGTGTTGACAAATCATACATATACCTTGAAATGAATTTGTTTTAATGGAAATTTAGTTTTTCATGTTTTCATGTGTTTATGTTTAACTTCATGTATATGTCCATTTTATCCAAATTATTGTTATACATATACATCCTTTTAAGCCACGTGCCTTCATGCATATATCTTTGTGGACTCGTTGTGTTTGGATATATATGTATACTTTAGTTTGTATAAGACATACATATACCTTGAAGATTAAATAAGTTTTGATGATTTTCATGTTTTAAGGAATATTGAGCTTGATTGCATATTTTCATGATGCCATGTTTCACATCTTATTTGTACACTCACATTTATTGTTTACTCATGTGTTTGTTTTCATGAGTCATATTTATGCTTAATTGGCTTAGAGTGTTGATTATCATGTGAATTTTGTGTTTCATGAAAAATATTTTGTTTTATTCCTTGCTTGAAGGATTTCGTACTAGTTAACAAATTTTTTATTTTAACTAGTTCGTGTCTTTCATATGGTAGAGTTTTTCAAACAAAGCTTATTTTCAAATCTATTTTTGAAAACCCCTACCTTCCAAGGGTGGTTAGATGGGAGATCATGCTCATGTATGCTTTATAGTAAAAATCATTTTAAACTTGAACATGATTGGGAGGATAGGTTATATGAGTTATACTTTGATATTATTGTTGTTTCAATTGGTATCATTGGATTCTTTTAATTGGTATCAATTTTGACCCTTCTTGTATACTCATATATGTTTGTATGTATGTATGTTTTTCAATTCTAATAGTATCAATTTCGATTGGTAATAAACTTTTCATACATATATATGTTTTATTTGTGCTTATTATATCACTATATCTTTAAGCACAAAATTTTATTTATGCTAAAGCATGAGTTTTAAATTTGTTTCAATTGATTCAATTTTCAATTGGAATCTTATTTTGAGCCTACGCATTGTTTTAGTTGGTATTTCATAAAGGGGGAGAAAATTTGATTTTGTATTTCAATTAGTATTTTGTTTCCACTCCCACACTTTATGATTGAAAATTTGATGTTTATTTTAAGCATATGATATCACAATCAAAATTGTTTATATGGCTTAAAAAGAAAAATACTCTCTTTTGATATCAAGATGTTTATTTGAATGTTTTAAAAATTGTATCTTAAAATTTTGTTTAAAGATAAATACAAAAGTTTTGATTTGTATTGCCTATATGCAAGAAGAGCTTAACATCTCTTCTACATATAGATTCATATTGAGTGCATCTTGTATTAAGGAGCTTGACATCTCTTCTTTATGTGGTACACGTGTGTAGGGGGAGCTTCACATTCCAACATTCTTGTTTGAAAGACTAGGATGTCCATATACCTCCAAACCCTAGGATATAAGGTTCACCTTGCCATTACCAAGGAATCCTACCATAGTGATAGCAAGCATATAGAGGCCAATGCACAAGCCCTTGAGGCCATTAGAAGACGCTATCTAAAGAATATCTTTTTCTTGTTTCTAGTCTTGATTCCGCCTTTGCAGTATGGAACAAGTTGACAACCACCACCACCTCCGAGCTTCAAATGCAAATCCAACAAGAGGACGAATCTAGTGGAGATGAATTCGAGCCACAATAATGCTATATGATCCAAGGGAATGACTCCCTTGAGGTACATTCGGATACTCAACTAGATAGTGCTAGCTCTTCATTTGATGATCATGATTATATGAATGCCATGCTTTGAATGAAGAGTTGTCTATTGTTTATGAAAAATTGTTTGAAAAATATAAAATTTTGAAAAAGAAAAGTCTAGGCCTTGTTAATGATAATAAAAACTTGCTTTCTAGACTTAACATGGTTTTGCAAGAAAAGGAGGAGATTTCTAATGAGAGGGATTCATTAAAATCTCAACTTAATCTTGCATTAAAAGAAAATAAATTTTTGAAAAATAAAAATGATTGTGAAACAATTTTGAAGAAAAATGAAAATTTGTCTTCAAAAATTGACTTTGTTTTAAAAGAGAATGTTGCTTTGAAAAATAAAATAATTTCTATTTCAAATGATTTAAATGTTTGTTTGAAGAAGAATGATTGTTTGCAAAATAAGATTGATGCACATGTTGGCCATGCTAGTGTAGCTTCTTCATCTAGTCTACCTATTGCATGTACCTCTTCTTCTAGGATTAATGTTGATTTTTGTTGTTGAAGAAGAGAGTGGATTGTTTGGGCTCCACCTTGAGCCAATGTGCCAAGAGCCATACACGTTTGGAAACTTTGTTTCGAAAGAAACAAGTTCCATCTTTTCATGCACACCCCCCACGGCATACACATGCTCCTCACAGACACCATCATCACTTGTATGCTCATGTGTACACTTGTACACATTGTGGACGTAAGGGCCACCTTGCTAAATTTTGTTTTGATCGTATACATGATTGTAATTTAGCAAATAAATTTGTTTGGGTTAGGAATGATACTAACCCCCATGGACCCAAAAAGTTATGGGTACCAAAGACCACCCCTCGTGTTTATGATGTAGGTGTGGCTCTCACATGACGTGAGAGTAGCGGTACCTTGGAGTTGATGTGTTCCGAGCTTCATGGAAATCAATTGGATGCATCACTTTCAAGGAAGATTTGGTGGGAAGACCACCATGTTTTGGAGATATGGAGAGTTGCCTCATAGGTTTTGGTAACTGTCTTTTACTCCTTATTTATGTTTGCATGCTTTTCATGTTTATTATATATAGCATGTTTTTGATGTTTATAGATTATTATGTTAATGTCATGTTTATTAGACTCTTGACATGCATGTATAGCCCTTTTGAGACACCCATGTTTAATATGGATCATTATTTTGTGTTCTCACCGTTTGTTTAGCTATCATGTTTATCATAGATTTAATAACATGTGAATTTACATAATAATCATGTTTAGTTTTGTCATGATGATTTTATCTTGATTTTGATGCTTCATGATTTGAATATATGTTTAAATGTTAGTTTTCATTAAGACTTGGTATATACTTGTACATATAGTGGGCCACAAATAAATCTATATATGTTTGAGCTTGAATGCTTATTTGAACCCATTAGATGTGCTAGTATAGTCTAGTTTTGATGATCCATGCATTTTAAACTTGTATTCCCATTTTTGTATTTGTTTTATGTTTAAATTTCATGTATATGTCTATTTTGCCAAACTTTAAGATATACATGTATACCCCTTGAGTCATTTGCTTTTCATGCAAATCTATACATATGGACTCAATTGTGTTTAGGGATATGTATGTATACTTTTGTGTTGACAAATCATACATATATCTTGAAATGAAATTTGTTTTAATGGAAATTTAGTTTTTCATGTTTCTATGTGTTTATGTTTAACTTCATGTATATGTCCATTTTATCCAAATTATTGTTATACATATACTTCCTTTTTGTGGACTCGTTGTGGACTCGTTGTGTTTGGATATGTATGTATACTTTAGTTTGTATAAGACATACATATACCTTGAAGATTAAATAAGTTTTGATGATTTTCATGTTTTAAGGAATATTGAGCTTGATTGCATATTTTCATGATGTCATGTTTCACATCTTATTTGTACACTCACATTTATTGTTTACTCATGTGTTTGTTTTCATGAGTCATATTTATGCTTAATTGGCTTAGAGTGTTGATTATCATGTGAATTTTGTGTTTCATGAAAAATATTTTGTTTTATTCCTTACTTGAAGGATTTCGTACTAGTTAACAAATTTTTCATTTTAACTAGTTCGTGTCCTTCATATGGTAGAGTTTTTCAAACAAAGCTTATTTTCAAATCTATTTTTGAAAACCCCTACCTTCCAAGGGTGGTTGGATGGGAGATCATGCTCATGTATGCTTTATAGTGAAATCATTTTAAACTTGAACATGATTGGGAGGATAAGTTATATGAGTTATACTTTGATATTATTGTTGTTTCAATTGGTATCAATGGATTCTTTCAATTGGTCTCAATTTTGACCCTTCTTGTATACTCATATATGTTTGTATGTATGTATGTTTTTCAATTCCAATAGTATCAATTTCGATTGGTATTAAACTTTTCATATATTATATATATATATGTTTTATTTGTGCTTATTATATCCCTATATCTTTAAGCACAAAATTTTGTTTATGCTAAAGCTTGAGTTTCAACTTTGTTTCAATTGATTCAATTTTCAATTGGTATCTTATTTCGAGCCTACGCATTGTTTTAGTTGGTATTTCATAAAGGGGGAGAAAATTTGATTTTGTATTTCAATTAGTATTTTGTTTCCACTCCCACACTTTATGATTGGAAATTTGATGTTTATTTTAAGCATATGATATCACAATCAAAATTGTTTATATGGCTTAAAAAGAAAAATACTCTTTTTTGATATCAAGATGTTTATTTAAATGTTTCAAATTGGTATCTCAAAATTTGTTTAAAGATAAATACAAAAATTTTGATTTGTATTGCCTATATGCAAGGAGAGCTTAACATCTCTTCTACATATAGATTCATGTTGAGTGTATCTTGTATTGAGGAGCTTGACATCTCTTCTTTATGTGGTACACGTGTGTAGGGGGCTTCACATCTCCTCTTATGCATTGTATAGTGTACGTTATGTGAATTAGGGCTTGTCATCCCTCCTTCATGTAATGTATCTATGTAGGGAAGCTTCACATCTTCCTCTTCATGAATGTATATAGCATATACCATTTATTTATTGATCTATGTTTACTTTCAATTGGTATCAAGATGCTACTTTGACATATTTTCAATTGATATCTTAATTGATTGTAACCCCTTATTGATATTTTCTTTGTTTCGAACAAAAAGGGGGAGAAAAAAATTTATTGATTTGGTTTTAGTTTTTACCCCTTTATTGATGATTGAGAAAAAGGGAGAGAATTATTTGAGAAGTTTTTTATATGCATAGTTATGTTTTTGCATATATTAAGTTTAATTGGTTTCTAGATGTTTTAATTGGTATCTAGAGCATGTTTATTTGTTTTTGAAAATTTCATTGGTATCAAGAGCATTTTATTGTTTATGCATATCTATGCATGTTTCATGTTTTATATTCATTGCATATTTATATTTATTTGTTTATGCATGAGTTAAGGGGGAGCTTCTTTGAAGCTTAACTTTAATCCATGCATATATAACTCCATGAGTTTTGTCATCATCAAAAAGGGGGAGATTTGTTGGCCCAGAGGCCTTCCACTCTAGTTTTGATGATGATTAACTCATGTAGTTATGTTTACTAATAATCTTGTGATTTTAGTTTCAGATCATGTAACAAGATATTAGTTGGTGATTGCTTCAAAAAGAGGAGTTTGAAAGCTTTCACTTGGTGATTCCAGGGCCCGAGCATCAAGATCATACATAGCCTTGCTCGTTGGATCACGGTTTGGATTGAGTCTACTTGAAGATGGAAGATCGTCAAGAAGACTTAGGTATCCTAATTTAGTTTGAGTTTTAGATCCATATGTAAAGATAAGAATAGTTGATATGCTCAAGTGCACAACACACACGTTTTATGGATATTGGTTTTTCGGTTTTTAGTTTAACCGATGTTGGTTTTCATGAATAGTAGATCAAAACAAGTTTAAATGGTTCATATGTATAGTAGATGTATTCTTTCTATACATGCATGCTTAAACTTCTTAGACAAACTTATTTTGACTATCCTATTCATGTATTGAAAAATCAAAGTTGGACAAAATATAAGTTTTGATTTTTGGTAAAATGTTAAAACACAAAAATAGTTCAAATTGCTTGATATTTGAGTTGAAATTTTTATATGTTTATATATCAATGCAAAATGATAAAACTACTTTTGGGGATTTTTACAAGATTTTATTGGAATTATTAGAAATATTTTAACATGTTTTTCTGACCCAGTATATTGGCTGCCAGGCTGTGGCGGTCGACCGGCACGGTCGACCGTATGCCAGAGACGGTCAACCGCTCGGTCGACCGACGTGCACAGGCCTGTGCACGTCTGGCCAGGCAATGGGCCAGTCGACCGGTCGGTCGACCGGACCAGAGAGCAGTGCTCTCTGTATCTAGGCGGTCGACCGAGCAGTCGACCGGGATGCTCCAACGGTCATATTTATGACCGTTGGCGGTCGACCCAGCTGTCTGGCTGTCAGATTTCAGCCAACGGCTAGTTTCTGATTTTAGCCTATATAAACCCCATTTCTTTGGGATTTTGGTTAAGGTTTTTACAAGAGAAAAATTCCTGTTTCCCTAGTGTTTTTAAAAGATTTCAAAAGTGTTTTTGGGCTTTAAACTTCCAATCTTATTTGTTTTAGGTATTTGAAAAAATCAAAGAAAATAGTATTTTGGGAGATTTGTGTTTGTTCTTCATTTCTATTATCTTCAAGAGTTTTCCCAAGATTATTTCTTTGTGTCCTTGATTTCCAAACATCTAGTTTTCCACACTTGAGCTATCATTCTATCCTAATCTATTTAGGATCTTTGTTTTGTGAAAAAGAGATTGTTTGAGGTTGATTGAGCCTCCAAGTTGTAAACCCTCCTTGTATTGTTGTATCCCTCTTTGGTAGAGGTTGATCGGAGTGGTGTTTGCTCCCTCTAGTGAGAGGTGGAGATTGGTTGTAACCCTCTTCGGTAGAGGTGTTGGTTATTGTTTGGTTACGGGCCTACCCCTCGGTTGTGAGGTGGTGTTTGAGAGAGGAGTTCGGTACTCCTATTGTTGTAACAAATCCTCCTCGGTGGAGGTTCCCTCGGTGGGAGTCCTCGGTGGACAAGATAGTGGATTAGAAATCCTTCTCGGTGAAAGCGGGGACGTAGAGCTAGGGGCTCGAACCTCGAAACATATCTTTGTGTTTGCGTTTGATCCATTGTCTCTTAACCCTCTCTCTTTATTTGTGCAAAGCATCATTCATTCATTCATATCATATATTGCTTGTGTTGTGCCTTGCATTATTTCATATTGCTTATCATCCTTATATGCTTAGCTTGCTTGTGTGTGTGTGCTTCACTTATACTTAACCACAAGAGCTTCATATAGCACCTCAACTCTTATCAAGAGGAGTTAGTCCAGAGCCCTTCACGGGGAATTCGGCTACACTTGTTGGTTGTATTAAGTGTGTTGCAAAATAGTTTTTAGCTTCGACATTTAGTTTCTAGATTAGCATTATCACCTATTCACCCCCCTCTAGGTGATTTCACTACACACGTGCATCGCATAAAGAAGAATTGTCAAGCTCCTCAATATAAGATACACTCAACATGAATCTATATGTAGAAGAGATGTTAATCTCTCCTTGCATATAGGCAATATAAATCAAAACATTTTTAATATTTCTTATTAAAACAAAATTTTGAATTTTCTCAATAAAACAAATTTTGAAATATCTTAGTAACTCAAATTTTAAGAAACCAATTGTAAATAATCATCACAAATTTTGAGTTTTTCTTAAATCAACAAATAGGTAAAACATATTGATTTAAATTTATAACAAATTTGAAAATTGAAACATATTGATACCAATTTAAAAATAATGCATAGGCTTTATTAAAATGTCAATTGAGATATCAATTGAAAATAAAGTTTTAAATCAAGCTTAGCATAAACTTTGTGCTTTAAATATGTAAATCAATTGCAAATCAAGCACAAGAAAATCATATATATGTATGACAAATGATAATACCAATAGGAATTGATATAAGTTGAAATTGAAAGCATACATATATATAAACAAGATTACGAGTATACAAAAATATATCAATTGTGATACCAAAATTATGATACCAATTGAGATTTTGAAGTGAAATTAGTGTATAACTCATAAAATCCACCCTTTACATGCACAAGATAAAAAAATATATAATTTGAGCATACAAGGCATGGTCTCCCATCCGTCCGCCCATAAAGGGGTAGGTAGGGGTTTTCATTGAAAATATTTTTAGCATTGAAAATCACTACCAAATGAAGAACAATAACTAGTTAAAAGTAATTTTTGAAAAACTAGTTAAAGATCCTTCAAAACATGAAATCAAATAATATGTTTTTCATGAATCATACCAAATACACAAGAGTTGACACTCAAAAAACGATAAAGCTCATAAAGATGTTCATGAAACAAGGTCATGACAAAACAAATGAAGTGTGAGCGTTCAAAAATCATGTAAATAGCATTTTCATGAAAATAATTAATAATGCTCAAAACAAATATGAATATTATTTTATCAAACAAATCATGAAAATTTATTTTTCATATAAAGATGAAAAACATAAAAATTCATTTTTCATCTTAAAAACAAACTTCTAGGTATATGTATATTTTTATCCAAAACTAACAATATGCATACATATCCCAAACATAAAAAGAGTCTATGATATGATTTGCATGAAAGCAAGAGACTCAAGAGACATACATGTATATTCATTAGATTTGAATACAAAACTACATATACATGAAGTAAAACATGAAAATAGGCAAAACAAATGTAAATGAGGAAATCATCAAAACTAGGCTATACATGTGCATATAGTGAGTACACATGAACAATGAAGTACAAACGTATATGAATCAAATGTTGCTCACTACTTATACACGTATATACACAAGTTTTGATAAAAACTACATTTAAACTAGTATTTACCACATGAAGCACAATCATAAAAACAAACATGCTAAAAATCATCAATTATAAAAGCATGTAAATAAAATAGGAGTTTAGAGATAGTTACCAAACCAAAGAACTATGCTCTAATTCTCCAAAACATGGTGGTTGTCCCACCAAACCTCCTTGATAGTGGTGCATCAAATGTGTGTCCATCAAGTCCATGCATCCACCACCAAGGCACCAACTCTCTCACGTCGTGGAGACCCCGCACCTACATCAAATATACAAGGTGGGGATTTTGGTACCCATTTTCTTTTGGGTCCTTGAGGGTTAGTCTTATAAGGAACCCAAACATTTTTATTAGCAAAATTTAAAGAATTAATCTTGTCATAACAAAATTTTGCTAAGTGGCATTTTCGACCACAATGTGTACACTTGTACACTCTAGGATGCATATGTGTATGAGTGTGATCGTGGCGTGCAAAATGTGCATATGCATGATGAGGGTGATGTGCATGAACATGTGGAGCTTGTTTCTTTGAAAATAAGGTTTTCAATCTTTTATGGTTAAATGCACATGTGCTCAAAGTTGAGCTCAAACAATTTATTTTATTTTTCAAAAATTTAATCTCATTTTGATTAATAGTGGCATGTAAAGCATGATGAGAATGAGAATCATTTTTCTTATTCTTTTTAGAAACATTTTCTTTTTCTTTTTCAACAATTTTTCTTTTTAAAGAAGTGTTTTCATGTAAAGCAACTTCCTTTTATTTTTCCACCAAAACAATCTTATTTTTCAAAGTAGTGTTTTCTTCACAAAGATCATTCAATTTAGAAAGCAAGGAAACATTTTCATTTTTTAAAGATTCATTTTCTTTTGAAATATTTTCAAACTTTACTTGTAAAGAATCTTTTTCATTTAGCATGCAATCAAATTTCTTTTTCATTTTCTTGTTATCTTTCTTAAGCATGTCATATTTTTCTAGAAGTTATTGACAAAAAGATTCAAGCTCATCATAAGACATATCAACATCTTCTTCTACCTCGGATTCGGTAGTTACCTCAAGGGGGTTGTCCCCTTGGACCATGTAGCACACGTTGAAAGCTTCACTTCCAACATCCGAGTCGCTCCCCGCATAGTATTGTTCTTTTTCGCCAAGGGAGATCAAAGAGTTCCATACTACAAAAGCCGAATCAAGATTAGCACCCCTAGATAAATAATCATCATTTAGGGTAGATCTTAAAGCATGTAGGGCTTTTGCATTAGCCTCAATATTTTTGCCATTTAAACAATAAGAATCTCTAGTAGTGGCAAAATAAACATGAATGCCTAGGGCTTTGAGGAATAAAGACATCTTAACCTTCAAAGTTTGGATGTTAAGAATGTCAAAGGTGGGAAGTGACATGAAATCCATGGTGTGTGTACAAATATTGTGATTAGCTAAAAAATGAGGATCTTTAACTCTAGGTTGTAAGACCCAAATCAAGAGCACTTGGCTCTGACACCAATTGAAATCACCTACAAGAGGGTGAATAGGTGATGAGCTAATCTAATGGTCAATTATGCGGAATTAAAACATATATGATGCTAACTAAGAGTTCTTAAACTAAACACCACGTATAACACAAGAGTGTAGCCGGATTCCCCGTGAGGGGCTCTGGACTAACTCCTCAAGATTCCTCTAAATAAGAGTTGAGGTGCTGCGTTGGCTCTCTTGGTTGAATACAAGTGTTAGCAAACAATCCCCAAGCATATAACAATAAGCACACAATATATCCAGCATATAAAGATAAAGACAATAATAGCATGCAAGATATAAGACAAGTAAGAGATAGAGAGAGCAATCACAAACACGAGAGATTTATTTCGAGGTTCGAGCACACTTGCTCTACGTCCCCGCCTTCAACACTATGAAGGACTTCCACTAAAATCGATCCCACCGGATCACTTGGTGCCGCAACACCTACAAGCTCTTTGGACTCTCTAGTCCCTCTCTTGTTCCCGCAAGAACACACCGAAAGTCCACTAGCTCGCCGAGGCCGCACCTCAAACAAAGAGTTCACACACGAACTCGAAACATTGCGAACGCACAAGTCTGCCTCCTCAAAGTATAAAGTAGAACTTTGGTGATCACAACACTTTGATCACCTAAAATCCTCTCACAACAAAGATCCCTATAGGTAGATATAGCAATGAATAGCTCAAGTGTTGTGTGAGAAAACTAGGAATGAAATGGTGGAGAAAAACTCAAGAAATCACTTTGAAAAACACTCTTGATAAACTCCCCTTTTGATTGGAAATATTTTCTCTCAAAAAAAGTGGAGAAACCTCTTAAAAGATGTAGGAAAAACTGGTGTAAAACCCACTTTAAAAGCTTGTTGAAAACAGCCCCCAAAATCCCCATTTTATAGGGCTAGAAAAACTAGCCGTTGGGAGCCAGGATGACCTGTCGGTCGACCGGCCAACGGTCAGATTTCTGACCGTTGAGCCAGCGGTCGACCGGCCCGGTCGACCGAGGCCTGGAACAGAGAGCAGATACTCTCTGCCGGTCGACCGGCCCGGTCGACCGGGGCTTTCCAGAGAGTAGAAGCTCTCTGCGGTCGACCGGGTCGGTCGACCAGCCCTCCAGCAGACCTGGCGTGCACGTTCTGTGCACGTCAGTCGACCGACTCGGTCGACCGACTTCAAGCTCGGTCGACCGGTCCGGTCGATCGACAGAAGCCAAAACAGGCTCTTAAAGGGATTAAAAACTTGATTTTGATTTTAAAATAAAATCCCATAAAATCACAAAAAATCTACAAAAATAGTTTCAGTATTATTCTTTGATATACAAACATGTTTGAGTAAAATCAAGACATGTTACAAACAATTTGAACTATTTTTGTAACTTAGAAAATTTGGCTCAAAACAAAAACTGTATTTTTCCAATTGGTTTTTCCAAAACTTATTTTTTCAAAACTTCTCCAAATACAAAAATAAGATATTTTAAACACTTTTAAAGTATGGTGTGTATGGATATGATCCACTACACATAAATGATGAAATATCTATGTTTTTGACATTAAGCACTAAATATGATTTTGGTTAAAACATATATACTTGAAACTTCAAAAATCAAACCGGTATTTTTTCAAAATGAAAGTCTTTTCCAAAATGAAAATTCTTTTATGAAACCTCATCTAAATCAAGAGTGTGTGTGTATATGGTATACTTAAGCAATCCACCAACTATTCTATCCTTTACATTTTAATCTAAAATAAAATCTTATAAAAACAAACCTAGACTCAAGTCTTGATCTTGAAGTCTTCACTTGAAGTCTTCTCCTTCTTTTTGACTTGGTCCAAACTTGATCTAACTAGCTAGACTCCTCTTGAGTACTTGATGTGGTCTTAATGCATAGGCTCTTGAATCAAACTGTGCTAGCTCCAAAACTTGACTTTAAATCCTTTGTTGAAGCTAAACACCAACTAAGATCTTGATCATAAATCTGAGACTAATTAAACACAAGATCATTAGTACTATAACTGCATGAGTTGATCATCATCAAAACTAGAGTGATGGGCCTTTGGGCCAACAGTTATAACATATTCCAGGTTTACTACACAAGTACAAAATGTTATAAAAGTCTGTATTATTACATTAAGGAAAATAAAGTACATAAAACATAAGATCCTCATAACTAAAAGTGAATGTAACACTAGCCCTGAAGTTCTGCCACATGCTCGAAGTACTCCTGGTCTGAGGTGCTTCTGAACCGGATCTGAGCAAGCAAACTCAGGATCGCTTATTGGCGACCTAGTGAGTGGCAAAAAGAAAGGAAAGATATAATAGCATGTACATATATAGAACTCAAGACATCACTAATATCTTGGCATGTATTACATCGGAAGCTATAAGATAAATATGCATAAGTGTGACATATGTTAACAGTTTAACATTTACATGCCTATAATATTTTATATATTATAATTTATCATCAGAAGTATACTATTGAATGTTGTTATTTGAAATTGATAGATAGAGACGGGTTATGTGCTTTAGGTGAGTCCCGTACATACCCGGAACCGCGACCCAAGTTTCCTGGCGCTGAACCAGGCCCGTACCGTTAAGTACTCAGTAACAGTAACAGTAGTAATATCAGATGGATGTCAGTTATCCACAAGAGCCCTGCAGTGGAACCCTCATTTCGGTTGCGCAACCTATATCTTAGGTCCACCCAAAATATCGATACCGTCTCCTCTATAAATTTTCCCACCCAGTGAAAGTATTTAAATATCAGTGTTACCTAAATAACTGGACTCAATCAATATTAGTTTGTATATCAAAGTATACATGGTAACAGTATTTTTCAGTAATTTCGGTAACACAAATTCTTTTACTTCAGATAATATACATGCATAACCATTCAAATATCATAAGTTAATCCATATAATATTCAAGATGATTTATCTAATTTTGTGGATTTTTTGTATTAATAATTATTTTTAATCCATTTTCTCTAAAAAGCAACCATTTTATAATTTCACAATATTATTTTCAAAATTTATTGCTATTCATCTACAACATATAAAATAGTTACATGCAAGAAATAAATAAACATTACAGAGTAAAAACATATCACTATTTCATGAACATTACAATTTTCGAACTATTTTACATGCTTAAACTTTTAAATTAACAATTAAACAATTGCCTTTTAAATAAATAAATGCATAAATTATGAAATTTCACAGTGATAGAATATACTCATGCAGAAATAGTTAAAAACTCTCACCTGAGATCATCACGGATCCGAATATAGAATTTGTAAATTAACTCAGTAATCTATATTCAATTTAAATAATAATTATAAGAATATTTAATTTTGAGATATTCTAAGTTATATGACTATAGAAATAATTTTATTGAGTCACATTTTAGTTTCTAATTTTACAGGAAATTTTTTTGGAATTTTTCTATTTTTCTAGATTTTTTTGAATTTAATTAAGCATAAAATAAATTAAAAATTCATAACGGGTTTGTTAGCTACAGTAATGGGTCTGCTACAGTATTGGGTCTGAATCTGAGTCTGGGTTTGCTACAGTATTATTGCTATACTAATTATGCTACAATATTATTTCATGTATTTTATTTTATTTTATTTCTTTTCTTTTTCCTTTTTCTTTTCTTTTTTTATATGTAGGCCGGGTCGGGTCTGTAAAGCAGACGCGAACCTGGGTCTGTTAAAATACGACCAGGCGGTGGCCAGCCTGGCCAGCGGCCTGTCTGGTCGAGAGCAGCTTTTGGCCAGGGCCGAGAGCACTGTGCAGTATTTTTTCCTTCTAAATAAAGTTGTAAAAATTCATTAAAAATAGTGATAATTAGGGGACATATCTAGGGTATCCTACTAATTTTTTTTTGTGATTTTAGAACTTGTTTATCATGCTGAAATTTGTGGAAGAACAGAATATTCGTAGGTGTTCAATGAAATGCCTAAACAAAAATAAAAATCTCATAGTTTGATATTTACTTACCGAAAACGCTTCCTTTCAGTTTGAGTAAGTACCCTCCACGTCCAGCAAAGCTCCGATCTTCTTCTAGTTGGGTTAGAGGAGGTTATATGAGAAGAGAAAATATAGAGAATAAGGTATTTTCTTGTTCTAAAGTTTTGTAAAGAGATGAATAATATATATATCCTTATACCTATAATCTCACTCCGAGATTCTTGCCTTAAGGTCAGGGAAAGTTGCAGAGAGTGGGAGCAAGTGGGAGAGAAGATGGAGGAAAAATTAGAAAGAGTGGGAGAAAGTGGAGAGAGTTGAAGTTATAATAGTGGAAGTTAAATATAAAAGTATGAAAGTAAATACCACAAATAAGTGTGGCACCTTGGTAAAGTCATTGGGCTCTTGGACTTGGGTGCTTGCGTTCAAAACTTGGTCATAGTAAAAATATAGCACTTTTTATTTTCATTTTTTTTAAGTGATAAACCATCTTACATGGGTTTGGGCCTAATCCCAATTATTTCATTTCAATTCATTCCTTTTTATACTTTTTTTTATTAAACAATTGTTAACCACTTTAATTACTATAATATAAAATTATTATGTAGTATTTATTACGGTATTGGTGAACATGGATATTGCATCATACCCACCTAAAAAAAAAATTTCATCCTTGAAATTAAATTCAGGAAAGATGAGGATAATGGTCGCGGATGACGTCCTCTCGCTCCCATGTCGCTTCTCCAGGAGAATGCCTGCCCCAGGACACTAAAACCGATAGAATGGTCTGATTCTTTAAGAGTTTGGTGGTCCTATCTAGAATAGCCATAGGTCTCTCAGTGTAGGTCACATCCGGCCTGAGCTCTAACTCGGAATTGTCCAAAATATGGCTGTCATCTCGGACATACTTTCTCAACTGAGATGTATGAAAGATCTCATGCACACCATCCAAAGATGGGGGTAATGCTAGACGATATGCCACTTCTTTTACTCGCTCCAGAATCTCAAAAGGACCAATGAACCTTGGACTCAGCTTCCCTCAGCTACCAAATCTGATTACTCTCTTCGTTGGAGATATCTTCAAGAATATAAAATCTCTAACTTTAAACTCTAGTGGTCTTCTATCCAAGTCTGCCCATCACTTATGTCTATCTTGAGCTGCTTTGAGACGCTCCCGGATGATTTTAACCTTCTCCACCGTCTGCTGAATCACCTCCGGTCCTGACAACCTCCTTTCACCAATGTCGTCCCAGTACAAAGGAGACCTGCATTTTCTACCATACAACGCTTCAAATGGTTCCATCTTAATATTGGACTAGTAGCTGTTATTGTAGGCAAACTCTGCTAAATGTAGATGATCTTCCCATGACCCCTTAAAGTCTAGCATGCAAACTCTCAACATGTCCTCAAGAATCTGGATCGTCTGCTCCGATTGCCCATCAATTTGAGGATGATATGCAGTGCTAAACTTCAGCCATGTCTCCAGGCTCTCTTGAAGACTTCTCCAAAAGTAAGATAGAAATCGGGTATATCTGTCGGACATGATGCTAACTGGCACACTATGCAGTTGAACCACCTCCTGCAGATACTTCTTTGTTAATAACTCCATTGACTGCCCCAGTTTGAATGGGATGAAGTGAGCTGACTTCGTGAGGCAGTCGACTGTAACCCATAATGCATTGTTTCCTTTTGGATTGCAAGGCAGTGCAGTGACAAAATTCATAGTGATGTACTCCTACTTTCACTCTGGAATCGGTAAAGGTTGAAGGAGTCCAGCCGTCCTCTGATGTTCTGCTTTCACTTGCTGACACACTAGACACTTTGCTACATAACTGTAACACCCCATCCTCAGTATACGTACACAGCTATGTGTCCTGATTTTTGGAGCGTATTATTTTATTTTATTTTATTTTCTGTTATTTAAATTCTTACTCATATAGCAGTACTGCATGATTTGGCCTTTTTTGTATTCATATTTGATTGATTTTAGTTTCAAATATTATTTTTTAATATTCTAGATTTTTCATTATTTTTTGGAATTTTTCAGAATTAAATTGTAAATCTTCAAAACCGGTGTCGACCAGTGTCGCTGACCGACTTTCGGATTTTTAATTCACAAATGGAGTTGAAAATCTAAAAATAGCTTTCATATTATTTCTTAAAATAATGTTTTCTATCTAAATGAATTTTTCGAGAATTTTTAGAATTTATCAAATTCCCCTGGATTTGGTGTCGGCCAGTATTACTGGTTGATTCCAGGAATTTTAGTTTATAATTGGAATCAAATTTCTAGATTCCGCTTTCATATTACTTCTTAGAATTATACTTTCTCCTTTCAGGCATTTTCTGAGATTTTTCAGATTTTATCAAAAATCCGGCCGACCCGGTATAGACCGGTATTGACGGTTGACTTTTGGATTTTTATCTTGAAAATGAGATTGAATTTCTGAAAACCAATTTCACTAAAAATCTTTATATAATATTTATTATTTTTGAGAATTTTTGGGAGACTTTTAGAGATACTTCATTTTTGGTCTTTTCTAGAGTTTTCGGTGTTTTCCCAGATATCGGAATAGTACCCAGATATTTTTCCACTTTTCTCTCTCTCCTCGCTAGACGCGAGTTTCACCAACCTAGATTCTGCATTTAATACAGAGATCCTCTCCTTACTGCATTTAATGCATCTCAGATCAACTCCAATCAAGTCATTGTGACTTTAGTCCTTTATGTCAAACGCGAAACTCGCGTTTATTCTCCTGGACGCGGATTTTTCTCCGCGTCCAGTTCATATTGGCCCAGACGCAGATTCTTTGATTGAGACGCAGCCTTTTATGAAGAGACGCAAGTCTCTTTTATAAGGTTTGATATGGCAATGATTATAATAATCCTTTCCCCTTTATATAAATACCCACTCCCATCTTCTCTCTCTTTCATTTTCTCTTCTCCTCCTTCATTTGCAGCCAGCAAAGGCCACCAAAAAAACAGCAGCACACGCAGCCAAGCAAGCCTCCTTTGGCTGGCCAACACCACCCACCAACTCCACCTTCTCCACCACCATTTCCTCCACCATTCTCCCCTCCTTCTACTCCTCCATTCCAACAACAACAACAACCAAAACACCATCTTCTTCCTCCATTTCCAACCAAAACAACCCACTACTTCTAAAACTTCACCACCATCTCCACCACCACCTACACCACCTTAACCACCACCAACCATACCATCTTCTTCTCCTCGCCATTCTCTTTCCAACGAACTATAGGTTCGTCCTCCGAAACACCGTTTACAAAACTCCAAAAATTCCTTTTATACTACACTTGCATCACTATCAACCCTCTCTTTTGGGGCCTTGTCCACCTACTCCGGCCAACTCCGGCCAACTCCGGCCGCCACCGGCGAGGTCCAGCCGACCAACCTCCCCTTTTCCTTCTTTTACTTTCTTTTCTTTTCTTCTTCTTCCATCTCTTTTCTTTCATTCCTTCTTTCTTTTATTTCTTTCTTTCCTTCATTCCTTTCATCCTTTTTATTTTCTTTATTCTCGTCTCTGATTTTTCCCTGATTCCTGCGTCTCCCCTCTTACTCATTCCTGCGTCTCTCATTTCTCTGTCTCCCCTTTCTCTCCTGTTTTAATACTAGACGCGAAACTTACTCCCGCGCCCAAACACCTCTTTAACGCGATCTTCGCGTTCATATATTAACGCGACGCGGAGCACGTACTCGTGTCTGCGTTCTCCCTGTATTATAAAATGCGGGTCTTAGACCCCGCGTTTGTGGCATCAACGCGGCGCAATCCTCACGTCTACGACCCCTGCGTCCTCATTCTCACTTTTCTGATTCATCCTTCTCCTCCTCTCTTTATATACATATAATATTGGTTACTTGGACTCCAGAGCTTGGAATTTCTCGGTGTATTTCTTAAAGTTTTAGGCGAGTGTTCTTGCCTTCCTTCAGATTTTCCTGCTTTGTCATGATTGACTAATATTATATTATTTTCCTGGCACATTTGCATGCATCATGCTACTACTTGATACTCACCCCGCAATAACATATTGATACCTGACTTTAGATTGTCACATTTACGGAAATCTTGTACTTGCTATCCTGTATTATATACAGTGACTTGAAATGACAATACTCATGTACTCTTGAACTCCTGATTTAGTTATGCACTTGTCTTCCCGTAAATTGATAATTACATAATAAACCATAAAAAGAACCACTTGAATCGGGTCGGGAGAAACTTACGGCTATCAATATATGTTCGTGTTTACAGTGGCACTAGGTATGTTGTGCAACTAAAATTTCCGGTCTGACCTGTGGGCCTCCAGGCGACCGAGGGGAGTGCTGGCTCCCTCATTCCTGGTACCATCTTGATAAGGGAATTCTATAAGACCCTCCTGTACGCCTTGCGGCTGGTTCCGAGCACCAGTAACGGAACGTCCTGGACCGTGGTCCCGGGCATGCACGGGACCCACTGTAAACATTGTTCGTTGATACCCCCGTTGGTTCCCAATAACAGCCTCGAATTACTCATATGTGGATGTATGTGTGCTGGGACGCTATTACACATACCTAGACATACGGGTAGAACGAGTAATAAGTATAAATATTAAAAATGGCAGAGATAGATTTATTCAGGCCTTATTACTTTCATTTTATGCCTCCATTTCATGCTTACTGTACATGTGCTCTCAACACAGTTCTTGATGCTTAATACTGTTTGATCATATCAACACATGCATATACTCATCTCTGCACGACACTTGGCATTCACCTGAATATTTGTTAGGGAGTTTCTGACTCCCCTGAACTTGCATGTTCAGGTTCTGAGGAGTGGACTGAAGCGGAGCCCTCCACTGAAGATCAAGCTTATTTCTCGGAGCAGGCTGACTTGTCCTAGCTCCTTCTGTTCCTGCTAGCTCGGGGATCTTCTTCTCAGCCCGTGAGCACCTTTTTGCTGTACAAATTGTAATTCTTACTTTTGTACCTGGCTGTGATATAATGTACATGTACCAGTATATCACACTCTGTGATAACTTTGTAATCCTTATGTTGGAATGTATATTGCCACGTGCTTCCGTACTCTAATTCTTGTTTGTACTGATGCTTAGCGTATATACGTGAGGGTATTTCTGACCTGCGTATATACGTCGCAGTAGCGTCCCCGTACCCGCCGGATCGGGGCGTTACAGGTTGGTATCAGAGCCTAGGCTCTCACACCTACAGTACAACCAAATTGCAAATTAAGGGGATCTTAATTTGCAGTTGGGATACATGAGTTTCGGTTATACATTCCAACTACACTGCACAAAGTTGTCCATTTCTTCCTGATATTCCTTCCCTTGATTCCTAAAGACCCTCTATCTTTTGCTTTCACACCTCTTTTCAGACATCTTTTACCAACATAGATATGGATAGAAGGGCAGGACGTAACAACTCCGGGCAACCACAGGACGGACCCACAGGGGAAATGCCGATATTCTAAGGGTTATCCAAAATATGATGGAGAATCAACAAAGGCAGACCGAACTCGTTCGGTAAGGCTTAATAACAACTCCTCAGGAACGGAGGCCGGGCAATGTGTCAGACTTCAGGCGGTTGCAGCCGGCAATATTTACAGGGGGAGAGAGACCGCTAGATGCCGAGCAATGGCTAATCGATACCACAGATCTCTTAAAGGTAGCACGAGTTTCAGAGGAGGATCGAGTGGAGGTCGCCAAGATCCAACTAAAGGATGTGGCTAGAAACTGGTGGTTAGCTGAAGAAGCGAGACTGGAAAAACCCATCACTTGGGACCAGTTCTCTAAGAGCTTTTATGATAGATTCTTCCCTACTACAGCTCAGAAGGAGATGGAAGAGCAATTCATCCGACTTCAACAATGGAACCGATCTGTTGATGAATATGCTGCTGAGTTCTTAAGGCTGAGTCGTTTTGCTCCGTATATGATAGCCGACGAAGAGAAACGGGCAAGCAGATTTCAACAGGGCTTACAAATGGATATTCAAGTCCTTTTGATTCCCCAACAGCTGAAAACATATTCCCAGGTCCTCACTGTAGCTCGAGAGGTGGAGCGAGGATTGGAGAAAAAGAATCTTGATCAGATGAGGAACAGGCCATGAAGAGGCCATTTCAGCAACTAGGCAGAGGAGGTCCAGTCAGGGCTGCAAAAGCCCCAATGTTTAGAAGACCATTTCGATCAGCCCCTCTTCAGATAACTCAACCACTTCCTATATGTGATTATTGCCAGAGAATAGGCCACACGCATCAGGAGTGCCGTAGGGCCAATGGATTATGCCTGGCATGTGGATCTGGTGATCACACAATAGAAGGCTATCCCCATAAAAGAACTGGGATGATGAACCGAACCCTACCGGCACTTCCTGCACCTGTTGGACAGAGGAACTCAGGGCCGACGGTTGGAAGGACCCCTCTCCCTCCACAACAACGGGTTTTTCGCCCAGCTCCAAGGGGAGGAAGAACAACAGCAGGTCGTGGAAGAGGACGGGCCTATAACTTGACAGCGGAAGAGGCCCAAACTTCTGGAGAAGTGGTGACAGGTAAGATTTTGGTGCACTCTAAACCTGTCTTAGCCCTCTTTGATTCTGGCGCTTCTCATTGTTACATATCAGATAGTTTTACTGCTTTGCACTCTATACCTGTTGAATATTTAGACCACCAGTGGGAGATTAGTATCGGTAATGGGGTAGTCATTTCTAATAGAATTTGTGTAGATTGTTCGGTGGAACTGTGTAACAAGACACTGGCAGTGGATATACTCGTACTAGATACTAAAGGGTACGACGTAATCTTAGGCATGACTTGGCTCAGCAAATACCATGCGGTCATTGATTGTCGAAACAAGAAAGTTATTTTCAGAATACCACTTCAGCCTGAGTTCCAATTTGAAGGAGAACATAAACCCGCCAAGGGAAAACACAGATGACTTCTGCTGAGATTCAGAAAAAGGGAGTACCAGTTTGGAATGAGTTTCCAGAAGTATTTAAGGAGATCTCAGGACTTCCACCCGATAGAGTAATTGAGTTCTCCATTGATATCAATCCGGGCACAGTCCCAATATCTAAAGCTCCATATAGAATGACGCCCACTGAATTAGAAGTTCTAAAGAAGCAGTTACAGGAATTTTCTGACAAGGGATTGATTAGACCTAGTACTTCGCCATGGGGAGCTCCAGTGCTATTGGCCAACAAGAAAGATGGTGGTAAGCGGTTGTGTATAGACTACAGAGAGTTAAACAAAGTTACCATCAAGAATAAGTATCCCTTACCAAGAATTGATGATCTTTTTGATCAACTTCATGGGGCCCGGGTATTTTCAAAATTGGATTTACAATCAGGTTATCACCAACTGAAAGTGAAGAAAGAAGATATTCCGAAGACAGCATTCCGAACTCGTTATGGTCATTACGAATTTCTAGTCATGCCCTTCGGAGTGACCAATGCCCCAGCTGTCTTCATGGATTTGATGAACCGAGTTTTCTCGCCATATTTGGACCAGTTTGTCGTTGTGTTCAACGATGATATCTTGATATATTCAAAAAATGACAGAGAGCATGCAGAACACATGAGGATAGTGCTACAGACTCTCCGGCAGGAACAACTTTATGCTAAGCAAAGCAAGTGTGAGTTCTGGTTAGACCGTATAGCTTTCTTGGGTCATGTAGTTTCAGAAGAAGGAATTTCAGTCGACCCTAATAAGATCCAGGAAGTAAAAGATTGGCCAATCCCAAGGACAGTAACAGAAATTAAAAGCTTTATTGGATTAGCCGGATATTACAGAAGATTTGTCCAAGACTTTTCCCAAATCGCAGCCCCATTAACAAAGCTCACCAGAAAAGGGGAAAGGTATCAATGGTCAGAGGAATGTACTGCAGCCTTTGAACAATTAAAAGAAAGACTAATTTCAGCTCTAATCTTGAAGACTCCCTCGGGAACAGGAGGGATGGTTATATATAGTGATGCATCCGGAAAAGGCCTAGGATGTGTATTAATGCAGCATGGTCATGTCATAGCATATGTATCTAGACAATTAAAACCACATGAGAGAAATTACTCAACCCATGACTTAGAACTGGCGGCGGTAATATTTGCATTGAAGATCTGGAGACACTACCTTCTGGGGGACAAAGTATTGATCTATACTGATAATAAGAGTCTTAAGTATATCTTCACACAGAAAGAATTAAACATGAGGCAAAGGCGGTGGCTTGAATTGATGGCCGACTATGACATAGACTTACAGTACCATCCTGGTAAGGATAATACAGTCCCAGATGCATTAAGCAGGAGACCAGAGAATAAAGTGTTATTACATCTTACTCAACAGAAGGAATTGCTTCGAGAAATCATAAAGTTGGACTTGATGCTAATACAAGAAGCTAATGAGTCAGGTCAACTAATGACCTTCCAGATTCAACCAACCCTGATA
Source organism: Agave tequilana (assembly GCA_038442645.1). Lineage (NCBI taxonomy): Eukaryota > Viridiplantae > Streptophyta > Magnoliopsida > Asparagales > Asparagaceae > Agave > Agave tequilana. The sequence continues at coordinate 230,888 of JAVJIF010002785.1, forward strand.
AGTGAAATTAAGGAAGCCCAAAAAGGGGACCCCAGATTACAGAAATTCAGGGCTCAAGTAGAAGCTGGATTAAGAACAGACATCCGTATTCATCTGGATGATGTACTTTATTTTGGTAACAGAATCTGTGTACCACCAGGGAAAGTCCGGCAGAAAGTTTTGACAGAGGCACACAGTTCGGCGTATTCCATACACCCAGGAGGAAATAAAATGTATCAAGACTTAAAGCAGAAGTTTTGGTGGAATGCCATGAAGAAGGAGATAGCCCAGTATGTGGCAAAATGCTTGGTTTGTTAGCAAATAAAGGTAGAACATCAGAGAACAGCTGGACTTCTACAACCGTTGCCGATACCCGAATGGAAGTGGGAACATATCACCATGGATTTTGTTACAGCTCTACCCCGCAGTCCTAAGGGTAACAATGCAGTATGGGTGATCATTGACCGCCTCACAAAAATAGCTCACTTTCTACCCTTCAGAGTAGGTCAGTCAACAGAAGTTCTTGCAGATAAATATATGAAAGAAATCGTTCGTCTGCATGGAATTCCAGTTAGCATCGTGTCAGATAGAGACACGAGATTCTGATCACATTTCTGGGAAAGTCTCCAAGAAAATTTAGGGACTCGTCTGAAATTCAGTACCTCATATCATCCCCAGACAGATGGACAATCTGAACGAACTATCCAAACCCTTGAAGACATGTTACGAGCCTGCATGATAGAATTTAAAGGGTCATGGGAAGACTATATTCATCTGGTAGAATTCTCTTATAATAACAGCTATCAGGCCAGTATCCAAATGGCACCATTTGAAGCATTATATGGAAGAAAATGTAGGTCGCCAATATGTTGGGATGAAGTCGGCGAAAGAAGACTTATGGGACCAGATATTCTAGTTCAGACAACTGATAAAGTCAGAATTATCAGAGATCATCTCCGGACAGCACAGAGCCGGCAGAAGAGTTGGGCAGACTCTAATAGAAGACCGTTGGAATTCAAAACAGGTGATCATGTATTTTTAAGGATATCACCAACCAAAGGGGTAATCCGATTCGGTACTCGCGGAAAACTTAGTCCAAGATACATCGGCCCATTTGAAATTTTGGATCGTGTGGGAGATGTGGCTTACCGATTGGCATTGCCGCCATCTTTAGAAGGAGTACATAATGTATTCCATATATCACAGTTGAGGAAGTATGTCAAGGATGAGAGTCACATTCTAAATTACTCAGAATTGGAACTACAACCAGATTTATCCTACAAGGAGCAGCCGATGGCCATTATGGACAGAAGTGTCAAAACATTGAAAAATCGGGAAATTCCATTGGTACTAGTTTCTTGGAATAGGCGTGCCCCAGGAGAAGCTACGTGGGAACGAGAGGATATTATTCGTGAACGTTACCCCCAACTCTTTCCATCTTAGTTGGTAAAATTCCTTACCCCTATTCTTTCTGCCTTAACATCCCCATTATCGAAATTTCAAGGACGAAATTTTTGATAAGGTGGATGGATTGTAACACCCCATCCTCAGTATACGTACACAGCTATGTGTCCTGATTTTTGGAGCGTATTTATTTTATTTTATTTTATTTTCTGTTATTTAAATTCTTACTCATATAGCAGTACTGCATGATTTAGCCTTTTTTGTATTCATATTTGATTGATTTTAGTTTCAAATATTATTTTTTAATATTCTAGATTTTTCATTATTTTCTGAAATTTTTCAGAATTAAATTGTAAATCTTCAAAACCGGTGTCGACCAGTGTCGCTGACTGACTTTCGGATTTTTAATTCACAAATGGAGTTGAAAATCTAAAAACGGCTTTCATATTATTTCTTAAAATAATGTTTTCTATCTAAATGAATTTTTTGAGAATTTTTAGAATTTATCAAAATTCCCCTGGATTTGGTGTCGGCCAGTATTACTGGTTGATTCCAGGAATTTTAGTTTACAATTGGAATCAAATTTCTAGATTCCGCTTTCATATTACTTCTTAGAATTATATTTTCTCCTTTCAGGCATTTTCTGAGATTTTTCAGATTTTATCAAAAATCTGGCCGACTCGGTATAGACCGGTATTGACGGTTGATTTCTGAATTTTTATCTTGAAAATGAGATTGAATTTCTAAAAATAAATTTCACTAAAAATATTTATATAATATTTATTATTTTTGAGAATTTTTGGGAGACTTTTCGAGATACTTCATTTTTGATCTTTTCTAGAGTTTTCGGTGTTTTCCCAGATACCGGAATAGTACCCAGATATTTTTCCACTTTTCTCTCTCTCCTCGCTAGACGCGAGTTTCACCAACCTAGATTCTGCATTTAATACAGAGATCCTCTTCTTACTGCATTTAATGCATCTCAGATCAACTCCAATCAAGTCATTGTGACTTTAGTCCTTTATGTCAAACGCGAAACTCGCGTTTATTCTCCTGGACGCAGATTTTTCTCCGCGTCCAGTTCATATTGGCCCAGACGCAGATTCTTTGATTGAGACGCAGCCTTTTATGAAGAGACGCAAGTCTCTTTTATAAGGTTTGATATGGCAATGATTATAATAATCCTTTCCCCTTTATATAAATACCCACCCCCATCTTCTCTCTCTTTCATTCTCTCTCTCCTCCTTCATTTGCAGCCAGCAAAGGCCACCAAAAAAACAGCAGCACACGCAGCCAAGCAAGCCTCCTTTGGCTGGCCAACACCACCCACCAACTCCACCTTTCTCCATCACCATTTCCTCCACCATTCTCCCCTCCTTCTACTCCTCCATTCCAACAACAACAACAACCAAAACACCATCTTCTTCCTCCATTTCCAACCAAAACAACCCACTACTTTCAAAACTTCACCACCATCTCCACCACCACCTATACCACCTTAACCACCACCAACCATATCATCTTCTTCTCCTCGCCATTCTCTTTCCAACGAACTATAGGTTCGTCCTCCGAAAACACCGTTTACAAAACTCCAAAAATTCCTTTTATACTACACTTGCACCACTATCAACCCTCTCTTTTGGGGCCTTGTCCACCCACTCCGGCCAACTCCGGCCGCCACCGGCGAGGTCCAGCCGACCAACCTCCTCTTTTCCTTCTTTTACTTTCTTTTCTTTTCTTCTTCTTCCATCTCTTTTCTTTCATTCCTTCTTTCTTTTATTTCTTTCTTTCCTTCATTCCTTTCATCCTTTTTATTTTCTTTATTCTCTTCTCTGATTTTCCCCTGATTCCTGCGTCTCCCCTCTTACTCATTCCTGCGTCTCTCATTTCTCTGTCTCCTCTTTCTCTCCTGTTTTAATACTAGACGCGAAACTTACTCCCGCGTCCAAACACCTCTTTAACGCGATCTTCGCGTTCATATATTAACGCGACGCGAAGCACGTACTCGTGTCTGCGTTCTCCCTGTATTATAAAACGCGGGTCTTAGACCCCGCGTTTGTGGCATCAACGCGGCGCAATCCCCGCGTCTACGACCCCTGCGTCCTCATTCTCACTTTTCTGATTCATCCTTCTCCTCCTCTCTTTTTATACATATAATATTGGTTACTTGGACTCCAGAGCTTGGAATTTCTCGGTGTATTTCTTAAAGTTTTAGGCGAGTGTTCTCGCCTTCCTTCAGATTTTCCTGCTTAGTCATGATTGACTAATATTATATTATTTTCCTGGCACACTTGCATGCATCATGCTACTACTTGATACTCACCCCGCAATAACATATTGATACCTGACTTTAGATTGTCACATTTACGGGAATCTTGTACTTGCTATCCTGTATTATATACATTGACTTGAAATGACAATACTCATGTACTCTTGAACTCCTGATCTAGTTATGCACTTGTCTTCCCGTAAATTGATAATTACATAATAAACCATAAAAAGAACCACTTGAATCGGGTCGGGGGAAACTTACGGCTATCAATATATATTCGTGTTTACAGTGGCACTAGGTATGTTGTGCAACTAAAATTTTCGGTCTGACCTGTGGGCCTCCAGGCGACCGAGGGGAGTGCTGGCTCCCTCATTCCTGGTACCATCTTGATAAGGGCATTCTATAAGACCCTCATGTATGCCTTGCGGCTGGTTCCGAGCACCAATAACGGAACGTCCTGGACCGTGGTCCCGGGCATGCACGGGACCCACTGTAAACATTGTTCGTTAATACCCCCGTTGGTTCCCAATAACAGCCTCGAATTACTCATATGTGGATGTATGTGTGCTGGGACGCTATTACACATACCTAGATATACGGGTAGAACGAGTAATAAGTATAAATATTAAAAATGGCAGAGATAGATTTATTCAGGCCTTATTACTTTCATTTTATGCCTCCATTTCATGCTTACTGTACATGTGCTCTCAACATAGTTCTTGATGCTTAATACTGTTTGATCATATCAACACATGCATATACTCATCTCTGCACGACACTTGGCATTCACCTGAATATTTGTTAGGGAGTTTCTGACTCCCCTGAACTTGCATGTTCAGGTTCTGAGGAGTGGACTGAAGCGGAGCCCTCCACTGAAGATCAAGCTTATTTCTCGGAGCAGGCTGACTTGTCCTAGCTCCTTCTGTTCCTGCTAGCTCGGGGATCTTCTTCTCAGCCCGTGAGCACCTTTTTGCTGTACAAATTGTAATTCTTACTTTTGTACCTGGCTGTGATATAATGTACATGTACCAGTATATCACGCTCTGTGATAACTTTGTAATCCTTATGTTGGAATGTATATTGCCACGTGCTTCCGTACTCTGATTCTTGTTTGTACTGATGCTTAGCGTATATACGTGAGGGTATTTCTGACCTGCGTATATACGTCGCAGTAGCGTCCCCGTACCCGCCGGATCGGGGCGTTACAATAACGATCAATCTCTCTCTTCATTCCGTGCCACCAGAATCGCTGCTTCAGGTCTTTGTGCATCTTCGGCCCTCCTGGATATGTAGAATACGCTGAGTTATGGGCTTCAGATAAACTTCTTGTCGGACGTCTCCTTTCGGTACACAAATTCTATCACCGAAATAGAGTGTCTCCATGGATCTGCATATCCGTCCTCAGTCTAGCCTCCACTTGATTTCTGAATTCTTGTATCTTGGGGTCCCCACTTTGAACCTCCTTGATCTTCTCTAAAAAGGTTGACTGAAATTGCATAGTCATCAACTGTCCGGAAGCATTAGTCCTCCTTGTCACCATCAGTTCCATCCGTCTCATCTCCTTAAGCAATTCTTTTTGTTAAGTAATCTGCATCACCATATAAGCTCCAGGCTTCCTGGTCAAAGCATCTGGTACTACATTAATCTTCCCAGGATGATACTGTAGATCAATGTCATAATCGGTCATCAACTCTAGCCACCGCCTTTGTCGCATATTAAGCTCCTTTTGTGTGAAGATATACTTCAAACTCTTATGATCAGTGCAAATCAGCACTTGATTGCTTAACAAATAGTGCCTCCAAATCTTCAAGGCGAAAATTACTATTGCCAGCTCCAGGTCATGTGTAGGATAATTCTTCTCATGCGGCTTTAATTATATGGATACATAGGCTATCACATGTCCATGCTGCATTAGTACATACCCCAGTCCATATCATGATGTGTCTCTATATATGACCATACCTCCAGTCCCGTCAGGCATCTTCAAGATTGGAGCCGAAATTAATCTGTTCTTCAATTCTTCACAAGCAACGACACACTGAGCTGTCCATACACACTTTTCCCCTTTTTGGGTAAGCTTGATCAGGGCCCGACAATTTTTGAAAAGTCTTGCACAAACCTTCGGTAATATCCAACGAACCCTAGAAAAGTCCTAATTTCAGTTGCCGACTTTGGAATGGACCAATCTTTCACCGCCTGAACCTTACTGGGATCCACTGAGATACCTTCTCCTAAAATAATATGTCCCAGAATGCCACGCTTTTCAGCCAAAACTCATATTTACTCAGTTTGGCATAGAGTTTCTCCTGCCGAAGGGTCTGCAACACAATCCTCAAGTGTTTTGCATGCTCCTCTTCATTTTTAGAATAAATCAGAATATCATCAATGAATATGACCATAAATTTATCTAAGAATGGAGAAAAGACCCTATTCATCAAGTCCATGAAAATTATCGGAGCACTGGTAACTCCAAATGGTATCATTAGAAATTCGTAATGACCGTAACGAGTCCTATGAAAGTACACCTACAGGGGGGTGAATAGGTGTACAAGTTAATCTAGGACAAATGATGCAGAATTACAAACTTAATTTCTAACACCCTATGTGTAATCAAGAGAGTCCGAATTTCCCGTGAAGTACTCTAGAATTACTCCTCACGATTCCTTTGAATTATGAGTTGAGGTGCTTTAAAAGCTCTCTTGATTCAACATAAGTGTGGGCACACAAATAATATCTAGCATGTATATGAATATGAGCAAGTAATTACAATGCAAGATATAAAGAGAGAGAGAGAGATCCAAATGCAAATATAAGGATATATTTTGAGGTTCGAGTCACTGCTCTACGTCCCCGCCTTCACACAGAAGAATTTTCACTATGTCCACACAGGATCTTCCACAAAGGGACCTACACCGAGGAATTACAATACAAAACCAGGAGTACACAACTCCTCTCTCAAACACAAATCTCTACACGAGATGTGGGCACTTGCCAACCACAAAGCAAAGAAAATACAACTTGGTGATCCAAATGATCACAAACAACTCTTGGTGATCTAAAAGACCACAAACAAATTTTTTTCTCACAAAACAAGATCCTATAGATAGATTTATAATGATAGCTTAAGTATGTGAGAAAACAAAGTTTTTGAAAAGAAAACACAAAGAAAAACTCTTGGAAAAAACTCTGGATAGATGAAGAACTGAAACTCTAAACTTGATTTCCCAAAACTTTATTTTCTTTGATTTTTCAAAAACTTTAAAACAAATAAAGAATAAGAATTTTGGCACAAAACTCTTTTGACAAACTACCTGAAAACTCTAGAGAAGTGAGAAATTTAGCTCTTGAAAATCTTTTTGAAAACTGGCCTCAAAGACCCATTTTTATAGGGGTCTGAAAATATAGCCGTTGGGGTTCAGAACAAGTCAAAAACGACCTGTCGGTCGACCGCCCGATCAACCGCCAACGGTCAGATTTTCGATCGTTGGGGTTGGCGGTCGACCGATCGACCACCCCAAGGCACAGTAGGAATTTTCTCACTGTCGGTCGACCGGACGGTCAACCGAGACTAGAACCAGAGTACTGACCACCCTAAGGCACAGTGAGAATCTTGTCACTGTCGGTCGACCGGACGGTCGACCGAGGCCAGAACCAGAGAGTACTCTCTCTGGTCGGTTGACCGAGGCCAGATCCGGAGAGCAAACTTTCTGGATCGGTCGACTGTGCGGTCGATGACCCAATGGTTTGTGGCTTGTGCACGACCTGTGCACATCGGTCGACCGCTCGGTCGACCATAGGCAACCTAGAAACAAGGTTTTAAAGAGTTGGAAATTCCAACTTTAAAAACCCATAAAAATTATATTGATTTCCATAAAATCCACAAAAATTAGTTCTTATCGATACTTTGAAATCTAAATATGTGTGATAAAAAATCAACACATATTATAAACAAGCTGAACTATTTTTGTGGCATGAAAATTTAGCTGTAAACTGAAAATCGTATTTTTCAAAACATAGATTTTGAAATGAAAATACGTTTTCTCTAAAACTTTTATAGATACAAAAAGTAGATATTGAATCACATTTGAAGCATGATGTGCATGGATAGAATCCATGGTAAATAATATATCTTTATTTTTGACATTAAATGCAAAACTAAGTTTTGATAAATACAAAAGTTGAAATCATGAACTAGATACACATTAAAATAAGTTTTTCTAACATATAAAGCATAGATGCATATGGATAAAATCTAACATACGTACAAATCAAGTAAACTTGTTTTAATTCTATCTATTCACGAAAACTGAAAAGATATATTCTTGAAAATTTAAAACAGTTAAACTAAAACCAAAACTTTTGAACTTGTGTGTGTACACTTGAGCATATCAAGACTAATCAATCCGTACACAAGATCTAAACAAACTTAAACTAAAGTCTTCTCATTGATCTTCATCTCCAAGACAACTCGATCCAAACACGATCCAAAGAGCTTGACTCCATCCGAGTACTAGATGCGATCTTGACGCACGAGCTCTTGAGAATCATCACGTGTTAGCTTCCAAACTAGACTTTGAATCCTTTGTTGAAGTTAAACACATACTAAGATCTTGATCAATATCTGAAACTTATTAAACATAAGACCATTAGTAACATAACTTCATAAGTTAATCATCATCAAAACTAAGGTGAAAGGCCTTTGGGCCAACAATATCCCTCTTTTTGATGATGACAAAACTTAGGAGGTTATATAAGCATTGATTGAGGATAGACTTCATAGAAGCTCCCCCTTAACTCATACATAATCATAAAACACAAAGATGTGCAATGTAAGCTCAATTAGCAATAAACAAAAATAAAAGGATATGTAATAAGAATCATAAAACACATGTATATATGCATAAATAATTAATCAAACATGCATATATAAACTCAAATCTTTCTCTCCCTTTTTATCACTCATCAATAAAGGGTTAAGAAAGACAAACAATACCAATAAGCATATTTTAAAACAAAATTTTGATACCTATAAAAACTATCAATTGAAAGAAACTAATTGAAAGTGAAACTATCTTTTTACCAATTGAAATGAAACAATCTTTTTACTAATTGATACCAATAGAAATGCAGATACCAATTGAAAGTAAAAACTAATTTTTTTAAGGTAAACACTAAAATAATCTTGCAATAAAGGTACCAATTTGAGAATATTACCGATTTAAGATTATTGATACCAATATTGAAAATATTAACATATACCAAAATAAAATATTTTTTATCATAAAGAGTGGGAGTAAGATATCAATTGAAAATAAAATCAATTGAAAGATAAAATAAGAATCTTTCTCCTCCTTTCTTAAATACCAATAAAAACAATGCAAAATCTTGTAAAGATATCAATTATCATTAAGAACTAAATCAAACTTAGCATAAAATCAATTTTGTGCTAAAAATGTATGGACATTGTAAAATAAGCACAAAAAAATATTTATATGAATGTATGATCAGAGCAATATAATATCAATTAAAATATGATGCATACATATATAGAAAATATGTATGAGTATACAAAAATCAATTTTCATTAAAATCATGTATATCTCATAACTACTTTCCTGTCATGCACATGTTTAAATAGATTTTCAATAAGAGCATATAAGGCATTGTCGCCCATCCAAGCACCCTTTGATAGTAGGGTTTTCAAAAATAAGATTTAAAGATCATTTTATCATAGTTTAAAAAATCAATACCAAACTGAAGAATAGCAAATGTAGTTTTAAGATAATTTTGAAAACTAGTATGAAATCTTTCAAGTAAATGTATCTCATGAAAACATGTATATTACATAAGAATTGTCACTCATGGTCTATATATCACAAAAATGAGCTCATGAAAATAAATCATGAGTAAACACAAAATATATATAGAATGCTAAAAATTATGTAATAGGCATAGTCATGGAGATAAGCCATTGAAGCTCAATCAAAATGAAGTTCCTTTATCAAAAATATGAAATAATGAAAATTTTAATTTTCATCAAAACTAAACAACTTTCAGGTATATGTATGTTTTGTCGAAACTAAAGTATACATACATATCCAAACATGAATGAGTCCACAAAAAAATATTGCATGAAGGCAAGTGACTCTAAGATAGACATGTATATCTAATAGTTTTAGGACAAAATTAACATATACATGAAGCTAAACACGAAAATATGTATAAAAAAATAGGGAATACAAGTGAAGATACAAGAATCATCAAAACTAAGTTATACAAGTACATGTAATGAGTACACAAGAGTAATGAAGTACTCAAATATAATAATCAAGTGTAGCTCACTACTTGTACAAGTATAAACACAAGTTCTAAAAAAATTCACATCTAAACATGTAATCAAAACATGAAGCATAAAATATAAACAAATATGATCATTAGGTTAAATGCACGTGCTTTAGAATTAAGATATACACTAAACAATAGTGAGAATACAAAAATATGAATCCATATGAACATAGGTCTATCTCAAATACTATCTACGTACATCACATGTCTAATTAACATAGCATTTAACATAATGAACATGAAAAACATGACATGCTAAAATCATCAATATGAAAGCATGTAAACTAAAATAAGGAGTTAGAAATAGTTACCAAACCATATGAACTATTCTCTAGGTCTCCAAACTATGGTTGTCCTTCTGTGAAAACATCCTGGAAAGTGATGCATCTATAAATATGATCTTTTAACTCGAAACGCTTCCACCATCAAGGCACCAACACTCTCACATTTTGTAAGAGCCCACACCTACAATAAATGAAATAGAGGTGGATTTTGGTACCCTCACTTCCTTGGGTCCATAGGGGTTAGCATATTTCCTAACCCAAACATGTTTACTTACAAAATTTAAAATATTTAACCTAGTATAACAAAATTTTATAAGATGGCCCTTGCGGTCACAATGTGTACAAGTGTACACATTAGCATACATGGTGTCATGTGTGTGAACATGAGAAGCATGAGTTTACCGTGATGGGTGTGCATGCATGTGTGGAGCATATTTCTTGCAAAATATAGATTCCAATCTCTTGTGATTCATAACACATTGGCTAAAAGTGGAGCCCAGACAATCTACACTTTTCTTCAACATGCAAATATCATTATCAATACTTGAAGAAGAAGTGGAGCAAGTAACATGTTTATCACAAGAAGATGAAGTAATTGAATCATGACAAACATGAGAATCAAAAGCACTTTTCAAAGAAATTTTTTCTAAAGAAATGCATTCTAATTCTTTAGAAATTAAAATAATTTTATTTTTCAAATAATCATTTTCTTTTAAAATAAATTCAAATTTTGAAGATAAAACATCATTGCTTTTCAAAACAATATCCAAACCATTTTTATTTGTCAAAAACTCATTTTCTTTCAAAACAAGATTAAGTTGAGTTTTCAATGAATCCCTTTCATTTGAAATCTCAACCCTCTCTTGCAAAATCACATTGAGTTTTTTGAAAACAAATTTTTATTTTCTTCTTTTAATTCAAAACTCTTGCTTTCAGAAGTTTGTATTTTGAAAGCAAATTTTCACAAAACATGAAAAGTTCTTCATTTAAGGGATGAGCATCCATAGCATTATCATTACATGAAGAGCTAGCATAATCATCATGATGAGTATCCAAATTTATCTCAAGGGAGTTATTCTCTTGGACCATGTAACACGTTTGCTCGGATTCATCCCTTCTTGGTTCTCTTTTTAAAATGTGTTGAGCTTGTTTCTTGGAAGAGATCAATGTGTTCCACACTGTAAAAGCGGAATCACAATAAGAAATCAAAGGAAGATATTTTTTGCTTAGTGTATGCTTTAATGCATGTATGGCTTATGCATTAGCCTCTAAATACTTGTCATTACCAAGATATGATTTCTTGGTAGTGGCAAGGTAGACAAGCAATCCTTGGACTTTTAAATATGAACTCATTTTAAATTTTCACATATCAATGTTAGAATCATCAAACATAGGTGGAGCAAGATAATCTATAAGTGCAAATTAATATGTGTGCAAAGAAAATATCTAGATTAGTAAGGATCACACTTCTAGATAGTTAAACCGAATATCAGGAGCGCTAGCTCAGATACTAATTGAAAGTACACCTAGAGTAGGGTGAATAGGTGTACAAGCTAATCTAGGACAAATGATGCAAAATTAAAACTTAATTGCTAATACTCTATGTGTAATCAAGAGTGAGCCTAAATTTCCCGTGAAGAGCTCTAAAACTACTCCTTATGATTCCTCTGAATTATGAGTTGAAGTGCTTTAAAGCTCTCTTGATTCAACACAAGTGTGGGCACGCAAACAATATCTAGCATGTATATGAATATGAGCAAGTAATAACGATGCAAGATATAAAGAGAGAGAAAGATCCAAACACAAACACAAGGATATGTTTCGAGGTTCGAGCCACTGCTCTACGTCCCCGTCTTCACACAGAAGGATTTTCACTATGTTCACACAGGACCTTCTATAAAGGGACCTCCATCGGGAAATTACAACACAACACCGGGAGTACACAACTCCTCTCTCAAATACAAACATCTACACAAGAGGTGGGCACTTAGCCAAAGCACAAAGCAAAAGAAAATATAATTTGGTGATCTAAATGATCACAAACAACTCTTGGTGATCTTGAAAGACCACAAACAAATTCTCACAAAATAAGATCCTATAGATAGATTTAGAATGATAGCTCCAGTATGTGAGAAAACAAAGTTTTAGAAATGAAAACATAAAGAAAAACTCTTGGAAAAAAATTCTTGATAGATGAAGAATTGAAAACTCTGAACTTGATTTCCCAAAACTTTGTTTTATTTGATTTTTCAAAAACTTTGAAACAAATAAAGAATAGAATTTTGGCACAAAAACTCTTTTGAAAAACTAGCTGAAAACTCTAGAAAGTGAAAAAATTTAGCTCTTGAAAATCTTTTGGAAAACTGGCCTCAAAGACCCATTTTTATAGGGGTCTGAAATATAGCCGTTGGGGTCCAGAACAGGTCAAAAATGACTTGTCGGTCGACCGCCAATGGTCTGATTTTTGACCGTTGGGGTTGTCGGTCGACCGGTCGGTTCAACCATTCCAAGGCACAGTGAGAATTTTCTCACTGTCGGTTGATCGGATGGTGGACCGAGGTTAGAACTAGAGAGCACTCTCTCTGGTTGGTCGACTGGTCGGTCGACCGGGGCCAAATCCAGAGAGAGCAAGCTCTCTGGATCGGTCGACCGTGTAGTCGACCAGCCCAATAGCCATGGCTTGTGCACGTCCTATGCACATTGGTTGACCGCTCGGTCTATCGAGCCCAGGTTTGATCGATCGACCGTAGGCAGCCCAGAAACAGGGTTTTAAAAGGTTGGAAATTCTAACTTAAAAACCTATAAAACTTTTATTTGATTTTCATAAAATCCACAAAAATGAGTTCTTATTAATTCTTTGAAATCAAAATATGTGTGATCAAAAATCAACACATATTATAAACAAGTTGAACTATTTTTGAGGCATGAAATTTAGCTTTAAACCGAAAACTGTATTTTTCAAAAGTTAGAATTTGAAATGAAAATACGTTTTCCCTAAAACTTGTAAAGATTCAAAAACTATATATTGAAGCACATTTGAAGCATGATGTGCAAGGATAGAATCCAATACACATGGTAAATGATATATCTATATTCTTGACATTAAATCTAAAATTAAGTTTTGATAAATACAAAACTTGCATAAATTAGATACACATCAAAATAAGTTTTTCTAGCATATAAAGTATGGATGCATATGGATGAAATCCAACATACATATAAACTATGTAAACTTATTTTGATTCTATTTATTCATAAAAACCGGAAAGATATATTCTTGAAAATCTAAAATGGTTAAACCGAAACCAAAACTTTTGAATTTGTATGTGCGTATATACTTGAGCATATCAAGACTAATTAATCCATACACAATATCTAAACAAAACTAAACAAACCTAAACTGAAGTCTTCTCGTCGATCTTCATCTCTCAAATGACTCAATCCAAACTCGATTGATTCCATCCAAGTACTAGATGAGATCTTAACGCGCAGGCTCTTGAATCGTCAGGTGTTAGCTTTCAAATTAGACTTTGAATTCTTTGTTGAAGCTAAACACCTATTAAGATCTTGATTTATATCTGAAACTTATTAAAAATAAGATTATTAGTAACATAACTTCATAAGTTAGTCATCATCAAAGCAAAGGTGACAGATTTTTAGGCCAACAGTCTAAAGGTCATCTTTAGAATATCCTCCTTCTTCACCTTCAGTTGATGATATTCAGACCAGAGATCTAACTACGAGAATACCTTAGCTCTACTAAGTTGATTGAACAGGTCATCTATCCTAGGCAAAACATATTTGTTCTTGATGGTGACCTTATTCAATTCTCGATAATCGAAGCACCCTCCTACTACCATCTTTCTTCTTTACTAACAACACTAGAGCTCCCTATGGTGAAACACTGGGTCCAATGAATCCCTTATCCAAGTACTCCTGCAGTTGCTTCTTCAATTCCGCTAGCTCCATAGGTGGCATCTGATATGGTACCTTAGAGATTGGGGCCGTACTCAGAATAACATTTATGGCAAATTCCACGTCTCGATCTGACGGAAGTCCTGATAGAACTTATGGGAACACATCAAGGAATTCTTTCACTATTGGTATCGGCTCCTTTTGAGCTTCAATAGTGGCATAATTCCCTTGTTACTGCTGCCTGGACGCCATCGATTCCCCAATGAACTGGAACTCTGGCTGGTGGGTAATTCTAAATATCACACTCTTGTTTTGGCAATCAATCATCACATGATATTTGCTTAGTCATGTCATGCCTAGGATCATGTCATATCCACCAGTGTCTATCACAAACATATTTGCACTTAACTTTCTCCCACAGACCTCTACATGGCACGATTTACATACCCTATTAGTGGTTATAATCCTATTCCCAGTACTAATCTCCCACCGAGTGTCTATGTCATCATAGATTATAGAATGCATCTTGACAAATCTAGTGGATTTGTAGCAATGCGAAGCTCCAAATCAAATAGCGATATAATTGGAAAAAATTGAACCAGAATGGTACCTGCTACCTCCTCCTCTGATGCCTCTACCTGTTCTGCAATCAAATTAAAAGCATGACCTCTCCCGCGTCCTGCTCCGGTCCTCCTCTGAGCCTGTTCGAACAACTGTCATTACGGGGAAGCGGAGTACCTCTACTTGCAGTTGCATGGTTCTTCTTTACTCCAGGTGCTGGAAGGGTAGGAATGATGCTTCTTTTGAAAGTACACTTAGAGGGGGGTGAATAGGTGTAGTGCTAATCTAATACAAATGATGCGATATTTAAAAACTTAATTGCAAATACACTAAGTGTATAATCAAGAATTAGTCCGACCATGAATGGCTCTGTAATTACTCCTCCCGATTCCTCTGAATTATGAATTAAGCTAATAGCTCTCTTGGTTCAATACAAGTATGGGCACACAAAATATATCAAGCATATGAATATAAGCAAGTAAAGCAATGCAAGATATAAAGAGAGAGAGTTGCGAGATAGTGGATCAAACATAAACACCGGGATATATTTCAAGGCTCGATCCACTACTCTACGCCCCGCCTTCACACAGAAGGATTTCGACTATGTCCACACAAGACCTTCCACAAAGGGACCTCCACTGAGGAATTACAATTATAAACTGGGACTACACAACTCCACTCTCTCAAACTCAAACCTCTACATAAGAGGTGGGCACTTAGCCAAGCACTAAGTAAAGAAAAAAATACAATTTGGTGATCCAAAATGATCACAAACAATTCTTGGAGATCTTGACAGATCAAAAATAATTTTTCTCACAAAAATAAGATCCTAAAGATAGATTTAGAATTGAATAGCTCAAGTGTGAGAAATCAAAATGTTTGGAAAGAAACAACAAAGAAAATACTTGGGAAAAACTTCTTGATAGATATATAAAATGAAGAACAAAATAGAATTTCCATAGACTTAATTTTCTTTGATTTTTCAAAAATTTGAAAATAAAATAAAGATAAGAATTTTTGGTTCAAAAACTTCTTTTGAAACTTGCTGAAAAACACTTAAGAAGTGGAGAATTTTTGCTCTTAAAAATTTATAAGAAATAGCCCCCAAAACCCCTTTATATAGGGTCTTAAAAAAACTAGCCGTTGGGTCAAAAACTGCCCAGAATGGGCTGTCGGTTGACCGCCCGGTCAACCGGCCAACGGTCAAAAAATTGACCGTTTGAGCTTGTCGATCGACCGCCTAGTCGACCGGCCCCAAGGCAAAACTGCATGTCGGTCGACTGCTCGGTCGATCGGACCTACCCGAGAGATGGGTAGTGCCAGCCGGTCGATCACACGGTCGACCGGCCATATAGGCATAGCCGTATGCTTGTCCTTGTGCACGTTGGTTGACCAACCGGTTGACCCAGCCCTGGTTCGGTCGACAGGTCGATCGACCGCCAGTTGCCCAGTACAGGATTTTTAAGGTTGAAAAACTAACTTGTTAAATACCTAAAAAATCCCATAAAACTGTATAAATTCAACAACAATAAGTTCATATAAATATTTGAAGTACAAATATGTGTGATCAAAATTCAACACATATTACAAACTATTTGAAATATTTTTGAGGTATGAAAATTAAGTCTTAAATTGGAAATCGTATTTTTCGAAACTTAGATTTTGAAATGAAAAATCTTGTTCTCCAAAAACTTGTATAGGTACAAAACATGATATTTGAAATACATTTGAAGCATAGAACGTATGGATAGAATCCAATACACATGTAGATGATATATCTACATTTTTGACATTAAATCCAAAACTAAGTTTTGTTAAAAACAAAACTTGAAACCATGAACTAGATATACATCAAAATAAAAATTTTTAACATATAAAGCATAATTGCATATGGATGAAATCCAACATATATAGAAACCATGTAAACTTATTTTGATTCTATCATACATGAAAACTATGAAATGTATTCTTGAAAATCCAAAACGGTTAAACCGAAAACCAAAATTATTGAACTTACGTGTGTATATACTTGAGCATATTAAAACTAACTATCCTTACATAAGATCTAAACTCTAAACTAAACAAATGGAAGTCTTCTTACCGATCTCTATCTCCAAGTCGACTCGATCCAAACTTGATCCAAATGAGTTTGACTCCTCTTGAGTGCTAGATACGATCTTGACGCACGAGCTCTTGAATCAACACGTATTAGCTTCCAAACTTGATTTAGAATCCTTTGTTGAAGCTAAACGCCTACTAAGATCTTGATCAATATCTGAAACTTATTAAGCACAAGATTATTAGTAACTTAACTTCATAAGTTAGTCATCATCAAAACTAAGATGAAGAGCCTTTAGGGTTACAATCTCCCCCTTTTTGATGATGATAAAACTTATGAGGTTATATCTGAATAGATTAAAGATAAGCTTCATAGAAGCTCCTCCTTAACTCATGCATAATCATAAAACACAAAGATATGCAATGTCAGCTCAAAATACTAAAAAATAATAGTAAAAGATATGCAATGAGAAGCATAAAAATATATGTATATATGCATAAATAACTAATCAAACATGCATATATAATCTCAAATCTTTCTCCCCCTTTTTTTCAATCATTAACAAAGGGTTAAGAAAGACAAAAAATACCAATAAAAAATATTATGTTTATTTGATATGCTTGGGTTAAAACATATTTTAAAACAAAATTTTGATACTAATGAAAAATATCAATTGAAAGAAACCAATTGGAAGAAAAAATCTTTTTATGAATTGATACCAATAGAAAGTAAAAACTAAAATTTTAACTTAAACACTAAAATTATTTTGCAATAAAGATACCAATTTGAGAATAATACTAATTTGAAGGTTATTGATACCAATATTGAAAATATTAGCAATTTTCAAAACAAAATATTTTTCATCATAAAAGTGGGAGTATGATACCAATTAAAAATAAATACTAATTGAAAGATAAATCAAGAATTTTTCTCCCCCTTTATGAAATACCAGTAAAGCTAATGCATAAACTTATAAAGATATTAATTATCATTAAGAACTAAATCAAGCTTAGCATGAAATCAATTTGTGCTGAAAATGTATGGACATTGTAAAATAAGCACAAGAAAAATATTTATCTGTATGTATGATCAGAGCAATATAATATCAATTGAAATATGATGGATACATATACATAAAAAATAAGTATGAGAATACAAAAGTAAAATATCAAATCATGTATAACTCATAACTACCTCCCTTTCATGCACATATTTAAACAGATTTTCAATAAGAACATACAAGGCATGGTCTCCCAACCAACCACCCTTAGATGGTAGGGATTTTCAAAAATTAGATTTGAAAATATTTTAACATATTTGAAAAATCTACCAATTGAAGAATACAAAACTAGTTTTAAGAAAATATCTTGAAACTAGTACAAAATCTTTCAAGTAAGAAATAAAACACATATATATTCCATGATATATGAAAATTATACGAGAATCAACATTCAAAAATCTATGAAGCTCATATAAGCTCATGAATTAAAACCATGAGTAAATAAAATATATCAAGTGTACAAGAGTCATGTAAGAAATATATGCATGAAAATGAAATAATGAAGCTCAATCAAAATGAAATTCTTTTATGAAAAACATGAAACTATGAAAAATTTATTTTTCATCAAAACTAAACAAACTTCAAGGTACATGCATATCTTATCAAAACTAAAGTATACATACATATACAAATATAAACGAGTCCAAAGAAGAATATTGCATTAAGGCAAGTGACTCTACAATAGACATGTATATCTATAGTTTTGGACAAAATTAACATATATATGAAGCTAAACAGAATAACATGTGCAAAAATAGAGAAAACAAGCAAAGATGCAAGAATCATCAAAATAAGGTTATACAAGTACATGTAATGAGTACACAAGAGCAATGAAGCACTCAAACACAATAATCAAGTGTAGCTCACTACTTGTACAAGTATAAATACAAGTTTTAATGAAAAATACATCAAACATGTAATCAAAATATGAAGCACAAAAACATAAACAAATATGATCACTAGGCTAAGTGCAAGTGCTTTAGAACTAGAATATACACAATAATTAAATTATAGTGAGAGCACAAAAGATGTGAATCCATATGAACACGGGTATATCTCAAATACGCTATATATGTATATCACAAGTCTAATAAACATTACATTTAACATAATGAACAT
The DNA here is from genome assembly GCA_038442645.1 of Agave tequilana. Classification (NCBI taxonomy): domain Eukaryota; kingdom Viridiplantae; phylum Streptophyta; class Magnoliopsida; order Asparagales; family Asparagaceae; genus Agave; species Agave tequilana. The sequence goes on from JAVJIF010002785.1 coordinate 249,886, forward strand.
GAAAACATGACATGCTAAAAATCATCAATTAGAAAGCATGCAAATAAAGATAGGAGTTAGAGATAGTTACCAAACTGAATGAATTAATCTTTAGGTCTTCAAACCATGGTGGTACCAAACATTCCTTGAAAGTGATGCATTCATAAGTATGACCTTTTAACTCGAAACGCATCCACCATTAAGGCACTGATACTCTCACGTCGTGTGAGAGCCTAAACCTACATCAAGTGAAATAGGGATGAATTTTGGTACCCATACTTTCTTGAGTCCATGGAGGTTAGCACCTTTCCTAACCCAAACATACTTACTTGTAAAATTTAAAGCATGTATCCTATCATAACAAAATTTTGTAAGGTGGCCCTTGCGACCACAATATGTACAAGTGTACACATTAGCATACATGGTATCATGTGAGTGAACATGAGAAGCATGTGTATGCCGTGATGGGCGTGCATGAAATATGGAGCATGTTTCTTCTGAAACATGAATTTCCAATCTAGTATGGTTCATGACATATTGGCTCAAAGTGGAGCTCAAACAATATGCACTCTTCTTCAACATGCAAATATTATTATTAATACTTGAAGAAGATGTGAAGCATGCAACATTCTTATCAATATAAGGTATAACAAAAAATTCATGATAAGAATCGGAAATAAAATCATTTTTCAAAGAAATATTTTCATTTGAAACAAAATTCAATTCTTTTGAAATCAAAGTAATTTTATTTTGCAAAGAATCATTTTTGTTTTAAAACAAATCAAAGTTTTGAAGACAAAATCTCATTTTTCTTCAAAACAACATCAAAATCATTTTTATTCTTTAAAATTTTATTTTCTTTTAAAGTAAGGTCAAGTTGAACTTTCAATGAATCTCTCTCATTTGAAATTTTAACCCTTTCTTGCAAAACCAAATCAAGTTTTGAAAATAAGCTTTTATTTTCTTCTTTTAATTTAAAATTGCTTTCAAAGCTTTGTATTTAAAAAGCAAGTTTTCACAAAATATAGATAGCTCTTCATTTAAAGCAAGTGCATCCATACTATCATGATGATCATTAGAAGGGCTAGCACTATCATCAAGCTGAGTGTCCGAAATTACCTTAAGGGAGTCAATCCCTTAGACCATGAAGCAAACTTGGTCGGACTCATCTCTTCTAGGTTCCTTCTCCAAAATGTTTGTCGTTTGTTTCTTGGGAGAAGTCAATGTGTTTCACACTGCAAAAGCAGAATCATAATGAGAAATCAATGAAAAATATTCTTTGCTAAGTATTTACTTTAATGCTTCTAAGGCTTGTGCATTAGCCCCTAAGTACTTGTTATTACTAATATAAGATTTCTTGGTAGTGACAAGATAAATATGCAATCCTAGGGCTTTAAGATTGGTACTCATCTTAAACTTTCACATATCGATGTTGAAAACATCATACATAGGAGGAACAAGAAAATCCATGAGTGTAAACTTTGTGTGGAAATCAAATCTAGATTAGCAAATGAGGATCTCACTCCTAGGTGGTTAAACTGAATATCAGGAGCGTAGGCTCTGATACCAATTAAAAGTATACCTAGAGGGGGTGAATAAGTGTGGTGCTAATCTAATACAAATGATGCGAAATTTAAAAACTTATTTGCAAACACACTAAGTGTATAACCAAGAGTGAGTTTGAATTTTCCTTAAAGGGCTCTGAAACTGCTCCTCACGATTCCTCTGAATTATGAGTTGAGGTGCTTCAATAGCTCTATTGATTTAATACAAGTGTAAGCATACAAACTATATTAAGCACATGAATATAAGCAAGTAAAGCAATGCAAGATATAAAGAGAGAGTTGAGATATAGTGGTTCAAACGCAAACATCGGGACATGTTTTGAGGTTTGAGCCACTGCTCTACATCCCCGCCTTCACACAGAAGGATTTTCACTATGTTCACACAGGACCTTCCACAAAGGACCTCCATCAAGGAATTACAATTACAAACTGGGAGTATACAACTTCACTCTCTCAAATTCAAACATCTACACAAGAGGTGGGCACTTAGCCAAGCACAAAGCAAAGAAAATACAACTTGGTGATTCAAAATGATCACAAACAATTCGTGGTGATCTAAAAAGATCACAAACAATTTTTCTCACAAAAATAAGATCCTAAAAATAGATTTAGAATTGAATAGTTCAAATGTGAGAAATCAAAGTGTTTGGAAAAGAAACAATAAAGAAAATACTTGGAAAAATTCCCAAAGACTTAATTTTCTTTGATTTTTCAAAACTTTGAAAACAAAATAAAGATAAGAATTTTTAGCTCAAAAACATCTTTTGAAACTTGCTGAAAAATACTTAAGAAATGAAGAATTTTTGCTCTTAAAAATCTTATGAGAAACAGCCCCCAAAACCCCTTTATATAGGGTCTTAGAAAAACTAGCCGTTGGGGTCAAAAACTACCCAGAATGGGCTGTCGGTCGACCGCCTGGACGATCGTCGACCGCACGGATGATCGGTCAATGGTCAAAAAATTGACCGTTTGAGCCTGTCGGTCGATCGACCCTAAGGCAAAATTGCCTATCAATTGACCGAGCCTACTCGAGAGTTGGGTAGTGCAAGTCGGTCGACCGCACAGTTGATCGACCATATAGGAATGGCCTTGTGCACGTCCTTGTGCACGTCGGTCAACCAACCAGTCGACCGAGCTTGCTCGGTCGACTGCCAGTTGCCCAGTACATGATTTTTAGGGTTGAAAAACTAACTTGTTAAATACCTAAAAATCCCATAAAACTGTATAAATTCAACAAAAATAAGTTCATATAAATATTTAAAGTACAAATATGTGTGATCAAAATTCAATACATATTACAAACTATTTGAACTATTTTTGAGGTATGAAAATTAAGTCTTAAACCAGAAACCGTATTTTTTGAAACTTAGATTTTGAAATGAAAAATCATTTTCTCCAAAAACTTGTTTAGATACAAAAACATGATATTTGAAACACATTTGAAGCATAGAGTGTATGGATAGAATCCTATATACATGTAGATGATATATCTATATTTTTGACATTAAATCCAAAACTAAGTTTTGTTAAAAACAAAACTTAAAACCATGAACTAGATATACGTCAAAATAAGTTTTTCTAACATATAAAGTATAGATGCATATGGATAAAATCTAACATACATACAAATTATGTAAACTTATTTTGATTCTATTTATGCATGAAAACTATGAAATGTATACTTGAAAATCCAAAGCAGTTAAACTGAAAATCAAAACTATTGAACTTGTGTGTGTATATACTTGAGCATATCAAAACTAACTATCCTTACACAAGATCTAAACTCTAAACTAAACAAACCGAAGTCTTCTTGTCGATCTCTATCTTCAAGTCGACTTGATCCAAACTTGATCCAAATGAGCTTGACTCCTCTTGAATGCTAGATGCAACCTTGATGCACGAGCTTTTGAATCAACATGTGTTAGCTTTCAAACTTGATTTTGAATTCTTTGTTGAAGCTAAACACCTACTAAGATCTTGATCAATATCTGAAACTTATTAAACACAAGATCATTAGTAACTCAACTTCATAAGTTAGCCATCATCAAAACTAAGGTGAAGAGCCTATGGGCTAACACCTTTATCCTTTGATCAAACAGTCTGCTAGCTAATGATCTCCGGATCCACAAGCAAGGCATTAGCCATTATCCCACCTGCAATTCCTTTGTAGATGTTCCATCCTCTGGCAGAAAGATCATTGTTGGTGGGGTAAAAGTGATTGGCATCTACTCAGTGGGGTTACACTGGATCTGACTGGAGGTCCCCTAGTAACCTGATCGAGAAGTCACTTCAGTGGCCTTGTCTGCAACCTACTCTTGTTCTCTTTCACCATTACCTGCTCCAAGCCGTGAGCACCACTAAAGACCTGAAAGTAAGTCCCCAGTTGCTGTGTGACCAGGAGCTTCTGAATGTCTAGCCTCAAGCCCTGCTGAAATCAGTTAGTGTAGTCTTCTTCATCTGCGACCATATATGGAGCAAACCGGCTCAATATCTGTATGGCTCCCTTATTGCAGATTGATGAATTACTGCTCCATCTCCCTCCTAGTAGTCTTTAAGAAAAATCGCTCATAAAAGCTCTTAGTGAACTTCTCCCAAGCGACTGGTTTCTCCAACCGTTCTTCCTCAGTAATCCACCATGTCCGAGCCACATCTGTTAGTTGGATCTTTATCACCTCCACTTGATCATCCTTAGGAATATGAGTCACATTCAAGAGATTGGTCATATGAACCAACCATTGATCTGCATCCAATGACTTTTCAGTCTCGGAAAATGTTGCTAGTTGTAACCTCCTAAAGTTAGAAACATTCCCAAGCTTTGGCTCCCGAGGTGCAGCCACCCTCTCCATGGCCACCGTGGCGGTCTGTTGTACCGCTATCAGACCATCTCTCATAAGTACTGTCTGTTGTTGCTGTGACTCTATCATGTCACGAAGCACGCCCATCAGATCAGTGGCCTCATCACGAGATCAACACAGAAGGAAGGACATTAAACATTACTCTGAAAATTAAAGTAATATTTTAGGAATTGCATCAATAAATAAACATCTTGTACTTGTAGCCGAAATATTAAATTCTTGTATTATCAGCAAGAGCCTGGCTATACTTTAGGATAAAATAAGAATAACCTTTCCCTTATACCAAGAAAACCCTGTCACACCCCGCTAACCAAAATACACTATTACAGGTACGCGACGAGAGCCGGCGACGTATTATTATTAATACGCTACGCCGCAATATAAGAAAGTTTAATACACTAAAGTTATAGCATATTCCAACTTTACTACATAAGTACAAAATACCACAAAAGTCTGTAGGTCACCTATGACCTAGGGGGGGTGAATAGGTGACAAGCTAATCTAATGGAATAAAAAACTATTTATGCAAATAAAAACTATTAAGCTAACACACAAAGTATAACACAAGAGTGTAAACGAATTCCCAGTGAAAGGCTTTGAACTATTTCCTTAAGATTCCTCTAGATTAAAAGTTGAGGTGCCACTATGGCTCTCCTGGTTGAATACTAGTGTGAGTACACAAACAAACCTAAGCATGTATATCAATTAAGCACAAGATATATCAAGCATATATAGATGAAAAATGAAAGCACGCAATATATATATACACAAGTTAGAGAGAGAGAGATGAGCAATCACAAACACGTGAGAATTGTTTCAAGGTTCGAGCACATTTGCTCTATGTCTCCGACTTCAACACTATGAAGAATTTCTTCTAAAATCGTTCCCGCAAGATCACTCAGTGTCACAACACTTACAATGAGCTCTCTCAAGAACTCTTGGACCCGCAGGTCCCTCACTTGTTCCCGCAAAAATAACACACGCGAACCCGCAAGCTCGGTGAGGCCGCAACCTCTACAACCCCTCAAATACAAGGGGTGGAACACTTGTGATAACTTCTCTTGATCACAAAAAAAACTTTCTCACAATAAGGATCCTTGAGGATGAATATAGCAATGAAAAGCTCAAGCTTGTTGAGAAAAACTAGATAGATGTTATGGTAGAAAACACAAGAAATCTCTTTTGAAAACACTCTTAAAAACTTTCCTTTTGATATGGAAGTTTTAGCCAAAAAACAAGTGGAGAAAAACCTTAAGAGAGATGGAAAAAACTGGTTCTAAAACTTCTCTAAATTAGCAAAAATAGCCCCCTTTCATAGAGCTAAAAAAACTAGCCGTTGGGGCAAATCCCCAGGCCAGATGACCTGTTGGTGTACCGGCCGGTCAATCAGTCAACGATCATTTTTATGATACGTTGGGGTTGTTGGTCGACCGCCGGTCGACCGCACCCAGGTCTTGACCCGTCAGTCGATTGGTCAGTCGTCCGAGGCAAGAACAGAGAGCAAAGCTCTCTGGCTGGTCGACCGCTCAGTCGACCGAGACCAGATCCAGAGAGTGAACTCTCGGGTTCGGTCGACCGCCCAGTCGATCGGCCCTCAAGCCAAGGCTGTGTCATGTTTTGTACACATCGGTCGACGATCGGTCGACTAACTTCTGGCTCGGTCGACCGCCAGAATGCCAGTGAGGGATAAAAAGGAATTAAAACTTGGTCTTATAAACTCCTATAAAATCCCATAAAATCACATAAAATCAAAAAAATAAGTTTATTGAAATACTTTGAAATACAAATATGTGTGATAAAAAATTAACACATATTATAAACTTTTTGAACTATTTTTGTGATATAGAAATTTAGCCTTTAACAAAAATGGTATTTTTCAAAATCAAACTTTTAAATGAAAAACCGATTTTTTCAAAACTTGTCCAAACACAAAAACAAGATATTAAAACATTTTTGAAGCGTAGTGTGTATGGATATGATCCAATAAACATATAAGATGAAATATCTATGTTTTTGACAATAAGCTCTAAACAAAGTTTTGATAAATATAAAATTCAAACATAATATAGAAACATCAAATAAGTTTTTCTAAACATTTGAACCAATAATGTGTATGGATGAAATCCAAAACACATATAAACTATGTAAATTTGTTTTGATGAAATCTAATCATGAAACACAAAGATGTATACTTGAAGCTCAAAACGAAAACGGTATTTTCTAAAATCAAAACTATTATTATGAAAACACATATAAATTTTTTTTTTGTGTGTATATGAGCTTGAGCAATCCACAACAAATCTATTATTTACATTTTATCTAAAAACAAAATCTTAACACTTACAAACATGACACAAGTATTAAAAATCTTCTCTTGAAAAACTTCTTCTCCATCTTGACTTGGTCCAAACTTGATCCATGAGTTAGACTCCTTTTTGAGTACTTGATGCGATCGTGAAGCGCGAGTTCTTGAATCAACACGTACTAGATTCAAAACATGACTTCGAATCTTTCGTTGAAGCTAAATATCGACTAAGATCTTGATCAAATATCTGAAACTAAATAAGCACAAGATCATTAGTACTATAAATACATGAGTTAATCATCACCAAAACTAGGGTGATTGACCTTTGGGCGAACAATCTCCCCTTTTCGATGATGATGAAACTCATGGAGTTATATATGTATAGATTAAAGCTAAGCTTCTTAGAAACTCTCCCTTAACTTATGCATAACAAATAAACATAAAGATATTCAATAAAGGCACATAATTTAAACACAAACATATATGCATAAACAACAATAAACATGCATATATAAACTCTCTAAATTCTTCTCCCTTTTTATTAATTCATCAACAAAGAGGCAAAGACAAACAAAAATAAAGATGTACATGAGATATAATTCATGAAGAGGAGAGACATTAAGTTAGTTCTCCTACATACATGCATTACACGGAGAAGGGATGACTAGACCCTAACCCATATAAAGTATAATATGCAATGCATAAGCGAGATGTTAAGCACCTCCTACACACGTATATCACATAAAGAAGAGAGGTCAAGCTCCTCAATGTGAGATACACTCAACATGAATCTATATATAGAGAGAGGAGATGTTAAGCTCCCCTTGCATATAGGTAATACATATCAACAAATTTTGAAATTTTTTGATAATACTTAAAAAAAAAATTTGAACTTTCTTGAGTCAACAAAACTAATTTTGATACCAATTGTGAATTTTGATACCAATTATAATTCATTAAGTTTTTGATACCAATAGAAGATAAAAAATGAAATATATTTTGATACAAAAAATACTAATTGAAATCAATGCATGAGCTTGTAAAGATACGAATTAACATTTAGAATTAAGTCAAGCTTAGCATAAACATAATTTGTGCTTTAAAATGTGTGTCATTACAAAGTAAGCACAATCTAAATCATATATATGTATGTATCAAAATGGAAATACCACTTGAATTTTGAAGTATACATATATAATAAAACAAATATGAGTATACAAAAATGAAATAAGATGATGATCATGTGTATAACTCATACCTACCATCCTTTTCTTGCACATGTTCAAAGATATTTGTTAAGACATACAAAGCATGGTCGCCCAACCATTCGCCCTTTAGTTGTAGGGGTTTTCAAAAATAAGAATTTGAAAATAATTTAACATGTTTGAAAACTCTACCAATTTAAGAATTAAGAAACTAGTTTAAAATAATTTTTGAAAAACTAGTTAAAGATCCTTCAAAAAATGAAACCAAATCATATATCTTATGAAGCATTGCTAAGTACATAAAAATTATCACTCAAGATCTATAAAGCTTAAAAATGTGCTCATAAAATAAAGTCATGAGTAAAAAATAATGTGAGTGCACAAGAATCATGTGAATAGTATATTAATGAAATAAATCAATAAGCTCAAAATAAACATCAAAACTAAATATTTTTATAAAAATTAAACAAGCATCAAGATATATGTATGTTTTGTCGAATCTAAAAGTATACATACATATCCCAAAAAAAATGAGTCAAAAATGAAATTTTGCATGAAGGTAAGTGACTCAAAGATATACATGTATATCTATTAATTTTAGACAAATAACATATACATGAAGCTAAACATGTATAAAAATAGAAAAAATAAGTATAAATAAAAGAATCATCAAAACTAAGCTATACATGTACATGTAACGAGTATGAATGAGAAATGAAGCATAAACATATAATAATCAAGAGTAACTCACTACTTGTACAAGTATAAACACAAGCTTTAATGAAAACTACATCTAAACAAGTAATCACCACATGCAGTACAAAACAAACATGATTATTAAACTAAATGGACGTGTTTTAGAACTAGTATATACAAGTAGTTAAACAATATTGAGAACATAAAATATGAATCCATATGAAAATGGTTGTATTTTAAAGACTATTTATTCTTATCACATGTTTAATAATATTGCACTTAACATAATGAGCATTAAAATCACAACATGCTAAAAATTATCAATATAAAAGCATGTAAAATAAAATAGGAGTTTAGAGATAGTTATCAAATTGTATGAGCTATTCTCTAAGTCTCCAAACCATGGTGGTCCTCCCACCAAACATCCCTTGAAATTGATACATCCTTAAATGTCACCATTTGAACTCAGAACGCATCCACTATCAAGGTACTGATCCTCTCACGTCTTGTAAGAGCCCACATCTACATCAAATACAAGATGTGGGGATTTTGATACCCATATCTTTTTGGGTCCACGGGGGTTAGCATCATAAGGAACCTAAATATTTTTATTTACAAAATTTGTAGAATTTATTCTATCAAAATAAACTCTTGTAAGATGACATTTGCGGCCACAATGTGTACATTTGTATACTCTAGCATACATGTAAGTGGGGTGTGCATGTGTATGCCATAGGGTATGTGCATGAATATGCGAAATTTATTTCTTGCGAAACATGAATTCCAACCTATTACAGTTAAATGCATGTTGGCTCAAAGTGGACCCAAACAATCAATTTTCTTCTTCACAATAAAAATATCATTATTAATTTTAGAAGAAGAGATATTAGAATGAGAATCAACAATCTTTTCTTTTTATAAATATTTTCTTTTTTTAAATAATTTTCTTTTTCAAAGAGTTTATTTTCTTCCAAAACAATCTCTTTTTCTTTTTCACCAAAATAATTTTAGTTTTCAATGAATTATTTCCTTCACAAATATCATTTACTTTTGAAGATAAGGAAATATTGTCATTTTTAAAAATTTATTTTCTTTTGAAACACATTCAAATTTTTTTTAAAAGAATCATTTTCTTTTACAAAGAAGTATTTTCCTTCTTTAACTTATCATTTTCAATTTTAATAATTCATATATTTCAAGAAGTTTTTGACAAAAAAGTGCAAGCTCATCATAAGGCATGTCAATATCTTTTTCTATCTTGGATTCAGAATTTACCTCAAAGGGGTCATCCCCTTGAGCCTGTAGCACATGTCGGAAACATCACTTCCATCATCCGAGTCATTTTCCATATAATATTATTTTTGTTCACCAAGGAAGACAAGTGTGTTCCATACTATAAAAGTCGAATCAAAGTTAAAAATCTTAGAAAAATATTCATCATTTAGGGTTGACTTTAAAGAATGGATGGCTTTTGTGTTAGCCTCAAGATGTTTGTCATTAATAAAATATGAATTCTTAATAGTGACAAAATAGACATGAATTCCTAAGGCCTTAAGATACATAGACATCTTAACTTTCCAATTTTGAAAGTCAAGAATGTCAAACATGGAAGGTGTCATGAAATCCATGAGTGTGCGTACTGTTGGCCCAAAGGCCCATCACTCTAGTTTTGATAATGATTAACTCATGTAGTTATAGTACTAATGATCTTGTGTTTAATTAGTTTCAGATTTGTGATCAAGATCTTAGTAGGTGTTTAGCTTCAACAAAGGATTTCAAGTCAAGTTTTTGAGCTAGCACGTGTTGATTTAAGAGCTTGTGCATTAAGACCACATCAAGTACTCAAGAGGAGTCTAACTATTTGGATCAAGGTTGGACCAAATCAAGAAGGAGAAGAAGATTTTCAAGTGAAGACCTTTAAGAGAAGACTTGTGTCTAAGCTTGTTTTTAGTAAGATTTTATTTTTAGATAAAATAAAGGATAGATTAGTTGGTGTATTGCTCAAGTATCATAAACACTCATACACAAGATTTAGATGAGTTTTTATAAAAGAGTTTTCATTTTGGAAAAATACCGTTTTGATTTTTGGAGTTTCATATATACATATGTTTTAACCAAAACCATTTTAGAGCTTAATGTCAAAAACATAGATATTTCATCATGTATGTGTAGTGGATCATATCCATACACACTAAGCTTTAAAAGTATTTAAAATATCTTGTTTTTGTATTTGGAGAAGTTTTGAAAAAATCGATTTGGAAAAATACTGCTTTTGTTTTAAGCCAAAATTTCTAAGTTACAAAAATAGTTCAAAATGTTTGTAACATGTTTGATTTTACTCAAACATGTTTGTATATCAAAGTATAATACTGAACTTATTTTTGTAGATTTTTAGAGAATTTATGAGATTTTATTAAAGTCAAAAAGTCAAGTTTTTAATCCCATAATTGCCTGGACTGGCCTTCTGTCGGTCGACCGGACGGTCGACCGGAAAAGAAGTCGGTCGACCGCTCCGGTTGACCGATGTGCACAGACGTGCACAGGTTGGGCGGTTGACCGCACGGTCGACCGCCAGATAGTGTCTGCTCTCTGGAAATGGCCCGGTCGACCGCTAGGCCAGCGCCCAGTTGGCAGTCGACCGGCCGATCGACTGACCTTCCCAACGGTCAAAAATCCGACCATTGGTGATTGACTGGGTGGTCGACCGTCAGCAGTTAGAACTGCTGAGTTGGCTTCCAACGGGCAGATTTTTGGAGCCTATAAATTGGGGCTCCCTTTGGCTATTTAGACAAGATTTCAAGAGAGTTTTTGGACTAGTATTTCCTACTCATATCAGTGGTTTTATTCACATGTTCTAGAGCCTATATTTCCAAATCAAAAGGAGAGTTTATTAAGAGTTTTCAAAAGTGATTTCTTTGAGTTTTTCATCACAAATTCCATCCTTATTTTCTCACACAAATTTGAGCATTCTATTACTATATCTATCCTATAGGAGAGTTGTTGTGAGAGTTGTTTTAGGTGATCAAAGTGTTGTGATCACCAAAGTGTTCATCATTTGTATTTGAGGAGGCAGACTTGCGGGTTCGCGGTGTTTCGAGTTCTAGTGAGAGCTCGGTATAGAGGTGCGGCCTCGGCAAGCTTGCGTGCTTGCGTATGTTTGTTCTTGCAGGAACAAGAGAGGGACTAGAGAGTCCAAAGGAGTTCTAGTGTGAACTCGCTTGTTGGTGTTGCGGCACCGAGTGATCCAATGGGATCGTTTTTAGTGAAAATCCTTCATAGTATTGAAAGCGGAGACGTAAAGTAAGTGTGCTCGAACCTCGAAGCAAATCTCTCGTGTTTGCGATTGCTCTCTCTATCTCTCACTTGTCTTTATATCTTGCTTATGCTTATTGCTCATATCTTTACTTGCTTGATATATTTGTGCTTATATTGTTTTATACTTGGGGATTGTTTGTTCACACTTGTATTCAACTAAGAGAGCCCAAGCGGTACCTCAACTCTTATCTAGAGGAATCTTGAGGAGATAGTCTAGAGCCTTTCACGGGGATCCGGCTACACTCTTAGGTTATACTTGGTGTGTTTAGCTAAGAATTTTAGTTTGCATAAATAGTTTTAATTCCGTATTAATTCACCATTAGATTAGCTAGTCACCTATTCACTCCCTCTAGGTGATTTCAATTGGTATCAGAGCCAAGTGCTCTTGATTTGGCTCTAACAAGCTTGAGTTAAAGATCTTCTTTTATAACTAATCACAATATTTATACACACACATGGATTTCATGTCACCTCCCACTTTTGATATTCTTAACATCCAAACTTAGAAAGTTAAGATGTCATTATATCTCAAAGGCTTAGGTATTCATATTTATCTTGCTGCCATTAAGGATTCATATTTTAGTAATAGCAAGTATATTGAGGCTAACTCAAAAGCCATTCATGCTTTAAAGTCAACCCTAAATGATGAAAATTTATCTAAGGTTTCTAACATTGATTCGGTTTTTGTAGTTTGGAACACTTTAGTCTCCTTGACGAACAAGAACAATACTATGCGGGGAGTAACTCGGATGTTGAAAGTGAGGCTTCTAACGTATGCTATATGGTCTAAGGGGATAACCCCTTGAGGTAAATTCTGAATCCGAGCTAGAAGAAGATGTTGATATGTCATATGATGAACTTGAATCTTTTTGTCAACAACTCCTTAAAAATATGACATGCTTAAGAAGGATAATAAGAAATTGAAAAAGAAGTGTGACTCCATTTTAGAAGAAAATGATTCTCTTCAATATAAATTTGAAAATGTTTCAAAAGAAAATGAAGTTTTGAACAAGGAGAATATTTTCTTATCTTCTAAATTAAATAATCTTTGTGAAGGAAATACTTATTTGAAAAATAAAATTGTTTTGGTGGAAAAACAAAAAAGAAATTGCTTTGGAAGAAAATAACTCTTTGAAAAGAAAATTTGTTTTAAAGAAAAAGAAAATATCCCTAAAAGAAAAAGAGTGTTGATTCTCATTCTCACCATGCTTTTCATGCTACCATTGATGAAAATGAAATCAAAATTTTTGAAAAATAGAATTGATTGTTTAAGCTCAACTTTGAGCAATTGTGCATTTAACCACAATAGATTGGAATCCTTATTTCAAAAGAAACAAGCTCCACATGCTTATGCACATCACCTACAACATGCATGTGCACACTTTGCACGTCATGATCACATTCATACACATATGCATGCTAGAGTGTATAAGTATACACATTGCGGCCACAAAGGCCATTTAGCAAAATTTTGTTATGATAAGATAAATACAATTAATTTTGCTAATAAAAATGTTTGGGTTCCAAATCATGCTAACCGTTGTGGACCCAAAAGAAAATGGGTACCAAAATCTCCACCTTCTGAATTTGATGTAGGTGCGGGCTCTCACAAAATGTGAGAGAGTTGGTGCCTTGGTGGTGGATGCATGTACTTGATGGACACTACAAATTGATGCACTGCTATCAAGGAAGTTTGGTGGGACAACCACCAAGTTTGGAGACTCAAAGTATAGTTCTTATGGTTGGTAACTATCTCTAAACTCCTAGTTTATTTACATGCTTTATATTATGATGATTTTTTTGATGATTTTTTTGCATGTTTTAGTTTTATGTTAAAATAATCGTGTTTTGTATTTCATGAGGTGAACACTTGTTTAGATGTAGTTTTTGTCAAAACTTATGTATATACTTGTACAAGTGCTGAGTAACATTTGATTCTTATATGTTTGCACTTCATTGCTCATTTGTACTCATTACATGCACATGTATAGCCTAGTTTTGATAATTCCCTCATTTATACTTGTTTTGCCTATCTTTGTGCATGTTTTACTTTATGTATATGTAATCTTTGTCCAAAACTAATAAATATATATGTATACCTTTGAGTCACTTGCCTTCATGCAAATACCATTATAGACTCTTTTTATGTTTAGGATATGTATGCATATTGTTAGTTTTGATAAATCATACATATACCTTAAAGTTTATTTTTAAATGAAAAATAAATTTTTTTTATATTTGTTTGATAAAATGATAAAATGATATTCATGTTTGTTTTGAGCTTTATTAATTATTTTCATGGATATGTTATTCACATGATGATTGTACGCTCACATTATTTCTTTATTTATTCATGATTTTGGTTCATGAACACTTTTGAGCTTTATAGATTTCGAGTGTCATTTTTGTGTATTTAGTATAATTCATGAGATACACATGATTTGTTTTCATGTTTGAAGGATCTTTAACTAGTTTTTAAAAAAATTACTTTTAACTAGTTATGTATTCTTCATTTAGTAGTGTTTTCAATCTATAAATATTTTCAAATATATTTTTAAAAACTTCTACCCTTAAAGGGCGGATGGATGGGCGACCATACCTTATATGCTCAAATTATATATCTTTTATCATGTTCATGAAAAGGGTGGATCTTTATGAGTTATATACTGGATTCACATCATAGTTTCAATTGGTATCACAATTGACATTTTTTTGTATACTCATATTTTATTTTCTATATATGTATGCCTTAAACTTCAAATAATATCAATTTCTATTGGTATTCTCATTTTCATACATGTATATGACTTACTTGTGCTTGATTTACAATATATTTACATATTTAAAGCACAAATTATGTTTATACTAAGTTTGATTTAAATCTTAATTTCAATTGTATCTCAAATGGTATTTTAATAAGCTTATGCATTATTTTCAATTAGTATTTAAATTGGTATCAAAATTGCTTCATATTGTACCATTTATTTGATAACAAAATTTACAATATACTTCAATTGGTATCAATATGTTTCAATTTCCAATTGGGTTAAATTTCAATTGGTATCAATGTGTTTTACCTATTTGGAATCAAAATTTACCATATATTTCAATTGATATCAAAATATAAAATATTTTTTTTTATTGATATCAAAATGTACAAGTGTTTCAATTTCAATTGGTATCACAAATTTTCAATTTCAAATGATATAAAAAATCTTGTGATATCTCATACTGATTTATTTATTTAAGAAAAATTTTAAATTTGTATTGTTTATTTACAATTAGTATCTTAAAATTTTATTTATGTACAAATGGTATCTCAAAATTTGTTTAAGTATTATAAAAATTTGTGTTAAGAATATTTTGATATGTATTGTCTATATGCAAGGAGAGCTTAACATCTCTTCATATATAGATTCATGTTGAGTGTATCTTATATTGAGGAGGTTGACATCTCTGCTTTATGTGATACACGTGTGTAGGGGGAGCTTAACATCTCCACTTATACATGCTTTACGTGAGTTAGGGCTTATCATCCCTTCTTCATATAATGCATGTATGCAGAGAAGCTAACTTAGCGTTTCTCTTCATGAATGTATATCGCATATATATCCTTATGATTGATTTGTTTTATTTTACCCCTTGTTGATGATTGACAAAAAGGGGGGAGAAAGATTTTGAGTTTATATTTGCATATTTGAGTGTTTGCATATATTGAGTTTATGCATCTTGCGTTTTACAAAATGGGGAGAATGTTTTGAAAGATTAAACAAAAAGGGGGAGAAGGTTTTTGGAAAAGGATTTTGATTTATGTATGTTTCTCTCGCCTTGTTGATGCATATATATTTGTTTAGTTTCATGTGAAAGTACACCTAGAGGGGGGTGAATAGGTGTACGGCTAATCTAATGAACAAAATGCGAAAATAAAAACTTAATTGCAACACACTTAGTGTAACCAAAGAGTGTAGCCGAATTCCCGGTGAAGGGCTCTGGACTAACTCCTCTTGATTCCTCTGAATAAGAGTTGAGGTGCTATATGAAGCTCTCTTGGTTAAACACAAGTGAGTCACACAAGCAAACACAACCAAGCATATAAGTATGAATGAGCAATATGAATGATGCAAGGCACAATGTAAGAGAGAGAGAGAGAGTTAGAGAAAGTGGATCAAATGCAAACACCAAGATATGTTTCGAGGTTCGAGCACCTAGCTCTACGTTCCCACCTTCACACAGAAGGTTTCCACTAACTCGTCCACACAGGATTTCACACACAAGGAACCTCCACTGAGGATTTTGGGCAAATACAATTGAAAGTACACAACTCCTCTCTCCAACAAATACAACCACTACACTTAGAGGCAAGGCACAAAGTCAAACAAAGATCAACCTCACAAATGAGGGATAGGCACAAAGCCACACAAAGATCAACCTCACAAATGAGGGATAGCCACAAAGCCACCACTCCAATGATCACCTCTTCACTAAGAGGGATATCAACACAAATAAAGGAGGGTTTATAACTTGGTGATATCAAAGACCACAAACCAATTCTTTCTCACAAAACAAAGATCCTATAGATAGGATAGAATGATAAGCTCAAGTGTGAGAAAACAAAGAGTTTGAAAATCAAAACTCAAAGAAAAACTCTTGAGAAAACTTCTAGAGAGATACAAAAATAAAGATCAAAACCAATCCCAAAGACTTTCTTTTTCTTTGAATTTTCCAACCCTTTTAAAAACAAATAAAGATCAAATCTTTAAGCCTAAAAACTCTTTTGAAAACTTGTATTAAACACTTGAGAAGATAAGAAATTTTGCTCTTAAAAATTCTTGTTGAAAAATCAACTCAAATGGGGTATATATAGCCCATTTGGAAATCTGCCCGTTGGCAGCAGGCAGGGGCAAATTTGCCCTCCGGTCGACCGGCTAACGGTCAAAAACTTGACCGTTGAACCCAGCGGTCCACCGCCCGGTCAACCGTCCCCAGATCCAGAGATCAACGGCTCTCTGGCCGGTCGACGGCACGGTCGACCGAAGCTGGATACAGAGAGCAGACTCTCTGTTCGGTCGACCGACCCGGTTGACCGGAGGCTCTTCCAGAGAGCAGAGCTCTCTGACGGTCGACCGACCCGGTCGACCGGCCTCCCCAGCCTGGCTGCGTGCACGTCCTGTGCACGTCGGTCGATCGGCCCGGTCGACCGACTACTGTCACGATCGACCGGTCCGGTCGACCGACAGTCAGTCAGTCTGATATTATAGGACTTAAAAACTTGGGTTTTTATTATCATTTAAATCCCATAAAACCACATAAATTTTACAAAAATCAGTTCATGTTATACCTTTGAAATACAAACATGTTTGAGTAAAAATCAAATCATGTTACAAACATTTTGAACCATTTTTGTGACTTGAAAAATTTGCCTAAACCAAATTCTGTATTTTCCAAAACTAGGATTTTTGAAATGAAAATCCGATTTTTTTCAAAACTCATGTAAATACAAAAACATGATATTTAAACAACTTTGAAGCATATAGTATATGGATAGAATCCAATATACATGAAAGGTATTATATCTATGCTTTGACAATAAATCCAAAAATAAGTTTTGTTAAAATACAAAACTCCAAACTCATGAAGTAGACTTATCAAAATAAGTTTCTCTAAATAGATGAAGCATATATGTATATAGATCAAATCTAACATACATTAAACCATATAAACTTGTTTTGATTCTATCTATTCATGAAAACTAAGATCGGTTAAGCCGAAAACCAAAAACCAATAAACATGAAACGTGTGTGTGTTGTGAACTTGAGCATATCACACTATCTAATCTTTACAATGGATCAAAACTAAATCTTAACTAAACAATCCGAAGCCTTCTTTTCTCCAAGCTGACTCGATCCAAACACGATTCCCCGAGCTTGACTCCAACCGAGTGCTAGATATGAACTTTGACGCTCGAGCTCTTGAATCACCATGTAAAAGCTCCAAAACACCTTTGTTGAAGCTATTGTTGGCCCAAAAGGTTACACTCTCCATTTGTTTAGAGTTTTGATGATAACAAACCAAATAAAGCTATATGGTACTAATTAGTTTATTAAGATAAGTTTCAGGTTTGTACCATATTTGGAGACCATTGCTTAGCTATTGCAAGAAATTCTAGGTTTATAAAGCAAAGAAGGCTTTTTGCACATCAAGGAAGGAACATAGAAGAGAAGGCTTTAGCAAGACATTACATGGCTCAAGACTTCAAGATTGCTCAAGATAATTTATTAGATTGTTTTTAGTTTAGAGTTTTGTTAAAGAATAGTGAATAGGTTTGAAGCTCCATCACACACGTTTTTGCGCACATCTTATTTCTAAGTTTAATTCATATAAATTATATAAAAATTTTGATACAAAATCCTCTGCCTGTAAATCCATATTTATGTTTTATACTTATTCCTATTTAAAACATCTTTTGATAAAAATATTCATCTCCTCAAAATTCTGTTTGAAACTTGATTTTTGGCCTGAGCCGGTCGACCGCCCGAGTCGACCGTGCCTATGTCAGGCTTTGCCGGTCGACCGCCCGAGTCGACCGAGGTTCTGGCAAATGCACGTATCAGTGTGCACGTTTCACGGTCGACCGTGACGGTCGACCGAGACCTGCCTGACTGTAACACTTTGCTCTCTGTTTGTTTGGGTCGACCGACACGGTCGACCGTCAGCCTGCAACGGCTAATTCTTTTGAACTAGCGGTCGACCGGGCGGTCGACCGGACTAGCCGTTTGAACAGTAACGGCTAGTTTTCTGAGCTGGTTTATTTTTGTCCTTTTCTCACTTAAGTGTATTTAAGTGACATGTTTTGGTTTTAATACTTTCTGATTAGCCTTAAATATGTTTTATATCTAAACCCTAGCCCTCTCCTATAAATAGGGGTGTTTAGGGAGAGTTTGGTCACCAGAAAAATTATCAAAATTTCCACAAGTTTAAGGCTTTCAAAAAGACTTGGTTTCTTGGTTTTTGTGCTGAAATTCTCTCTCATTTTCTGAAGTGCTTTCAAGAATTCTCTGATTTCATTTTCTTTTCTCTTTTCACACAAGAGCTTCATTCCTACTCATTGTTCTCTAAGGACCTTTGTAAGGGAAGAGAATTTTGAAAGAGAAAGTTTGTGGTCTTTTGACTACCAAGAGAGAACTTGTACTTGAGACTGTGGAGTTGGGTACTCCGGTGTATTTGTGACATCTTTGTGATAGTGGAAGTGGTTGGAATCCTTCTGGGGAAGGCGGGGAAGTAGAGCTGGGTGCTCGAACCTCGATAACAATTCTTGGTGTTTGCGTTTGGTTTACTTTTCCTTATTCTTGCTCTACTTTCATTGCTATTACTACTTGCTTTTGATTGTCATTACTATATTCACTTGTTGTCATTCATCTTGTCAATCTTTGTCCCATACAACAAGGTTGCATTGCGCACCTCCAACTCATTTTACGAGGAATCAGGAGGAAGGAGTTCAGAACCCTTCACGGGGCATTCGGCTCTTAGTCTTGTTTTGGGCGATTGTTGCATCATAATTTTTAAATTGTGCATTGATTAGCTTTATCACCTATTCACCCCCCCTCTAGGTGATTTTCAATTGGTATCAGAGCTTGGACTCTAGGTTTGGCTTAACATCCATAGAGAGATCCTTAAAATTTGCTAATCAACATTTGCATTCCATTTGTCATTCACTAGTAAACATGGCCGATAACATTAAAACCCCTCCTAAATTTGATGGACTCAACTTCCCTATTTGGAAGGTTAGGATGACTATCTTTTTACAATCCTTAGGTAGCTTAGTAGCTAAATCATTGACCAAACCCTATGTTGCACCCGATAGTGATGAGAGCACGTGGACCGACTTCAACTTTAGAGAATATGAGGCTAACTCCAAGGCCAAAATTCCCTCTTAACCGCCTTGAATGAGGATGACCTTACACGGGTAATTCATTGCCAATCCGCCTATGAGATTTGGCAACATTTATTGGTCACACACGAGGGACTTCACAAGTCAAGAGAGCTAAAATAGATCTCTTGAGGTCCCAATATGAATCCTTTAAAATGATTGATGAAGAATCTATTGATTGTATGATTACTCGATTTACTAAAATCACCAATGCTCTTTCTTCTTTAGGTGATGACATCTCCAATGACCAAAAGGTGCGAAAAGTGATTCGGGCACTTCCTACATCTTGGGAGATCAAGGCCACCACCTTGAAAGAATTGAACGACAAGGATGAGATGGACCTAATTAGTCTCATTGGGAACTTAAAAACCCATGAGATGGAAAAGAAAGCAAGAGAAGAGGCCGCTCCATTAAAGAAGAAGTCCATAACCTTCAAGTCTTCATCCACTCTTGAGGACGATGAAGATGATGAAGAAGAAGATGAGGAGCTCTCCCTACTTGTTCGCAATGTGAAAAGGATGTACCGGAGGAACAAGCTCAACTTCCGAAGAAAATTCGAAGGCAAAAAAGAGAGAAGAATTATATTCTATAATTGCCGAAAGCCCGGACACATCATGGCGGATTGCCCGGAGTTCAAGAAGAAGATGACCTCCTCCTTCAAGCCAAAGAAATCGGAAGAAAAGAAAGCGTACAAGGCAACTTGGGATTCGAAAAGCGAGTCCGAGGAAGAGGCGGATATAGCGAATATGTGTTTCATGGCAAACACACAAAGGTAACCCCTCAAACTCTTGATGATGAAGATGATGAATTAAGTAGGGAAGTTCTTGTTCATGCTTTTGTTGAACTCTTCGAAACCTATGATAATAAAAAGATTGAATGCTCTAAATTAGAAAAAGAAGTTGCTTTTCTAAAGAATCAACTTGCTATAATTACTAGAGAAAAAGATGAATTTCTTCAAACCTCATTTCTACCCAAAATGAAGTTAATGCTTACAAAGTTGCATGTAAAGCTAAATTTCCTAAGATTAATGGAAAAAAATTTCTTCTTTAAAAACTAAAATGGTTGATTTTGAAAAAGTTTTGAAAGATTGTGCTTTTAACACTAAGAAACTTGAAGAAAAATTTTCTAAAAAGCACACCTCTCATGCTAAGGTTCCTCATGCTCACACTACACACAACACTTCTCATGCTAAATCTTTTCATGCTCACAATTCCCATGCTCACAAATCACACACTCACTATGCTTTTAAATATGGTAGAGTGTATAGATACACATATTGTGGTAAGAATGGGCATTTAGCTAAATTTTGTTATGACCAAGTTAATAGATCAAATAATCTTGTTTGGGTTAATGAAACTAACCCTTTAGGACCCAAGAAAATGTGGGTACCAAAATCAAGTCCTAAATTATTTGATGTAGGTACACACCAAGGCTCCAAGACGTAGGGAGCGGTGGTACCTTGATAGTGGTTGTTCAAGACACATGACGTGGGACATCAATAACTTTACAACCCTATCAAGGTACGAGGAAGGTGGCTCCGTCACCTTCGGGGATGACTCCAAAGGCACTATCATCGGTATAGGTAATATTAAAATTGTTCATCTCCTACTATAGAAAATGTTGTACTTGTTGATGGTTTGAAACATAATTTGCTTAGCATTAGTCAATTTTGTGATCGTGGACTTAAAGTTGTTTTTGATGATTCTTCTTGCAAGATTTTTGATGTTAAAACCAATGATTGTATTCTCACCGATTTTCGTGATGATAATGTTTATATCATTGACATGCTTAATGTGGAATGTTCTACTAAATGCTTAAATGCTTTTGATGAAAATTCTTGGCTTTGGCATAGAAGATTAGGACATGCATCTTTTGACCATCTTTCTAGGATTAATTCTAAGGAATTGGTGAAGGGTATACCTTGATTGAAGTTTGAGAAAGACCGCATTTGTGGTGCGTGCCAACTTGGGAAACAAACCAAGTCTTCCTTCAAACCAATCAAGGATATCATGTCAACTAGGCCTTTAGAATTAATTCATATGGATCTTTTTAGACCTACTAAAACTAAGAGCTTAAATGGTAGTAGATTTGCATTTGTTTTAGTTGATGATTTTTCCCGTTTCACTTGGGTTTTCTTCTTAGAACACAAAGATCAAACTTTTTCTCATTTTAAGATTTTCCGAAAAGAGTTGAAAAAGAAAAAGGTTTTTCGATTTTGAAAATAAGAAGTGATAGAGGTGGTGAGTTTGTTAACCAACTCTTCATGACTTATTGTGATGAAAAGGGAATTAAGCATGAAATGTCTTGTCCTAGAACTCCACAACAAAATGGAGTTGTAGAAAGGAAAAATAGAACACTTCAAGAGATGGCTAGGACAATGATAAGTGAGTATGACCTCCCTCAATATCTATGGGCCGAGGCCGTAAACACCGCATGCTATATATCAAATTGTATTTATTTATGTAAAAATTCTTCCAAAACATCTTTTGAAATGTATCATTCTAGAAAACCTAATGTTTCATATTTCAAAGTTTTTGGATGCAAGTGTTTTGTTTTGAACACTAAAGATAACTTGGGTAAATTTGATGCTAAGGCTTATGAAGCAATCTTTGTTGGATATTCTACAACTAGTAAAGCTTATAGAGTATTCAATAGATCTTCACTTACCATTGAAGAATCCATGCATGTTAAATTTGAAGAATCTAATGTGTTTGTTGAGAATGTTGTAGAGATTGAACCATTAGGTGAAGACATGGAGAGACTATCCTTGAAGGACTCATCCGCTCAAGATGATAAGCAAGAACCATTGGTGACGTTCAAGAGGATAAAGAGGAAAGCTCTCAACCGCTTCCTAAAGCTTGGAGATATGCCACCAATCATCCCAAGGAGCTCATCTTAGGTGATGCATCCAAGGGGTAACAACTCGCTCCAAACTCCATGACCTATGTGGTAACTTTGCTTTCATTTCTCATTTTGAACCCAAAAGCATCCTCGAAGCCGAGGCGGACTCATATTGGTTGCTAGCCATGCAAGAGGAACTCAATCAATTTGAGCGCAACCAAGTTTGGCACCTTGTTCCTAGGCCCCACGATAGACCAATAATTGGTACTAAGTGGATCTTTAGAAACAAGATGGATGAGTCCGGAAATGTGATTAGGAATAAGGCTAGGTTAGTGGCCCAAGGTTACACTCAAGTTGAGGGAATTGACTTTGAGGAGACCTTTGCACCCGTAGCACGGCTTGAAGCCATACGGATGACACTAGCTTTTGCATCTTTCAAATTTTAAACTTTTTCAAATGGATGTGAAAAGTGCATTTTGAATGGTTTTATAAATGAAGAAGTTTATGTGGCTCAACCTCCCGGTTTTGTTGATCATGTTCATTCCGATTTTGTTTTTAAACTTGATAAAGCTTTGTATGGATTGAAACAAGCTCCAAGAGCTTGGTATGAAAGGCTTTCTAGTTTTTTCATTTCAAATGATTTTATTAAGGCAAAGTAGATACAACACTATTCACTAAGCATGTTGATAATGACATTTTGAT
Organism: Agave tequilana; assembly: GCA_038442645.1. Taxonomy (NCBI): domain Eukaryota; kingdom Viridiplantae; phylum Streptophyta; class Magnoliopsida; order Asparagales; family Asparagaceae; genus Agave; species Agave tequilana. The sequence goes on from JAVJIF010002785.1 coordinate 273,276, forward strand.
TGTGCAAATTTATGTTGATGATATAATTTTTTGGTTCTACTAATGAGTTTTTATGCAAGGAATTTGAAAAGGTTATGCAATGTGAATTTGAAATGTCTTCAATGGGTGAGCTTAATTTCTTTCTTGGACTCCAAATCAAGCAATTGCAAGATGGGAACTTCATATGTCAAGCCAAATACGCAAAGGAACTTGTAAAGAAGTTTGGACTTGAAGACTCAAAGGTTTGCAACACTCCCATGGCAACTACCACCAAGCTTGATAAGGATGACCAAGGTAAAAATGTTGATATTAAATTGTATAGAAGCATGATAGGTAGTCTTTTGTATTTAACGGCAAGTAGGCCGGATATCATGTTTAGTGTGTGTCTTTGTGCTAGATTTCAATCGTGTCCCAAAGAGTCTCATCTTATTGCGGTAAAACGCATTATTCGTTATATTAAGGGAACGATTGGAATGGGTCTATGGTATCCGAAAATCGGAGATTTCTCAATGACGAGTTATTCGGATGCCGACTATGCGGGTTGTAGAGTAGATAGAAAGAGTACTAGTGGGACATGTCAATTTCTTGGTAATTGTCTTGTTTCATGGTCCTCTAGGAAATAAAATTCCGTAGCTCTCTCAACTGCCGAGGCGGAGTATGTTGCCGCGGGGGCTTGTTGTGCACAAGTCCTTTGGATGAAACATACTCTCCTTGATTATGATTTACATTTTGACCATATAAAATATTTTGTGATAATACTAGTACTATACATATGACAAAGAATGCAAATCAACATAGTAAGACCAAGCACATTGAGATTAGATATCACTTTCTTAGAGATCATTTTAAGAAAAGAGATATAGATATTGATTATGTTTCTACGGATTTGCAACTAGCCGATATTTTCACTAAACAACTTGATTTTGCTAGATTTTCTTCATTTGTGGTGAACTTAATGTTTGTGTTATTGAATAAAAATGTTTTCATAACCCTTTTTGATGTATGACAAAAAGGGAGAGAATGAGTTTTTATGGTAGAATTATGAGTTCATATGGTTTTGGTTCCATATGAGTTTATATATGTTTTAGTTTTGATGTGTTTTCATGAATTCTTGTAATTTGAGTTTAAGTGTTTTGCAAGTGTTTTATATTCTCATGGTTTTTGGTTTCATGGTGTTTACTTGCAAATTACAAATTACATTGTTTTTGTTTGTTTAATATAGCATAATTTGAGGGGGAGCTTTCTCCTCCCCTATACTTTTGTTTATAGCCTATCTGTTTTGTCATCATCAAAAAGGGGGAGTGTTGGCCCAAAAAATTACACTCTCCATTTGTTTAGAGTTTTGATGATAACAAACCAAATAAGAGCTATATGGTACTAATTAGTTTGTTAAGATAAGTTTCAGGTTTGTACCATATTTGGAGACCATTGCTTAGCTATTGCAAGAAATTCTAGGTTTATAAAGCAAAGAAGGCTTTTTGCACATCAAGGAAGGAACATAGAAGAGAAGGCTCTAGCAAGACATTACATGGCTCAAGACTTCAAGATTGCTCAAGATAACTTATTAGATTGTTTTTAGTTTAGAGTTTTGTTAAAGAATAGTGAATAGGTTTGAAGCTCCATCACACACGTTTTGCACACATCTTATTTCTAATTTTAATTCATATAAATTATACAAAAATATTTTGATATAAAATCCTCTGCCTGTAAATCCATTTTATGTTTTATACTTATTCCTATTTAAAACATCTTTTGATAAAATATTCATCTCCTCAAAATTCTGTTTGAAACTTGATTTTTGGCCTGAGCCGGTCGACCGCCCGAGTCGACCGTGCCTATGTCAGGCTTTGCCGGTCGACCGCCCGAGTCGACTGAGGTTCTGGCAAATGCACGTATCAGTGTGCACGTTTCACAGTCGACCGTGACGGTCGACCGAGACCTGCCTGACTGTAACACTTTGCTCTCTGTTTGTTTGGGTCGACCGGCACGGTCGACCGTCAGCCTGCAACGGCTAATTCTTTTGAACTAGCGGTCGACCGGGCAGTCGACCGGACTAGCCGTTTGAACAGTAACGGCTAGTTTTCTGAGCTGGTTTATTTTTGTCCTTTTCTCACTTAAGTGTGTTTAAGTGACATGTTTTGGTTTTAATACTTTCTGATTAGCCTTAAATATGTTTTATATCTAAACCCTAGCCCTCTCCTATAAATAGGGGTGTTTAGGGAGAGTTTGGTCACCAGAAAAATTATCAAATTTCCACAAGTTTAAGGCTTTCAAAAAGACTTGGTTTCTTGGTTTTTGTGCTGAAATTCTCTCTCATTTTCTGAAGTGCTTTCAAGAATTCTCTAATTTCTTTGCACACAAGAGCTTCATTCCTATTCATTGTTCTCTAAGGACCTTTGTAAGGGAAGAGAATTTTGAAAGAGAAAGTTTGTGGTCTTTTGACTACCAAGAGAGAACTTGTACTTGAGATTGTGGAGTTGGGTACTCCGGTGTATTTGTGACATCTTTGTGATAGTGGAAGTGGTTGGAATCCTTCTGGGGAAGGCGGGGAAGTAGAGCTGGGTGCTCGAACCTCGATAACAATTCTTGGTGTTTGCGTTTGGTTTACTTTTCCTTGTTCTTGCTCTACTTTCATTGCTATTACTACTTGCTTTTGATTGTCATTACTATATTCACTTGTTGTCATTCATCTTGTCAATCTTTGTCCCATACAACAAGGTTGCATTGCGCACCTCCAACTCATTTTACGAGGAATCAGGAGGAAGGAGTTCAGAACCCTTCACGGGGCATTCGGCTCTTAGTCTTATTTTGGGCGATTGTTACATCATAATTTTTAAATTGTGCATTGATTAGCTTTATCACCTATTCACCCCCCTCTAGGTGATTTTCAGCTAATCACCTACTAATATCTTGATCAAATATCTGAAACTAAATATCACAAGATTATTAGTAAACTATAACTACATGAGTTAATCATCATCAAAACTAGAGTGGAAGGCCTCTGGGCCAACAATCTCCCCCTTTTTGATGATGACAAAACTCATGGAGTTATATATGCATGGATTAAAGTTAAGCTTTAAAGAAGCTCCCCCTTAACTCATGCATAGCAATAAACAATAAAGATATGCTATAAATGCTATAAAAAATAAACATGCTTTTGATACCAAATTTTAAATAAACATGCTCTTGATACCAATATAAATTCTTAAAAAAAATGTTGCTCTTAATACCAATAAAAAACTTCAATAAGAACTCTTGATACCAAAAAAAAACAATATCAAAACATGTTCTTGATACCAATAAAAACAACAAAACAATATGCTTAAAACAAATGCTTTTACAAATGCTTTTATAAACATGCATATATACTAAAATACTTCTCCCCCTTTTTGTCAATCATCAACAAAGGGGTTAAAGTAAACAATAAAACAATGTTCTCCCCCTTTTTTTATCCGAAACAAAAATCAACAAGGGGTGAAATCAAATCAAAACATTATGATACCATTTGAAAAAAAATATATCAATTTGGTGTAAAGGTATACATAGAAACATCATGATACCAAATGATGATACCAATTGAAAATAAACTAAACATTTTGAAGATACCAAAATTTTAATACCAATTGAAAGATATAAACATATAGTTAATCTTGATACCAAATGAAAATATTTTACACTTTTGATACCAATTTGAAAAACATAAACCAATCTTTTTGGTTAAACATTAAACTCATTTGCAATAAAGATACCAAATAGTGGATAATATCAATTTAACACTTTTGATACCAATATTGAAAATGAAGCATGTATCAATTGAAAATAATTTTCATTAGGAGCGTATGATACCAAAACAAATCAAAATCATTTTTCAATCATTTTTCAACATAAAGTGTGGGAGTAAGATACCAATAGTAAACAAAACCAATTGAAAGGTAAACATGAATTTTCTCCCTCTTTATGAAATACCAAACAAAATGATGCATATGCTTGTATAAGATACCAATTGAAAAATAATCAATTGAAATATAATTGTCATTTAAGGAATCAAGCTTAGCATAATCAAAATTTGTGCTCAAAGATATAGAGATATAGTAAAAACAAATAAAATATATATATGTATGAAAAATTGAATACAATTGAAATTGATACTATTTGAAGTTTAAGCATACATATATAAAAACATATATGAGTATACAAAATAAATGTCAATAGTGATACCAATTAAAAAGATACAATGATACCAATTGAAACTATAATGAGAATCAAGTGTATAACTCATACTTCCCTACCACCCATTCATGCACATGTTTAAATAGATTTTCAATAATGAGCATACAAGGCATGGTCGCCCAACCAACCGCCCTTAGAATGGGTAGGGGTTTTCAAAAATAAGTTTGAAAATAACATAACACGTTTGAAAACTCTACCATATGACGAATATGAACTAGTTATATGAAAAATTGAAAACTAGTATGAAATCCTTCAAGTAAGGAATAAAGCAAAATTATATTTCATGAAAAACATGTAAGTCACACGATCATCAACATTCAAAATCAATAAGGCACATATCATACTCATGAAAACAAAATCATGAGAAAACATTAAGTAAAGTGAGTATATAAGAGTTATGTGAACCATATCATCATTAAAATAGGCAATCAAGGTCAATGTGAAATTTCTTAAAACATGAAAAATATGATAATCTAATCAAAATAATTTAATCTTCAAGGCATATGTATATTTTGTACAAACTAAAGTATACATACATATCCAAACATAAACAAGTCCACAAAAGTATATGCATGAAGGCAAGTGGCTCAAGAATGTATATGTATAACTAATAGTTTAGACAAATGGACATATACATGAAGTTTAAATATAAACATGAAAAACATGTACAAAAAGGAATACAAGTCAAAATGCATGAATCATCAAAGTTAGGCTATATTAGTACATCTAATAAGTAAAAATGAGCAATCAAGCACAAACATATAATAATCTATTTGTGGTTCACTAGTTGTACAAGTATATATCTAAGTTTTAATGAAAACTAACATTTAAACATGTAGTCAAAACATGAAGCGTAGAAATCAAAACTTATATAATCATTATGGTAAATGAACATGCATTGATCTATGATATACACAATAGCTAAAATAAATGTGAGAACACAAAATATGGGTCCATATAAATATGGGTGATCTCAAATACTAATCATGTATGTCATAGGACTAATAAAAATGGTATATGGCATAATGAGCATTAAAAACATGACATGCTAAAAATCAACAATATAAAATCATGTAAACAAAATGGGAGTTAGAGATTTTTACCAAAGCCATGAGGGCACATCTCTATGTCTCCAAACCAAGGTGGTCCTCCCACCAAACTCCCATTGAAAGTGATGCATCCAATTAGTCATCTTTAGGCTCGGAACGCATCCACCTCAAGGCACCATCACTCTCACGTCATGTGAGAGCCTACACCTACATCAAATAAAATAGGAGTGGTTTTTTGGTACCCACACTCTTTTGGGTCTATGGGGTTAGCTCCTTTCCTAACCCAAATAAATTTATTTGCTAAATTTGAATCATATATCTTATCAACACAAAATTTAACAAGGTGGCCCTTACGTCCACAATGTGTACAAGTGTACACATGAGCATACAATGTGTTATGTGTACGTGAGGAGCATGTGTATGCCGTGGTTTGTGTGCATACATAGGAGGAACTTGTTTCTTTCGAAACATAAATTCCAAACGTGTATGGTTCTAAGCACATTGGTTCAAAGTGGAGCCCAACAATCAACACTCTTCTTAAGCATACAAATATCATTTTCAATCATGAAGAAGAGGTGCATGCAATAGGTGAGCTAGAAGATGAAGCTACACAAGCATGGCAAACATGTGAGTCTAAATCACTTTTCAAAGAAATATTTTTCTTACAAACCAAATCCAATTCTTTTGAAATAGAAACAATTTTGTTTTTCAAAGAATCATTTTCTTTTACAATAAAATCAAGTTTTGAAGACAAGATCTCATTTTTCTTCAAAACCTCATTGCAATCATTTTTATTTTTCAAAATCTTGTTTTCATTTAGGGCAAGATCAAGTTAGGATTTAAGTGAGTCACGTTCACTTGAAATCTCATCCCTTTCTTGCAAAGCAATCTCAAGTCTAGAAGATAAATTTTTATTTTCTTTTTTTAATCCAAAACTATCCTTTTTAAAAGTTTATATTTTGAAATCAAATTTTCACAATTTTTAGCTAGTTCATTATTTAAGGCATGTGCATCCATACACTCATTACAATAAGAACTAGTACTAACATCTAGTTGAGTATCCGAATGTACCTCAAGGGAGTCATTCCCTTGGACCATGAAGCAACGTTCGTCAGACTCGTCTCGACTAGATTTCCTCTTCTAATTGATAAGCGTTTGTAGTTCGGGAGATGTCATAATGTTCCACACTGCAAAAGCGGAATCATAATGACGAAACACATGTAAATATTCTTTATCAAGAGATGCTCTAAGTGCCTTTAGGGCTAGTGCATTGGCCTCTATATGCTAGCTATCACTAAGGTAGGATTCCTTGGTAATGGCAAGGTAAACTTTATACCTATGGCTTTTAAATGGCAACTCATCATAACCTTCCATATATCAATTTTAGAGATATCAAACATGGAGGGACATCCATGAGTGCAAACTATATGTGTGCAAATGCAAATGCAAATGTAGATTAGCAACCAAGATCATACTCCTAGGTGGTTAAACCTAATATCAGGAGCGTAGGGTCTGATACCAATTGAAAGTACACCTAGAGGGGGTGAATAGGTGTACGGCTAATCTAATGAACAAAATGCGAAAATTAAAAACTTAATTGCAACACACTTAGTGTAACCAAAGAGTGTAGCCGAATTCCCGGTGAAGGGCTCTGGACTAACTCCTCTTGATTCCTCTGAATAAGAGTTGAGGTGCTATATGAAGCTCTCTTGGTTAAACACAAGTGAGGCACACAAACAAATACAACCAAGCATATAAGTATGAATGAGTAATATGAATGATGCAAGGCACAATGTAAGAGAGAGAGTTAGAGAAAGTGGATCAACGCAAACACCAGATATGTTTCGAGGTTCGAGCACCCAACTCTACGTCCCCGCCTTCACACAGAAGGATTTCTACTAACTCGTCCACACAGGACTTCCCACAGAGGGAACCTCCACTGAGAATTTGGGGCAAATACAATTGGGAGTACACAACTCCTCTCTCCAACAAATACAACCTCTACACTTAGCGGTAAGGCACAAAGCCAACAAAGATCAACCTCACAAATGAGGAATAGGCACAAAGCTACACAAAGATCAACCTCACAAATGAGGGATAGGCACAAAGCCACCACTCCAATAATCACCTCTTCACTAAGAGGGATATCACACAAATAAAGGAGGGTTTAAAACTTGGTGATCTCAAAGACCACAAACCAATTCTTTCTCACAAAACAAGATCCTATAGATAGGATAGAATGATAAGCTCAAGTGTGAGAAAACAAAGAGTTTGAAAATCAAAACTTAAAGAAAAACTCTTGAGAAAACTTCTAGAGAGATACAAAATAAAGATCAAAACCATCCCAAAGACTTTCTTTTTCTTTGAATTTTCCAACCCTTTTTAAAAACTGTTGGCCCAAGGTTACAATCACCCGGTTTTTTGAGTTTTAATGATTACAAAACATATATAGTTATTTGTACTAATCATTTTCTAGTGTTTAAGTGTGTTTCAGGGTTCTAAGGATTCAAGTTGTGTTCTTCCTAAAGGAAGGTACTTTTGACTCAAGATGACTCAATTCGGGTTCAAGGATTCAAGCTATTCAACATTCCATGGAGAAGCCCTAATTTGAAGACCTTGTAGTCACCTAGAACCTTTGTAAGAATTAGTTTGTTAAAGAATGAGGTTATGATAAGTTGGCTCAAAAAACACACACACACTTTCATTTTTCAAAATACGGTTTTTATTTTGTAAATTGATTTAGGTGCATGTCTTGTTTGATATACATGACTCAAAATATTTTATATTTTTACATCTTGTTTATATCATGTATACCAACCTTATAGCATGCTACTTAATCATATAGCCTTACAAAATTATTTTAAAAAAATTTCAAAGTTCAAAATTTTCCTATAAAAATTCTTTTTTCAGGCCCAACGGTCGACCGGGCGGTCGACCGTCTCTAGTTCAGGCCTGATCGGTCGACCGCACCGGTCGACCGGCCTTGTGGCTTTGGCGTGCATGTTTGTGCACGTCTGCTGGTCGACCGGACCGTCGACCGACTGACATACCCTTGCTCTCGGGTTTTGTCGGTCGACCCGGGCCATCGACCAACAGTACAAAGCATTGTTTTTTGTTTAGTCTCCGGTCGACCGACCGGTCGACCGAGTCCAACGGCTAGTTGCCAAGTTTGACTACCGGTCTACCGGACCGGTCGACCGACAGCCGCCAGCAGCCCCAACGGCTAGTTTTCTGAATTTTGTTTTCTTGATTTGATTGGGATATTTGTGTCAGCTAATTCTGAAATTTTGGAGGCTAATTCCTGACCTATTTACCTAGTCTAAATGATGATTTGCTTATGGCAAATCCCTATAAATAGTTGGCATTGGTCCCTTGTTGAAATGAAGAAAAATACCCATTGTTTTGTGTTCAAAAAAAAGAAGAAATGTAACGCCCCAATCCCGTAGGTACGGGGACGTTATGGCGACGTACATACGCAGGGCGGAAAACCCTCACGTACGTACGTTAAGCCTCAGTACAGGAAATAACCTCCCTATACACAAGAGTTCCAGTACAAGAATACTGCAGAAAGAGTTTAGTGATCATAACAGATAGGAAAACAGGGATAAATAAGATAATAGAAACAAATCACAAGATACCTATGAAGGGTCTCGATGGTAAAGTCTCCTATGTGAATCCAATGAACTAGCTGATCAAATGATAACTCGGATCTCCAACCTGGGCACGCAAACCTAGGGTCATCAGAAAGCGACCTAGTGAGTGGTAAAATGTAGGAGGTAGTCCTACTATAGTAATACAAGCACGATACTAATATATAATACATGATGTTGTATTAATGATACCATATAATAAGCATATAATAAGCAGTAAAAATATATAGACATGTCATCTTTTAATACCATCACTACCTAGCCGGTTATCACGGGTCATGTCTATAGTCGTATCTAGTTTATATAATAAATATGTTGTCTAGTGGTGACGTAATAGAAATGAACATGCTAGTGGTGACATGATAGAAGTGAACATGCAGATGGGCATATGTAATATAACCATAATACGGTGTTATGCATAGACAGTAATGATGTCTGCAAGGTATACAGAAAATAGAATATATGCAATGAAGAGTATACATATACATGAGTAGTATGTCACCACAGAAAGTGTAACATGTACCAGATAAAGTAACAAAATCCTGAAAAATCTAAAATATTAGAAAATGATATTTGAAATTGAAATCAGCTCAATCGGACTACCAAGGAGGTCAAGTCAATGTTATACGTCGTATCGAGTTCTGATACTGTGATACGTACACCAGAATCAGGGGGTTACAGAAAAGTTTTCAAAGCTCTCAATTCTAAAGTGCATTCTTAGTTTAACTTTTTCAGTAGTTTTTCAAGTTCTTTTCTTACTCTTTACAACTGAATTTTTCTCACTACACTTCTTGAGCCAAAATCATTCCCATTCTATAAAGAGTTGTAAGAGAGAAGTTCGTGGTCTTCTTGATCACCTTGTTACTTGTAGTTCTTTGTGTTGAGATCCCTCTTGTGTAGAGGTTGGATTGGTGGGAGTTCGGTACTCCGATCTTGTGTAGACCTCTTGTAATTTCCTCGGTGGATTTAGTGGAAATCCTTCACGGTGGTGAAGACGGGGACGTAGAGCAGTAGCTCGAACCTCGTAACGAATTCCTTGTGTTTGCGATTGGTTTCTTATTGCTTTTCATTGCTTTACAATTTTATCTTGTGATACTCTTGCTTGCACTTCTTTATTGCTTCCATTTCATTCATTTGCATTTTTCGGTCTTTACTCATCTCAACAAGAAAGCAATTATGCGCCTTAATTCATAATCTAGAGGAATCAAAGAGGAGAAGTTCTAGAGCCCTTCACGGGGAATTCGGCTTCAATTTCTTGTTTTGAGTGACCGTTTGCATCATACATACATTCTTGTTTAAAAGATCATTAGATTAGTATTAACACCTATTCACCCCCCCTCTAGGTGTTTTTCAATTGGTATCAGAGCTTTGGTCTCTAGGCTCTTGGCTTAACAACCTTAGAGAGATCCTATATTGCTAATCACTATATTCATTTTTCATCCTCATACGCTTAGTAAAAATGGCCGAAGGAATTAAGACCCCATCTAAGTTTGATGGCCTTAACTTTCCTATATGGAAGGTTAAGATGACCGTGTTTTTGCAATCCTTAGGAAGCCGGGTTGCAAAGGCGGTGACCAAACCTTTTAGTGCACCCCTTGGTGATGAGGACACTTGGTCCGATATTGCCACGAATGAGTTTGACGCTAATGCTAGGGCACACTATGCCTTGCTTTAAGCTCTTAATGACGATGATATTTCAAGAGTCATTCATTGCAAATCTGCACATGAGATTTGGACTCACATATTTGTCATTCATGAGGGAACTTCACAAGTAAAGAGCGCAAAGATCGACCTTCTTCGTTCTCAATATGAAAACTTTTCTATGCAAGAAAATGAAACCATAAATGATATGGTTACTAAGTTTACAAAGATTACTAATGGACTTTCTTTTTTAGGTGACGGCATTGACAATGACCAAAAAATAAGGAAGATCATCCGTGCACTCCTCTATCTTGGGAAGTCAAAGTCACAACTTTAAAGGAGCTCAATGACAAGGAAGAAATGGAGCTTATCGGTCTCATTGGGATCTCAAGACCCATGAGATAGAAAGAAAGCAAGAGAAGGGATGACTCCTCCCAAGAAGAAAGCTATTGGCTTCAAGAGTTCTTCTACCTACTCCGATGACGATGATGAAGAAGAAGATGATGAAGATCTTTCTCTTCTTGTAAAGAACGTTCAGAAAATGTACAACAGGCAAAGTTCCAAAATAGAAGGAGATGGCAAGGTAAAGAAGAGAAGAAAATCATTTGCTTCAATTGCCGGAAGCCGGGTCATATTGTTGCGGAATGTCCGGAAACAAAAGCAAACCCTCCACCACCAAGAAGCCATACAAAAGAAAACTTTAAAGGCTACTTGGGATTCGAAGAGTGAATCCGATGAGGAAGTCGACACCGCCAACATGTGCTTCATGGCAATGGAAGCACAAGCAAGGTAACTCCCGATACTTCCATTGATTGTGAGCTATCTATGGATGAATTAGGAGAAGCTTTTGAAGAACTATCTCATAACTATGATTTTCTCAAAAAGAAATACTTGAAAATGAAAAAGGAAAATGAATCTCTCAACCACAAAGTTTTCACTCTTATAAAAGAAAAAATGAATTATTTTCTACTCTTGTTTCTACACAAAAGGATTTTGATAACTATAAAATTTCTTACAAAGGTAAATTTTCACAAATTGATGAAATGAAATTTTCATACTAAAAGAGAAAATTGATTCATTAGGAGTAGTTTTGAAGAAATGTGAATTTGATAAAAATAGACTAGAGGCTATGTTTCCTTAGAAACATGTCCCAAAGAAACATTCACATGCTATTCATGCTCATAAATCACAACCTTCACATCATGCATTCATGTATGGTAAAGTCTTTTCATGCACATATTGTGGCCGTAAAGGTCATTTGGTTAAATTTTTCTATGATAGGATTAATGCATCGCATAATCATGTTTGGGTTCGGAATACTAACTTTCAAGGACCCAAGAAAGTTTGGGTACCAAAGTCAACAAATTTGTTAAATGATGTAGGTACATTCCAAGGCCCAACGACGTAAAGGATTGTGGTATCTTGATAGTGGTTGCTCAAGGCACATTGTAAGATCACCTAGAGGGGGGTGAATAGGTGATGGCTAATCTAATGGTCACTTATGAACAAATAATGCGAATGAAAACAAGTTGACCAAAATAACTTCTTTTAATTAAACACTTATGTATAACACAAGAGTGTTGCCGAATTCCCCTTGCGAGGCTCTGGACAAACTCCTCTAGATTCCCCTTGAATGGTTGAGGTGCCGCGTTGGCTCTCTTGGTTGAATACAAGTGTTAGACAATCAATCCCAAGCAATTATATAACAATTAAGCACAAGGGTATATCAAGCATATAAAGATAGACAATAATTGAATGCAAGATATAAAAGAGACAAAGAGAGAGAGAGAGAGAGAGAGAGAGATAGAGTGAGCAATCGCAAACGCAAAGGGTTTGTTTCGAGGTTCGAGCACACTTGCTCTACATCCCCGCCTTCGACACACGAAGGATTTCAACTATGCACGATCCAACCGGATCTCTCCTTGGTGCCGCAACACCTACAATCCCTCGGACTCCCAAGTCCCTTACACACGCAAGTCCACCGACTCGCCGAGGCCTCACCTCGCACCACAAGAGTTCACACCCGAACTCCACACCACAACGAGCACACTTGCCCGTCTCCTCAAATACAAAGAAAGATCTTGGTGATCTAAACACTTGATCACCTAACAAAATTCTCACTACAACACCTATAGGATGAATAGCTCAATGGATGCTCAAGTGTTTGTGTGAGAAAGCAAGGAAAGAATCTTTGGTGAAAATCTCAAGAAATCACTTTTACACTCTTATAAACCTTCCCTTTTGATTGGAAGTATTAGCTCACTATTTTTGTGGAGAAAAACCTCTGGAATGAATATGAGAAAACAGGCTCTAAGGTCTCCAAAATCTTGGCTCAAAACAATGACAAAACCCCCTTTTATAAAGGCCAGAAAAATCTGTCCGTTGGGCTCTGTCAGAGCTTCCGGTCGACCGGTCCGTCGACCGGCAACGGTCAAAAATCCGACCGTTGCAGCCTCCGGTCGACCGTCCCGGTCGACCGCGCAACTGGAGAAGAGAGTAAACTCTCTGTCGGTCGACCGGCCCGTCGACCGAGATTTCCTGAGAGCAAAGCTCTCTGAAGCGGTCGACCGGCACGGTCGACCGTTCTCCAGTGCACACAGGCGTGCACGTCTGTGCACGTCCGGTCGACCGACCCGGTCGACCGGCCACTGTCAGTTCTGAAAAATCAGAACTGCCAGAACCTGAAAATTTTGGGATTTAAGATTGGTCTTTTTGCTTAATAAAAAATCCCATAAATACTTAGAAATTCTACAAAAATAGTTTTATGATATAGAAACATGCTTGCACAAAATCAAGACATGTTATTAAAGATTTGACTATTTTTTGTAATTTGGAAATATTGGCTCATAATAAAAACTGTTTTTCTAAAACAACATGTTTTTCCAAATTTTCATCAAATACAAAAACAAGATATACTTTAAAGCATAGTGTGTATGGATATGATCCACTACACAATCAAGATGAATATCTAGTTTTTGACATAGAGCACTAAACTTGGTTTTGGTTGAAAGATGTAAACATGAATATCAAAACCAAGACATATATTTTGTCATAAGGAAAAATCTTTTTACCAAAATGAAAGAGTCTTTTCTAACTAAAAATTCTTTTATGAAAAGACAATTAAATCTCAAGAGTGTGTGTGTGATATGACTTGAGCAATCCACCAATCTATTCTATCCTTTACATTTTTATCTAAAACAAATAAAAATCTTATACCTAGACACAAGTCTTCAACTTCTTGAAGTCTTCCCTTGAAGGCTTCTCATCTTCTTGATTTGGTCCAAGCTTGATCCAAAGCTCCTTGGATCACCCCGTGCTAGCTCCAAATCTTGACATTTAATCCTTTGTTGAGCTTTGCACTTACTAAGATCTTGATAAGGAATCTGTCACTAATTAAACACAAGATCATTAGTAATCATAACTTCATGAGTTGATCATCATTAAAACTAGAGTGATGGGCCTTTGGGCCAACAATCTCCCCCTTTTTGATGATGACAAAACTCATGAAGTTATATATGCATGGATTAAAGTAAAGCTTCAAAGAAGCTCCCCCTTAACTCATGCATCACTAGAAATAAATAGTTATGACATTAAAGCACATAAATATGTATGCAAATGAATGCACAAATCTTTTTCTCAAACTTTTATCTTATTATATTATTGCTATGCATGAGTAAAAGCACAAGTATAAAAACTCAAAATCATCTCAAAATCTTTCTCCCCCTTAAGTAAGGAACAAATACTTCTCCCCCTTAAGGAAATCATGCATATAACTCAAATACTTCTCCCCCTTTTTGTCAATCATCAACAAAGGGTTCAAAGTTCAAATCATCAAACAAATTTTCTCCCCCTTTTTGTCAAAAATAAGGAAATCAAGGAGGTAAAATCAAATCAATCAATAAGATTTATATGCGATATACATTCATGAAGAGGAAGACGCTAAGTTAACTTCCCTACACATATGCATTACATGAAGAAGGGATGACAAGCCCTAACTCACATAACACATATTATGTAATGAATAAGAGGAGATGTGAAGCTCCCCCTACACACGTGTACCATATAAAGAAGAGATGTTAAGCTCCTCAATACACAATACACTCAACATGAATCTATATGTAAGAGAGATGTTAAGCTCTCCTTACATATAGGAAATACAAAACACAAGTTCATATTAAATATTTTTTTTTTAAAACAAAATCTTGATAAGCAAACATATAGTATATAATATACGTGTGTAAATCAAGCACAAAAGATCACATATATGTATGAAAAGATAATATCAATTGAAGTAGATGCATACATACATGAAAGAACAAAATATGAGTATATACAACATGAATCAAATTGATACCAATTGAAAATATCTAATGATACCAATTGAAAATTAAGCTTAAGTGTATATATCATATAAAATCTACCACATGAAGAATTCGAACTAGTTAAATGAAGGTGTTTAACAACTAGTACGGAATCCTTCAATCAAGGAAAAGTCAAAAGTTTTTCATGAAATACCATGAAACACAAGGCACTAAAAAGCACTCTATCCATAAAGTCCATATCAAAAAGAAGTGAGTGTGCTAGTATTATGTGGAACATGGTATCATGAAAAATTGCAATAAAACTCAATATTCCTTAAAATTTTGAAATCATGAAATCTTTATTGAAAAAAATTACAAAATTTTTATTAAAAACAATAATTTATATTTCAAGATATATGTATGTTTTGACAAGACATTAAGTATATATCCTTAAAACACATTTGAGTCTATATATAGATTTGCATGAAAGGCAAATGACTCAAGAAGTATCCATGTATATCTTAATATTTTGGCAAGACAAACATATACATGAAATGAAGGCACATGATCATAGCATAAATCCAAAAAGGGAATACAAGTTTAAAATGTAATAATCATCAAAACTTAGGCTATACTAACACACCTAATGGGCACAAATAAGCATTCAAACCCAATCATATATAGATTTATTTGTGATCCATAATGTGTATAAGTATAAATCCAAGTGTTGACAAATGCTAACATTTAAACTAATATTCAAATCATGAAGCATCAAATAAATTTTTAAAATACAAAAGAATTTATCCATATGATTACAAATAGGATCATGTGAATCAATTTGAAGAATAGATAACTAGTTTAAATGGATTTTTGACAAACTAGTTAAAGATCCTTCAAAAATACAAAGTCAAATGTTTTCCATGAATAATACTAAACACATAAAAGTTCAAGCACTCATAGTCCATAAAGCTCAAAAATTATCTTTTATCATAAAAGATGGGTGTTCAAAGGTTATGTAAATGGTATTTTCATGAAAATAGAAAGTGAAGCATGAATCTCATGAAAATCTTATTTTTCATCTTAAAACAAATCATATATTTTTCATAAAGTATTTTGTATTTAGCAATGCTTTATGAAAATAGTCATTCAAGCTCAAAAAGATCATAAATCACATTTTGTTGTACAAATGAAAAATCATTTTTTTTATTATTTATTAAAATACTAATCTTCATGGTATATGTATGATTTATCCAACTCTAACAATACGCATACATATCCCAAATATGAAAAGAGTCCAATATATATTGCATGAAGGCAAATGACTCAAGGGGTATACATGTATATTTATTAGATTTGAATTAAACACAATATACATGAAGTAAGATCAAAGATAGGCATAACAAGTATAAATGACCGAATCATCAAACTTAGCCTATACACATGCATATAGTGGATACAAATGAGCATGAAGTTCAAATATGTATGAGTCAATTGTAGTTCACTATTCATATATGTATAAATGCAAGTTTTGACACATTCTACATTTAAGCATGTAAATGCCACATGAAGCACATAAAATCTTAAAACATGAACATGCTATGAATGATATTATGAAAATAAAAGCATGTACATAAATAAAATAGGAATTTAGAAATTGTTACCAACTCCAAAACTCCAAGCATGGTGGTCTTTCCCATCAAAATCTCCTTGATAGCGGTGCTCCAAGTATGTGTCATTTTAGTTCAAATGCACCCACCATCAAGGCACCAAATCTCTCACGTTTTGAGAGATTCCTCACCTACATCAAATACACAAGGTGGGGATTTTGGTACCCATATTTTCTTGGGTCCTATGGGGTTAGTCTTGTAAGGAACCCAAGCATTTTTATTTTTATCAAAAATAAGAACATTTAACCTTTCATAACAAAATTTTCTTAGATGGCCTTTGCGGCCACAATGTGTACATGTGTACACCTTAGCATACTTATGAGTGGGAGTGTGAGCATGATGTGCATCATAAGCATGTGCATGATGTGAATGTGCATGAGTATGAGGAACTTGTTTCTTTGAAACAAGGATTCCAATCTAGTATGATTGAATGCACATGAGCTCAAATTAGAGCTCAAATTATCAATTTTATTTTTCAAATTTTTAATCTCATTTTTATCAATGTGTGCATGAGAAGCATGATGAGATGAAGAGTCAATTTTCTTTTTCTTTTGAAAAACATTATCCTTTTCTTTTTCAACAAATTTTCTTTTTAAAGACTTATTTTCTTGCAAAACAACTTCTTTTTGTTTTTCCACCAAATCAATCTTATTTTTCAAAATCATATTTCCTTCACATAAAACATTCAATTTAGACATTAAGGAAATATTCTCATTTTTCAAATCTTCATTTTCTTTTTCTAAGCATGCCATTTTATTTTCTAAAGAATCTTTATGATTAAGCATGGCATCAAAATTCTTTTTCAAAATTTTATTATCTTTTTCTAAACATGCAATGTTACTTCTAAAAGAGTCATGTTCTACATGCATGCAATCAAGTTCCTTTTTCAAATTTTTATTTTTCTTTTTAATCATGTCATATTTCTCAAGCAATAATTGGCAAAGTGTATTAAGCTCATCATATGACATATTAACATCCTCATCCTCGGATTCGGAGTTTACCTCAAGGGGGTTATCCCTTGGACCATATAGCATACGTTGGAGATGTCGCTTCCAACGTCCGAATCGCTCCCCGCATAGTATAGGTCCTTTTCGCCAAGGGAGGTGATGATGTTCCAAGCTACAAAAGCCGATTCAACATTAGAAACCCTAGATAAATAATCATCATTTAGGGTTGACTTAATAGCATGAAGGGCTTTTGCATTAGCCTCAATGTTCTTACCATTTAAGCAATATTCTTTATTAGTTGTGGCAAGATATACACTAAGGCCAAGTCCTTTGAGGAACAAAGACATCTTAACCTTCCAAATTTGGATGTAAAGAATGTCAAAGGTGGGTGGTGACATGAAGTCCATTGTGTGTGTACAAATCTTGTGATTAGCCTAAAAGAGGATCTTTAACTCTTAGGTTGTTAGACCCAATATCAAGAGCACTTGCTCTGATACCAATTGTAAGATCACCTAGAGGGGGGTGAATAGGTGATGGCTAATCTAATGGTCACTTATGAACAAATAATGCGGAATGAAAACAAGTTGACCAAAATAACTTCTTTTAATTAAACACTTATGTATAACACAAGAGTGTTGCCGAATTCCCCTTGCGAGGCTCTGGACAAACTCCTCTAGATTCCCCTTGAATGGGTTGAGGTGCCGCGTTGGCTCTCTTGTTGAATACAAGTGTTAGACAATCAATCCCAAGCAATTATATAACAATTAAGCACAAGGTATATCAAGCATATAAGATAGACAATAATTGAATGCAAGATATAAAAGAGACAAAGAGAGAGAGAGAGAGAGATAGAGTGAGCAATCGCAAACACAAAGGGTTAGTTTCGAGGTTCGAGCACACTTGCTCTACATCCCCGCCTTCGACACACGAAGGATTTCCACTATGCACGATCCAACCGGATCTCTCCTTGGTGCCGCAACACCTACAATCCCTCAGACTCCCAAGTCCCTTACACACGCAAGTCCACCGACTCGCCGAGGCCGCACCTCGCACCACAAGAGTTCACACCCGAACTCCACACCACAACGAGCACACTTGCCCGTCTCCTCAAATACAAAGAAAGATCTTGGTGATCTAAACACTTGATCACCTAACAAAATTCTCACTACAACATCTATAGGATGAATAGCTCAATGGATGCTCAAGTGTTTGTGTGAGAAAGCAAGGAAAGAATCTTTGGTGAAAATATCAAGAAATCACTTTTACACTCTTATAAAACCTTCCCTTTTGATTGGAAGTATTAGCTTACTATTTTTGTGGAGAAAAACCTCTGGAATGAATATGAGAAAACAGGCTCTAAGGTCTCCAAAAATCTTGGCTCAAAACAATGACAAAACCCCCTTTTATAGAGGCCAGAAAAATCTGTCCGTTGGGCTCTGTCAGAGCTTCCGGTCGACCGGTCCGGTCAACCGGCAACGGTCAAAAATCCGACCGTTGCAGCCTCCGGTCGACCGTCCCGGTCGACCGCGCAACTGGAGAAGAGAGTAAACTCTCTGTCGGTCGACCGGCCCGGTCGACCGAGATTTCCTGAGAGCAAAGCTCTCTGAAGCGGCCGACCGGCACGGTCGACCATTCTCCAGTGCACATAGGCGTGCATGTCTGTGCACGTCCGGTCGACCGACCCGGTCGACCGGCCACTGTCAGTTCTGAAAAATCAGAACTGCCAGAACCTGAAAATTTTGGGATTTAAAGATTGGTCTTTTTGGCTTAATAAAAAATCCCATAAATACTTAGAAATTCTACAAAAAATAGTTTTATGATATAGAAACATGCTTGCACAAAATCAAGACATGTTATTAAAGATTTGACTATTTTTTGTAATTGGAAATATTGGCTCATAATAAAAACTGTTTTTCTAAAACAACATGTTTTTTCCAAATTTTCATCAAATACAAAAACAAGATATACTTTAAAGCATAGTGTGTATGGATATGATCCACTACACAATCAAGATGAAATATCTAGTTTTTGACATAGAGCACTAAACTTGGTTTTGGTTGAAAGATGTAAACATGAATATCAAAAACCAAGACATATATTTTGTCATAAGGAAAAATCTTTTTACCAAAATGAAAGAGTCTTTTCTAACTAAAAATTCTTTTATGAAAAGACAATTAAATCTCAAGAGTGTGTGTGATATGACTTGAGCAATCCACCAATCTATTCTATCCTTTACATTTTTATCTAAAACAAATAAAAATCTTATACCTAGACACAAGTCTTCAACTTCTTGAAGTCTTCCCTTGAAGGCTTCTCATCTTCTTGACTTGGTCCAAGCTTGATCCAAAGCTCCTTGGATCACCCCGTGCTAGCTCCAAATCTTGACATTTAATCCTTTGTTAAGCTTTGCACTTACTAAGATCTTGATAAGGAATCTGTCACTAATTAAACACAAGATCATTAGTAATCATAACTTCATGAGTTGATCATCATCAAAACTAGAGTGATGGGCCTTTGGGCCACAATCTCCCCCTTTTTGATGATGACAAAACTCATGAAGTTATATATGCATGGATTAAAGTAAAGCTTCAAAGAAGCTCCCCCTTAACTCATGCATCACTAGAAATAAATAGATATGACATTAAAGCACATAAATATGTATGCAAATGAATGGACAAATCTTTTTCTCAAACTTTTATCTTATTATATTATTGCTATGCATGAGTAAAAGCACAAGTATAAAAACTCAAAATCATCTCAAATCTTTCTCCCCCTTAAGTAAGGAACAAATACTTCTCCCCCTTAAGGAAATCATGCATATAACTCAAATACTTCTCCCCCTTTTTGTCAATCATCAACAAAGGGTTTAAAGTTCAAATCATCAAACAAATTTTCTCCCCCTTTTTGTCAAAAATAAGGAAATCAAGGAGGGTAAAATCAAATCAATCAATAAGATTTATATGCGATATACATTCATGAAGAGGAAGACGCTAAGTTAACTTCCCTACACATATGCATTACATGAAGAAGGGATGACAAGTCCTAACTCACATAACACATATTATGTAATGAATAAGAGGAGATGTGAAGCTCCCCCTACACACGTGTACCATATAAAGAAGAGATGTTAAGCTCCTCAATACACAATACACTCAACATGAATCTATATGTAAGAGAGATGTTAAGCTCTCCTTACATATAGGCAATACAAAACACAAGTTCATATTAAATATTTTTTTTTTTAAAACAAAATCTTGATAAGCAAACATATAGTATATAATATACGTGTGTAAATCAAGCACAAAAGATCACATATATGTATGAAAAGATAATATCAATTGAAGTAGATGCATACATACATGAAAGAACAAAATATGAGTATATACAACATGAATCAAATTGATACCAATTGAAAATATCTAATGATACCATTGAAAATTAAGCTTAAGTGTATATATCATATAAATCTACCACATGAAGAATTCGAACTAGTTAAATGAAGGTGTTTAACAACTAGTACGGAATCCTTCAATCAAGGAAAAGTCAAAAGTTTTTCATGAAATACCAATGAAACACAAGGCACTAAAAAGCACTCTATCCATAAAGTCCATATCAAAAAGAAGTGAGTGTGCTAGTATTATGTGGAACATGGTATCATGAAAATTGCAATAAACTCAATATTCCTTAAAATTTTGAAATCATGAAATCTTTATTGAAAAATTACAAAATTTTTATTAAAAACAATAATTTATATTTCAAGATATATGTATGTTTTGACAAGACATTAAGTATATATCCTTAAAACACATTTGAGTCTATATATAGATTTGCATGAAAGGCAAATGACTCAAGAAGTATCCATGTATATCTTAATATTTTGGCAAGACAAACATATACATGAAATGAAGGCACATGATCATAGCATAAATCCAAAAAGGGAATACAAGTTTAAAATGTAATAATCATCAAAACTTAGGCTATACTAACACACCTAATGGGCACAAATAAGCATTCAAACCCAATCATATATAGATTTATTTGTGATCCATAATGTGTATAAGTATAAATCCAAGTGTTGACAAATGCTAACATTTAAACTAATATTCAAATCATGAAGCATCAAATAAATTTTGAAAATACAAAAGAATTTATCCATATGATTACAAATAGGATCATGTGAATCAATTTGAAGAATAGATAACTAGTTTAAATGAATTTTTGACAAACTAGTTAAAGATCCTTCAAAAATACAAAGTCAAATGTTTTCCATGAATAATACTAAATACATAAAAGTTCAAGCACTCATAGTCCATAAAGCTCAAAAATTATCTTTTATCATAAAAGATGGGTGTTCAAAGGTTATGTAAATGGTATTTTCATGAAAATAGAAAGTGAAGCATGAATCTCATGAAAATCTTATTTTTCATCTTAAAACAAATCATATATTTTTCATAAAGTATTTTGTATTTAGCAATGCTTTATGAAAATAGTCATTCAAGCTTAAAAGATCATAAATCACATTTTGTTGTACAAATGAAAAATCATTTTTTTTATTATTTATTAAATACTAATCTTCATGGTATATGTATGATTTATCCAACTCTAACAATACGCATACATATCCCAAATATGAAAAGAGTCCAATATATATTGCATGAAGGCAAATGACTCAAGGGGTATACATGTATATTTATTAGATTTGAATTAAACACACATATACATGAAGTAAGATCAAAGATAGGCATAACAAGTATAAATGACCGAATCATCAAAACTTAGCCTATACACATGCATATAGTGGATACAAATGAGCATGAAGTTCAAATATGTATGAGTCAATTGTAGTTCACTATTCATATATGTATAAATGCAAGTTTTGACACATTCTACATTTAAGCATGTAAATGCCACATGAAGCACATAAAATCTTAAAACATGAACATGCTATGAATGATATTATGAAAATAAAAGCATGTACATAAATAAAATAGGAATTTAGAAATTGTTACCAACTCCAAAACTCCAAGCATGGTGGTCTTTCCCACCAAAATCTCCTTGATAGCGGTGCTCTAAGTATGTGTCATTTTAGTTCAAATGCACCCACCATCAAGGCACCAAATCTCTCACGTTTTGAGAGATTCCTCACCTACATCAAATACACAAGGTGGGGATTTTGGTACCCATATTTTCTTGGGTCCTATGGGGTTAGTCTTGTAAGGAACCCAAGCATTTTTATTTTTATCAAAAATAAGAACATTTAACCTTTCATAACAAAATTTTCTTAGATGGCCTTTGCGGCCACAATGTGTACATGTGTACACCTTAGCATACTTATGAGTGGGAGTGTGAGCATGATGTGCATCATAAGCATGTGCATGATGTGAATGTGCATGAGTATGAGGAACTTGTTTCTTTTGAAACAAGGATTCCAATTTAGTATGATTGAATGCACATGAGCTCAAATTAGAGCTCAAATTATCAATTTTATTTTTCAAATTTTTAATCTCATTTTTATCAATGTGTGCATGAGAAGCATGATGAGATGAAGAGTCAATTTTCTTTTTCTTTTGAAAAACATTATCCTTTTCTTTTCAACAAATTTTCTTTTTAAAGACTTATTTTCTTGCAAAACAACTTCTTTTTGTTTTTCCACCAAATCAATCTTATTTTTCAAAATCATATTTCCTTCACATAAAACATTCAATTTAGACATTAAGGAAATATTCTCATTTTTCAAATCTTCATTTTCTTTTTCTAAGCATGCCATTTTATTTTCTAAAGAATCTTTATCATTAAGCATGGCATCAAAATTCTTTTTCAAAATTTTATTATCTTTTTCTAAACATGCAATGTTACTTCTAAAAGAGTCATGTTCTACATGCATGCAATCAAGTTCCTTTTTCAAATTTTTATTTTTCTTTTTAATCATGTCATATTTCTCAAGCAATAATTGGCAAAGTGTATTAAGCTCATCATATGACATATTAACATCCTCATCCTCGGATTCGGAGTTTACCTCAAGGGGGTTATCCCCTTGGACCATATAGCATACGTTGGAGATGTCGCTTCCAACGTCCGAATCGCTCCCCGCATAGTATAGGTCCTTTTCGCCAAGGGAGGTGATGATGTTCCAAGCTACAAAAGCCGATTCAACATTAGAAACCCTAGATAAATAATCATCATTTAGGGTTGACTTAATAGCATGAAGGGCTTTTGCATTAGCCTCAATGTTCTTACCATTTAAGCAATATTCTTTATTAGTTGTGGCAAGATATACACTAAGGCCAAGTCCTTTGAGGAACAAAGACATCTTAACCTTCCAAATTTGGATGTAAAGAATGTCAAAGGTGGGTGGTGACATGAAGTCCATTGTGTGTGTACAAATCTTGTGATTAGCCTAAAAGAGGATCTTTAACTCTTAGGTTGTTAGACCCAATATCAAGAGCACTTGCTCTGATACCAATTGTAAGATCACCTAGAGGGGGGGTGAATAGGTGATGGCTAATCTAATGGTCACTTATGAACAAATAATGCGGAATGAAAACAAGTTGACCAAAATAACTTCTTTTAATTAAACACTTATGTATAACACAAGAGTGTTGCCGAATTCCCCTTGCGAGGCTCTGGACAAACTCCTCTAGATTCCCCTTGAATGGGTTGAGGTGCCGCGTTGGCTCTCTAGTTGAATACAAGTGTTAGACAATCAATCCCAAGCAATTATATAACAATTAAGCACAAGGGTATATCAAGCATATAAAGATAGACAATAATTGAATGCAAGATATAAAAGAGACAAAGAGAGAGAGAGAGAGAGAGGAGAGAGAGAGAGAGAGATAGAGTGAGCAATCGCAAACACAAAGGGTTTGTTTCAAGGTTCGAGCACACTTGCTCTACATCCCCGCCTTCGACACACGAAGGATTTCCACTATGCACGATCCAATCGGATCTCTCCTTGGTGCCGCAACACCTACAATCCCTCAGACTCCCAAGTCCCTCACACACGCAAGTCCACCGACTCGCCGAGGCCGCACCTCGCACCACAAGAGTTCACACCCGAACTCCACACCACAACGAGCACACTTGCCCGTCTCCTCAAATACAAAGAAAGATCTTGGTGATCTAAACACTTGATCACCTAACAAAATTCTCACTACAACACCTATAGGATGAATAGCTCAATGGATGCTCAAGTGTTTATGTGAGAAAGCAAGGAAAGAATCTTTGTGAAAATCTCAAGAAATCACTTTTACACTCTTATAAAACCTTCCCTTTTGATTGGAAGTATTAGCTTACTATTTTTGTGGAGAAAAACCTCTGGAATGAATATGAGAAAACAGGCTCTAAGGTCTCCAAAAATCTTGGCTCAAAACAATGACAAAACCCCCTTTTATAGAGGCCAGAAAAATCTGTCCGTTGGGCTCTGTCAGAGCTTCCGGTCGACCGGTCCGGTCGACCGGCAACGGTCAAAAATCCGACCGTTGCAGCCTCCGGTCGACCGTCCCGGTCGACCGCGCAACTGGAGAAGAGAGTAAACTCTCTGTCGGTCGACCGGCCCGGTCGACCGAGATTTCCTGAGAGCAAAGCTCTCTGAAGCGGTCGACCGGCACGGTCGACCATTCTCCAGTGCACACAGGCGTGCACGTCTGTGCACGTCCGGTCGACCGACCCGGTTGACCGGCCACTGTCAGTTCTGAAAAATCAGAACTGCCAGAACCTGAAAATTTTGGGATTTAAAGATTGGTCTTTT
Source organism: Agave tequilana (assembly GCA_038442645.1). Classification (NCBI taxonomy): domain Eukaryota; kingdom Viridiplantae; phylum Streptophyta; class Magnoliopsida; order Asparagales; family Asparagaceae; genus Agave; species Agave tequilana. The sequence continues at coordinate 298,487 of JAVJIF010002785.1, forward strand.
TGGCTTAATAAAAAATCCCATAAATACTTAGAAATTCTACAAAAAATAGTTTTATGATATAGAAACATGCTTGCACAAAATCAAGACATGTTATTAAAGATTTGACTATTTTTTGTAATTTGAAAATATTGGCTCATAATAAAAACTGTTTTTCTAAAATAACATGTTTTTCCAAATTTTCATCAAATACAAAAACAAGATATACTTTAAAGCATAGTGTGTATGGATATGATCCACTACACAATCAAGATGAAATATCTAGTTTTTGACATAGAGCACTAAACTTGGTTTTGGTTGAAAGATGTAAACATGAATATCAAAAACCAAGACATATATTTTGTCATAAGGAAAAATCTTTTTACCAAAATGAAAGAGTCTTTTCTAACTAAAAATTCTTTTATGAAAAGACAATTAAATCTCAAGAGTGTGTGTGTGATATGACTTGAGCAATCCACCAATCTATTCTATCCTTTACATTTTTATCTAAAACAAATAAAAATCTTATACCTAGACACAAGTCTTCAACTTCTTGAAGTCTTTCCTTGAAGGCTTCTCATCTTCTTGACTTGGTCCAAGCTTGATCCAAAGCTCCTTGGATCACCCCGTGCTAGCTCCAAATCTTGACATTTAATCCTTTGTTGAGCTTTGCACTTACTAAGATCTTGATAAGGAATCTGTCACTAATTAAACACAAGATCATTAGTAATCATAACTTCATGAGTTGATCATCATCAAAACTAGAGTGACGGGCCTTTGGGCCAACAATCTCCCCCTTTTTGATGATGACAAAACTCATGAAGTTATATATGCATGGATTAAAGTAAAGCTTCAAAGAAGCTCCCCCTTAACTCATGCATCACTAGAAATAAATAGATATGACATTAAAGCACATAAATATGTATGCAAATGAATGTACAAATCTTTTTCTCAAACTTTTATCTTATTATATTATTGCTATGCATGAGTAAAAGCACAAGTATAAAAACTCAAAATCATCTCAAAATCTTTCTCCCCCTTAAGTAAGGAACAAATACTTCTCCCCCTTAAGGAAATCATGCATATAACTCAAATACTTCTCCCCCTTTTGTCAATCATCAACAAAGGGTTCAAAGTTCAAATCATCAAACAAATTTTCTCCCCTTTTTGTCAAAAATAAGGAAATCAAGGAGGGTAAAATCAAATCAATCAATAAGATTTATATGCGATATACATTCATGAAGAGGAAGACGCTAAGTTAACTTCCCTACACATATGCATTACATGAAGAAGGGATGACAAGCCCTAACTCACATAACACATATTATGTAATGAATAAGAGGAGATGTGAAGCTCCCCCTACACACGTGTACCATATAAAGAAGAGATGTTAAGCTCCTCAATACACAATACACTCAACATGAATCTATATGTAGAGAGATGTTAAGCTCTCCTTGCATATAGGCAATACAAAACACAAGTTCATATTAAATTTTTTTTTTTTTAAAACAAAATCTTGATAAGCAAACATATAGTATATAATATACGTGTGTAAATCAAGCACAAAAGATCACATATATGTATGAAAAGATAATATCAATTGAAGTAGATGCATACATACATGAAAGAACAAAATATGAGTATATACAACATGAATCAAATTGATACCAATTGAAAATATCTAATGATACCAATGAAAATTAAACTTAAGTGTATATATCATATAAAATCTACCACATGAAGAATTCGAACTAGTTAAATGAAGGTGTTTAACAACTAGTACGGAATCCTTCAATCAAGGAAAAGTCAAAAGTTTTTCATGAAATACCAATGAAACACAAGGCACTAAAAAGCACTCTATCCATAAAGTCCATATCAAAAAGAAGTGAGTGTGCTAGTATTATGTGGAACATGGTATCATGAAAATTGCAATAAAACTCAATATTCCTTAAAATTTTGAAATCATGAAATCTTTATTGAAAAAATTACAAAATTTTTTATTAAAACAATAATTTATATTTCAAGATATATGTATGTTTTGACAAGACATTAAGTATATATCCTTAAAACACATTTGAGTCTATATATAGATTTGCATGAAAGGCAAATGACTCAAGAAGTATCCATGTATATCTTAATATTTTGGCAAGACAAACATATACATGAAATGAAGGCACATGATCATAGCATAAATCCAAAAAGGGAATACAAGTTTAAAATGTAATAATCATCAAAACTTAGGCTATACTAACACACCTAATGGGCACAAATAAGCATTCAAACCCAATCATATATAGATTTATTTAAGATCCATAATGTGTATAAGTATAAATCCAAGTGTTGACAAATGCTAACATTTAAACTAATATTCAAATCATGAAGCATCAAATAAATTTTAAAAATACAAAAGAATTTATCTATATGATTACAAATAGGATCATGTGAATCAATTTGAAGAATAGATAACTAGTTTAAATGGATTTTTGACAAACTAGTTAAAGATCCTTCAAAAATACAAAGTCAAATGTTTTCCATGAATAATACTAAATACATAAAAGTTCAAGCACTCATAGTCCATAAAGCTCAAAAATTATCTTTTATCATAAAAATGGGTGTTCAAAGGTTATGTAAATGGTATTTTCATGAAAATAGAAAGTGAAGCATGAATCTCATGAAAATCTTATTTTTCATCTTAAAACAAATCATATATTTTTCATAAAGTATTTTGTATTTAGCAATACTTTATGAAAATAGTCATTCAAGCTTAAAAAGATCATAAATCACATTTTGTTGTACAAATGAAAAATCATTTTTTTTTATTATTTATTAAAATACTAATCTTCATGGTATATGTATGATTTATCCAACTCTAACAATACGCATACATATCCCAAATATGAAAAGAGTCCAATATATATTGCATGAAGGCAAATGACTCAAGGGGTATACATGTATATTTATTAGATTTGAATTAAACACACATATACATGAAGTAAGATCAAAGATAGGCATAACAAGTATAAATGACCGAATCATCAAAAGTTAGCCTATACACATGCATATAGTGGATACAAATGAGCATGAAGTTCAAATATGTATGAGTCAATTGTAGTTCACTATTCATATATGTATAAATGCAAGTTTTGACACATTCTACATTTAAGCATGTAAATGCCACATGAAGCACATAAAATCTTAAAACATGAACATGCTATGAATGATATTATGAAAATAAAAGCATGTACATAAATAAAATAGGAATTTAGAAATTGTTACCAACTCCAAAACTCCAAGCATGGTGGTCTTTCCCACCAAAATCTCCTTGATAGCGGTGCTCCAAGTATGTGTCATTTTAGTTCAAATGCACCCACCATCAAGGCACCAAATCTCTCACGTTTTGAGAGATTCCTCACCTACATCAAATACACAAGGTGGGGATTTTGGTACCCATATTTTCTTGGGTCCTATGGGGTTAGTCTTGTAAGGAACCCAAGCATTTTTATTTTTATCAAAAATAAGAACATTTAACCTTTCATAACAAAATTTTCTTAGATGGCCTTTGCGGCCACAATGTGTACATGTGTACACCTTAGCATACTTATGAGTGGGAGTGTGAGCATGATGTGCATCATAAGCATGTGCATGATGTGAATGTGCATGAGTATGAGGAACTTGTTTCTTTTGAAACAAGGATTCCAATTTAGTATGATTGAATGCACATGAGCTCAAATTAGAGCTCAAATTATCAATTTTATTTTTCAAATTTTTAATCTCATTTTTATCAATGTGTGCATGAGAAGCATGATGAGATGAAGAGTCAATTTTCTTTTTCTTTTGAAAACATTATCCTTTTCTTTTTCAACAAATTTTCTTTTTAAAGACTTATTTTCTTGCAAAACAACTTCTTTTTGTTTTTCCACCAAATCAATCTTATTTTTCAAAATCATATTTCCTTCACATAAAACATTCAATTTAGACATTAAGGAAATATTCTCATTTTTCAAATCTTCATTTTCTTTTTCTAAGCATGCCATTTTATTTTCTAAAGAATCTTTATCATTAAGCATGGCATCAAATTCTTTTTCAAAATTTTATTATCTTTTTCTAAACATGCAATGTTACTTCTAAAAGAGTCATGTTCTACATGCATGCAATCAAGTTCCTTTTCAAATTTTTATTTTTCTTTTTAATCATGTCATATTTCTCAAGCAATAATTGGCAAAGTGTATTAAGCTCATCATATGACATATTAACATCCTCATCCTCGGATTCGGAGTTTACCTCAAGGGGGTTATCCCCTTGGACCATATAGCATACGTTGGAGATGTCGCTTCCAACGTCCGAATCGCTCCCCGCATAGTATAGGTCCTTTTCGCCAAGGGAGGTGATGATGTTCCAAGCTACAAAAGCCGATTCAACATTAGAAACCCTAGATAAATAATCATCATTTAGGATTGACTTAATAGCATGAAGGGCTTTTGCATTAGCCTCAATGTTCTTACCATTTAAGCAATATTCTTTATTAGTTGTGGCAAGATATACACTAAGGCCAAGTCCTTTGAGGAACAAAGACATCTTAACCTTCCAAATTTGGATGTAAAGAATGTCAAAGGTGGGTGGTGACATGAAGTCCATTGTGTGTGTACAAATCTTGTGATTAGCCTAAAAGAGGATCTTTAACTCTTAGGTTGTTAGACCCAATATCAAGAGCACTTGCTCTGATACCAATTGTAAGATCACCTAGAGGGGGGTGAATAGGTGATGGCTAATCTAATGGTCACTTATGAACAAATAATGCGGAATGAAAACAAGTTGACCAAAATAACTTCTTTTAATTAAACACTTATGTATAACACAAGAGTGTTGCCGAATTCCCCTTGCGAGGCTCTGGACAAACTCCTCTAGATTCCCCTTGAATGGGTTGAGGTGCCGCGTTGGCTCTCTTGGTTGAATACAAGTGTTAGACAATCAATCCCAAGCAATTATATAACAATTAAGCACAAGGGTATATCAAGCATATAAAGATAGACAATAATTGAATGCAAGATATAAAAGAGACAAAGAGAGAGAGAGAGAGAGAGAGAGAGAGAGAGAGAGAGATAGAGTGAGCAATCGCAAACACAAAGGGTTTGTTTCGAGGTTCGAGCACACTTGCTCTACATCCCCGCCTTCGACACACGAAGGATTTCCACTATGCACGATCCAACCGGATCTCTCCTTGGTGCCGCAACACCTACAATCCCTCGGACTCCCAAGTCCCTTACACACGCAAGTCCACCGACTCGCCGAGGCCGCACCTCGCACCACAAGAGTTCACACCCGAACTCCACACCACAACGAGCACACTTGCCCGTCTCCTCAAATTCAAAGAAAGATCTTGGTGATCTAAACACTTGATCACCTAACAAAATTCTCACTACAACACCTATAGGATGAATAGCTCAATGGATGCTCAAGTGTTTGTGTGAGAAAGCAAGGAAAGAATCTTTGGTGAAAATCTCAAGAAATCACTTTTACACTCTTATAAAACCTTCCCTTTTGATTGGAAGTATTAGCTCACTATTTTTGTGGAGAAAAACCTCTGGAATGAATATGAGAAAACAGGCTCTAAGGTCTCCAAAAATCTTGGCTCAAAACAATGACAAAACCCCCTTTTATAGAGGCCAGAAAAATCTGTCCGTTGGGCTCTGTCAGAGCTTCCGGTCGACCGTCCGTCGACCGGCAACGGTCAAAAATCCGACCGTTGCAGCCTCCGGTCGACCGTCCCGGTCGACCGCGCAACTGGAGAAGAGAGTAAACTCTCTGTCGGTCGACCGGCCCGGTCGACCGAGATTTCCTGAGAGCAAAGCTCTTTGAAGCGGTCGACCGGCACGGTCGACCGTTCTCCAGTGCACACAGGCGTGCACGTCTGTGCACGTCCGGTCGACCGACCCGGTCGACCGGCCACTGTCAGTTCTGAAAAATCAGAACTGCCAGAACCTGAAAATTTTGGGATTTAAAGATTGGTCTTTTTGGCTTAATAAAAAATCCCATAAATACTTAGAAATTCTACAAAAAATAGTTTTATGATATAGAAACATGCTTGCACAAAATCAAGACATGTTATTAAAGATTTGACTATTTTTGTAATTTGGAAATATTGGCTCATAATAAAAACTGTTTTTCTAAAACAACATGTTTTTCCAAATTTTCATCAAATACAAAAACAAGATATACTTTAAAGCATAGTGTGTATGGATATGATCCACTACACAATCAAGATGAATATCTAGTTTTTGACATAGAGCACTAAACTTGGTTTGGTTGAAAGATGTAAACATGAATATCAAAAACCAAGACATATATTTTGTCATAAGGAAAATCTTTTTACCAAAATGAAAGAGTCTTTTCTAACTAAAAATTCTTTTATGAAAAGACAATTAAATCTCAAGAGTGTGTGTGTGATATGACTTGAGCAATCCACCAATCTATTCTATCCTTTACATTTTTATCTAAAACAAATAAAAATCTTATACCTAGACACAAGTCTTCAACTTCTTGAAGTCTTCCCTTGAAGGCTTCTCATCTTCTTGACTTGGTCCAAGCTTGATCCAAAGCTCCTTGGATCACCCCGTGCTAGCTCCAAATCTTGACATTTAATCCTTTGTTGAGCTTTGCACTTACTAAGATCTTGATAAGGAATCTGTCACTAATTAAACACAAGATCATTAGTAATCATAACTTCATGAGTTGATCATCATCAAAACTAGAGTGATGGGCCTTTGGGCCAACACACATGACTTGGGATATCAACAACTTTGCAACCTTATCAAGATACCATGAAGGTGGCACCGTCACCTTCGGAGAGGACGCCAAAGGAAAAATCATTGGTATTGGTAATGTTAAACTTGGTACATCTCCTTTAATAGAAAATGTTGTTTTAGTTGATGACCTCAAGCATAATCTCTTGAGTGTTAGTCAACTTTGTGACAAAGGTTTTAATGTTATTTTTGATGACCTAGCATGTAGTGTTATTGATAGACAATCCAATGCATGTATATTTTCTGGATTTTGTGAAAACAATGTATACATAATTGACATGTCTAATATGCTATGCAATGCTACTTGTTTGAAAGCCCTCGATGATGACTCTTGGTTGTGGCATAGGGGATTAGGCCATATTTCTTTTGACCATCTATCTAGATTAAACAACAAGAAAATGGTGAAAGGTATTCCTTGCTTGAACTTTGAAAAGGACCGCATTTGCGATGCGTGCCAACTTGGGAAACAAACCAAGTCCTCTTTCAAGTCAACCAAGGATATCATGACATCACGACCCTTGGAGTTAATCCATATGGATTTGTTTGGTCCTACTCAAACCAAAAGTTTAAGTGGGAATCGTTTTGCTTTCGTTTTAGTTGATGATTTCTCTCGTTTTACTTGGGTTTTCTTTTTAGAGCATAAAAATCAAGCCTTTTCATATTTTAAAGCATTTAAGAAAAGAGTTAAAAAGGAAAAAGATTCTTCTATTTTAAGAATAAGAAGTGATAGAGGTGGTGAATTCAATAACCAACCCTTTACCATGTTTTGTGAAGACATGGAATTAAGTATGAACTATCTTGTCCTAGAATTCCACAACAAAATGGAGTCGTTGAGAGGAAAAATCGTACATTACAAGAGATGGCTAGGATAATGATAAATAAATACGGTCTCCCTCATTACCTATGGGCCGAGGCCATTAACACATCTTGCTACATATCAAATAGAGTTTTCTTATGCAAAAACACTTCTAAAACATCTTTTGAGATCTATTTTTCTAGAAAGCCAAATGTTTCATATTTTAAAGTTTTTGTTGTAAATGTTTTGTTTTGAAAACTAAAGATAATTTAGGTAAATTTGATGTAAAGTCTTATGAAGCAATTTTTGTTGGTTACTCTAATACTAGTAAAGCATATAGAGTTTTCAATAAGTCATCCTTGACTATTGAAGAATCTATACATGTAAAGTTTAAGGAATCTAATGTGTTTGTTAAGAATGGTGTAGAAATAGATTCCCTAAATGAAGACATGGAGAGAACTACTTTGAAGGACTCACCTACTCTTGAAGACATGCCAAAGGGTGATGAAGAAAATGAAGTTCAAGAAAATGAAGTTCAAGAAGTTGAAGTGGAGACTACTCAACCACTTCCAAAAGATTGGAGATACAATCCACATCATCCCAAGGATCTTATTATAGGTGAAGTATCAAAAGGGGTAACTACTCGTTCTAAACTTCATGATCTTTGTGGGCACTATGCATTTATTTCTCACTTTGAACCAAAGAACATCCTCGAAGCCGAGGGCGACTCATATTGGTTGCTAACCATGCAAGAGGAGCTCAATCAATTCGAGCGCAACCAAGTTTGGCATCTTGTTCCTAGGCCTCACGATAGACCAACAATTGGTACTAAGTGGATCTTTAAGAACAAGTTGGATGAGTCAGAAAATATTGTTAGGAATAAAGCTAGGTTAGTGGCCCAAGGTTACACTCAAGTTGAGGGTATCGATTTTGAGGAAACCTTTGCACCCGTAGCACGACTTGAAGCTATACAGATGACACTTGCATTTGCTTCTTATAAAGATTTTAAACTTTATCAAATGGATATAAAAAGTGCTTTCTTAAATGGATTTATTAAAGAGGAGGTGTATGTTGAACAACCCCCCGGGTTTGTTGATCTTACACATCCGATTTTATTGTCAAACTTGACAAAGCTCTTTATGGTTTAAAACAAGCCCCTAGGGCTTGGTATGAAAGACTTTCATCATTTCTTATTTCTAATGGTTTTAATAAAGAAAAAATAGATACTACTTTGTTTACTAAACATGTTGAAAATGATATACTTATAGTTCAAATATATGTTGATAATATCATATTTGGTTCTACTAATGAAAATCTTTGCAAAGCTTTTGAATCATGCATGAAGGAGGAATTTGAGATGTCTATGATGGGCGAGCTTAACTACTTCCTTGGTCTCCAAATCAAGCAAAGGAAGGATGGGATTTTCATCAATCAAGCCAAGTACACGAAGGAACTTATCAAGAGATTTGGGCTTGAAGGGGCTAAGACAAGCAAAACTCTCATGGCTACCACCACAAAGCTTGACAAGGATGAACAAGGTACAAGTGTAGACATTAAGCTTTATCGTAGCATGATTGGTAGTTTGTTGTATTTAACGGCTAGTAGGCCGGACATTATGTTTTGTGTATGTCTTTGTGCTCGATTTCAATCGTGTCCTAAAGAGTCCCATTTGATTGCGGTAAAACGCATTATTAGATACCTTAAGGGCACAATTGGAATGGGTTTGTGGTATACGAAGACCGGACAATTTTCCATGACGAGTTTTTTGGATACCGACTATGCGGGTTGTAGAGTGGATAGGAAGAGTACAAGTGGAACATGTCAACTTCTCGGTAATTGTCTTGTTTCATGGTCTTCCAAGAAACAAAATTCGGTAGCCCTCTCAACCGCCGAGGCGGAGTATGTTGCGGCGGGGGCTTGTTGTGCACAAGTCCTTTGGATGAAACATACTCTCCTTGACTATGATTTGCATTTTGACCATATTAAAATATTTTGTGATAATACTAGTACTATTCATATGACTAAAAATGCAAATCAACATAGTAAGACTAAGCACATTGACATTTGGTATCACTTTCTTCGAGATCATTATGAGAAAGGTGATATTGAAATTGAATATGTTTCTACCGATTTTCAACTTGCCGATATTTTTACAAAACCACTAGACTATGCTAGATTTTCCTTTATTTGTGGTGAATTGAATGTTTGTGTTATGGAATCATGAAATTTTTTTTTTAACAATGTTTACCCTTTTTGTATGACAAAAAGGGGGAGAAAAAGTTAAGTTATTATTATTTTGAGTTTCGAATTATGCATTTTGAGTTTTGAAAAGTTATTTTGAGTTTTGAGTTATAAAAAGTTAGTTTTGAGTTTTAAGTTATAACAAGTTAGTTTTGAGTTTTGAGTTTTGAATTTTGAGTTTTGGATTTTGAGTTATAAAAGGTTAGTTTTTGAGTTATGAGTTTTGAGCATTATGTTTTGAATTCCTATGTCTTTCTTATGCCAAAGTTCTTAGTTTCTACTTTTCATGTATATAGCCATTCATATATATAGCATGATTTGAGGGGGAGCTTCCAAGCTCCTTTCCCATGTTTTTGTTAAATAAATCATATGTTTTGTCATCATCAAAAAGGGGGAGATTGTTGGCCCAAGGTTACAATCACCCGGTTTTTGAGTTTTGATGATTACAAAACATATATAGTTATTTGTACTAATCATTTTCTAGTGTTTAAGTGTGTTTCAGGGTTCTAAGGATTCAAGTTGTGTTCTTCCCTAAAGGAAGGTACTTTTGACTCAAGATGACTCAATTCGGGTTCAAGGATTCAAGCTATTCAACATTCCATGGAGAAGCCCTAATTTGAAGACATTGTAGTCACCTAGAACCTTTGTAAGAATTAGTTTGTTTAAGAATGAGGTTATGATAAGTTGGCTCAAAAAAACACACACACTTTCATTTTTCAAAATACGGTTTTTGTTTTGGTAAATTGATTTAGGTGCATGTCTTGTTTATATACATGATTCAAATATTTTATATCTTTACATCTTGTTTATATCATGTATACCAACCCTTATAGCATGCTACTTAATCATATAGCCTTACAAAATTGTTTTAAAAATTTTTCAAAGTTCAAAATTTTTCCTATAAAAATTCTGTTTCAGGCCCAACGGTCGACCGGGCGGTCGACCTGCTCTAGTTCAGGCCTGATCGGTCGACCGCACCGGTCGACCGCACCGGTCGACCGGGCTTTGTGGCTTTGGCGTGCACGTCTGTGCACGTCTGCCGGTCGACCGGACTGGTCGACCGACTGACATACCCTTGCTCTCGGGTTTTGTCGGTCGACTGGGCCAGTCGACCGACAGTACAAAGCATTATTTTTTGTTTAGCCTCCGGTCGACCGACCGGTCAACCGAGTCCAACGGCTAGTTGCCAAGTTTGACTGCCGGTCGACCGGGCCCGGTCGACCGACAGCCGCCAGCAGCCCCAACGGCTAGTTTTCTGAATTTTGTTTTCTTGATTTGATTGGGATATTTGTGTCAGCTAATTCTAAAATTTTGGAGGCTAATTCCTGACCTATTTACCTAGTCTAAATGATGATTTGCTTATGGCAAATCCCTATAAATAGTTGGCATTGGTCCCTTGTTGAAATGAAGAAAAATACTCATTGTTTTGTGTTTCAAAAAAAAAGAAGAAAAGTTTTCAAAGCTCTCAATTCTAAAGTGCATTCTTGGTTTAACTTTTTTAGTGGTTTTTCAAGTTCTTTTCTTACTCTTTACAACTGAATTTTTCTCACTACACTTCTTGAGCCAAAAATCATTCCCATTCTATAAGGAGTTGTAAGAGAGAAGTTTGTGGTCTTCTTGATCACCTTGTTACTTGTAGTTCTTTGTGTTGAGATCCCTCTTGTGTAGAGGTTGGATTGGTGGGATTCGGTACTCCGGTCTTGTGTAGACCTCTTGTAATTTCCTCTGTGGATTTAGTGAAAATCCTTCACGGTGGTGAAGACGGTGTTTTCCATTATGTTCGCAAAGGGGGAAAACTTACAAAAAGAGTTTGAGGAGCTAAATTACAAGTATTCTTAAAAAGATTACAAGTAGATCTCCTCAGAGATTCTGGAGAAGTGTGCCGATAGGAGTCTGGTCAGCGCGCGATCACTTTGTCTCTTTGACGATGCGAGCGATGAGATTCCCTTCTCGCCTGGTTCGGGAATCAGAGAACAGAGGGTTGGTAGAACCCTCTTGCTGCTTCTCAAAATTGCCTTCAATAAGGAATTCCTTCTCGCCTGGTTCCGGAGATTCCTTAGAAGAAGGACGACGTTAGGGTATCAACACCCTGATTAGAGAAAGCAGTTCTCTAAAAGGTCTCTGAATTCGAGAGCGCACGGTGCGTCGTGAAGAAGCCTCTGCTTGTGGAGTCCTCTTGTGTGTGTGTCCGTATGCGTGCCTCTCCTTGTACCCCTGGTGGGCTATTTATAAGGAGAGCAAGGGTATAATCGTCCCTTGAAGATCTGGAAACAGATTGAATCGAATCTATTTGAATCTGAAAAGTAGCCTTGCTGCGAGGCTTGGATCAGCTTCTGCGAAGCTAGAATTGGCAGGTCGGTGGACTTTCTTGATCTATTTTGATCCTTTTCATATCGTTGGAGGATTTCTCTTGATCTTCTTACTCATTTTTAGAAGAGTCAAGAGATTGTGGCAATCAACTGCCAAATTTGATCTCTGATTTGATGTTAATTGGATTTGATCTGATTGGATCCGATCTCATCTGGAGATTTGATTGGTCAAAGGTTGACCATAGCAGACCAATGGCGGAGCTGCCTGCATTGAGCTCGTAGCGGAGCTAGAGGCATCTTCTGGCGAAGTCCGAAAGAAACCTTTTAGCGGAGCTGGAAGTCCTCTGCGACGAAGTTGCGAGTTAGCTTCCTGGCGAGGCTTTGGATGGCTTCGAGGCAAAATCGGGTGATACTAGCCTTTCAAGAGAGGCTATCTCTTCGGGCTCATGTGATGCTAAGTGCTAGCATCTTAGACCTGCTGAGGTCTGTTTAGAAACAATCCGGGTTCACTGTCTGCTTGCTGGATCAGTGGAGTCCAAGTTGCTTCCTTGTCCCTCGGAGATGGGTGAAAACTGGTCTTCAGCTCGTCTGTCACTTGTCTTTTGTAAATGTCAACAAGTTTAGACATTGTTCAGACCAATAAGAATCTTGTCTTTTTTAAGTGTCAACAAGACCCCCTTCAAAGTTTTCAGAAGTCTGCAATAGCTCAGACTTTGAAATACTTTGAACTGCTTTGATCGGTGGTGTGTGGAGTATGAACGTCGCCATGATGGTTGAGTTCAGCTTCGCATTAAATCCTGCTTTGGGATGTAGATTCGCCGAGGAATCATGTAGACTCGCGTCTGGGTAACTTCGCGTGCGAGTAGCCCCGCATCTAGGCTTCCGAAGATATGTTCGCTTGGGAGCGCATGTCGCTTTCCTGAGACCAACTGCCGTGGGCTGGTTACGAGGAGGATTACTCCTTTCTTCGTGCTGATCGAGGGAGATATTCTCCGATTTGCACGTTTTCAAGGGAGGATATTCCCTTTCTTCAAGGCACAATAAGTGCCTTTATGAGGGAGACGTTTCTCCCTTTGCACGGTTCCAAGGGAAACCGTCCCTGTTCTCAAGGCGCAGTAAATGCCTTAAATGCGCTCGTGTTTCCACGCTTGAGGTGGGAGTGCTCAGGCCATGGGGCCTATAAATAGGACACTTGAGGTCCTCTGAAAAGAAGTGCTTTGCCTCTCTTCTCTTCTCTTGGTTTGAAAGAGATACTCAGATCTCTGAACTAGTGGGAATGCCCACTCTGGTCATTATCCGGCCAAGGACCGGTAAGTCTTGATCGTTCAACGACTTTACCAATTTTAGAAAATTCATCTCCCTTGATTCATCTTCAGCAGCTACTTCAGGGATTAGCTTCCCTTGTTCTCTATTTAACTGATCTGCAGAGAAGGATTTTGGAATAGCTTCCCAGCGAAGCTATCATTTTTGACTTGATCAAAGGAAGATCACTGCACATTAAGTCCGCTGTACAGGCAGAACTTAGGACTTGGTATCTTCAATAGTTGAGCCAGTCTTGCCATATAGGTGAAGCTAAAACTGTGTCCCATAGGATCAGTCTGGCTTAACCGTATAGGCGAGACTAGGACTTGGCGTTAGCTGAGCCAGCCCATCAGTGTTGTGCAGGCGAGGCTTATCCTCTGCTTTACTGAAACTGGATTGCTTCGATCCAAAAGATTTGGCTTAGTTCTTTTATAGCCTCTCCTGTGCTTAGTTGCTAATCTGTTCTGATTTGCCTTGCAGTGGGCTATGTTTGTCAGTCCAGTGACTTGATGGATGGAACCATAACATTGCCTTATGCTTCCCCGGTTGAAGCTTTACTTTTAAGCAGGAGAACAATTCGGGGCGACGGGTGCGTGTCCCAGAGGCCGTTGGCAGCCTTTTATCCGAGGTGATTCGTTCTGAGGTAAGGCTGGCTGCCGCTTTTACCGGAGATGATCCGCTTCAAGATAGTGGGCGTCACCTGTGGGATCGCCGGCATCATTGCCGACTTTCAACTTTGGTGGCCTTTGGGGGCGATCCACTTCGGGATAGCGGGCATCACACCCGTTAGATCACTGGTATCACTGCCAATTCCCATTATACGTGATCTATCGTGTTGGCGGCGATAGGTTTTTATTGCCAGGCTTCAACAAAAATGGCCTGGCAAGATCTGCCATTTTTGTGGAGAATAATGACCGTGTCCTTGTTAAGCAACTGGGTGTGTTGTATGAAACACAACTTTGATGTAATATCAATGTACTCTTCCTTTTAAATCAATGAAAGTTCATCTCTTGATTATCTGATTTTTGCTTGCTTTCATTGAAAATTTGGCTATAGCGGAGCCAAACTGTATGCGGAGTTAGGGACATAGTCCCTTCTTTGAATAAACTTCGCGAAACTGGCATGTCCCGCGAACAGCGCCTTTTTAGGGGGCTAAGATAAGCCTTTCGGCGAAGTCCCTGAAGGATTGCGCGAAGCCCGCATTTTAAGCCAGGGCGAAGTTAACCCTTAGTGGAATCGAAGCAGCGCTTCTCGGGAAGGCGCTTCGGTGGCGTTTCGAATTAGTTCGAAACGGAGGCGTACGCCCTTTTCGAGGCCTCGTTTCAGGCGCTGATTGGCCTATAAAAGCCCGATCGGGCTGAACAGGAAAAGATCTCCTTTTTCAAAGAAATTTCTTGACTTTCCCTCTTCCTCTTCCTTCTTCGTTCAGAGAACTTTGAGAACTCTTGCAGCTTTTTAATGGCGCCCAAAAGACGAGCGGGGAAAGAAGTGGCGACTTCTGCAACGGAGGGTCCTCCTCCTCCTTCGGTCATCGAGCGACCAATCGCCGGTAAGAGACTTTCTCTCCTAATTAGAGACTGCGGTTTTTCTCTTTAAAGCCAGTATTTGGCTTATCAGGATGATGGACTATGATCTGTCCTCGTTAGGGAACTCGTTTCCCTGAATTTCCCTATCTTCTTTGTACAGGGAATTAAGAACTGAATAGTTCTTCTTTAGGCTTCCGTACGAAGCCATTACTTGGGCTGTCTTCGTCTTGTTTGAGGAACAGGACTCGGGTCTGTCTCTTCAGTCATGGCCACGAAGGATGACTCTTGACCATAACACCCTCTTGATGACGTCAGCCCTTAGGGCTATACCACTTCCCGCTTAAGCGAAGTTGGTACTTAGACATTTTCTGCAAAATGCAGATTTGTCTGCGAGATCAAGCTTTGTCGAGGCTGTCGCCTTATCGGCCTTGCTCACGGGGCGAGGCTATACCTTAGCGAATCTTATATCTCCATGTCCGCTTGACTATTGAACTAATCATAGTTCTTTTCCTTTTTCTTTCTTTGCAGTGCCCTACACCCCTGGTCCCTTGAATAGTCTGTTTGGGATGGCCAGTCGAGCGGATGGCAACATCAGCCTTCAATTCTATAGCCAGGCTTCTCTCTTTAGTGAGCGGAGTTCCATCGTCCGGGACACGCTTATCCATGGTGGTGACCCGCTCACCATGAGGAGTATTCTAACCACCGCTCCTCTCGAAGACATCGACCGTTGGACTTATAAAAAGCCCAATTTCATGTTCGGAGATGCCGCGTCTGATCCTGATCGCCAATTGCAGGCAGGCGAGGGACAGTGGATCTTCGAGTTGGATGGCGAGAAGTTTTATCTTCCGTCTAACAAGCGGCACTTTCCTTTGTCTTCTTTTGAGTGTGTAACTCAGGCTCGGAAGATGGCATGGGGCGTGAGCCGAAGTGTCGAGTCCGTCCTCGTCGGGAGATTGAAATCTCAGTCTCCTAGTTTTTCAAGGGCGGGCCCTCCTCATAACATAATAGGCCTATATCCTGGAAACGTGTCGCGGGAACTTCCGGTAGGAGAGAATCCGGCTGTGGCGCAAACCTTCGGCACCCATTCTGCGCAGTTGACGGGAACTATCCTGCCACTGACTTCAGGACTCCCGGTTGGGTTCATCCCCCAAAGACATGGTGGGCTGACCTGACCAACTATATCCTCGCTCACTTCGAGGAAGACTTGGAGGGGTTAAACCTCTATGAGGCCGTAAGGGCGACCTGTTACGGTATTGATATGAAGGTGGCGTGCTTCTACGCCATCCTTATATTATATTGCCCAGCTTCGGGGACTTTCTTCACCCCAGTTGGCGAGTTGGGCATGACTTTGCCCGAGATGAGGGAAATCTCTGCCCTGCCTTTCGGGTCTCTCCCGTATGAAGAGTACTTTCCATGCGAGACGGAGTTGGCTCTTCTGGAGAAGCAGGAGCCTACTTTATTTGAGACCTATCGGGAGTTAATGTGCCATTTTCACATTTGTTCTAGCATCCATGGTGGCAGCAAAGGTAGCTCGAAGAGCTTGAAGAACTGGGCGAGTTACCTACTCCCAGATATGAAGAATGCTCCTGAGGCAGCTCATTGTGGAGTTGCAGATGGCGACATTTTTGAACGGATGGAGGTATGCCTCCAAAGGGATATTGTCATGACAGAAGACGATGGTCCCTATAAGAAGGGTGATGTCCTTCGGAGCTTTCACCATCAGGCTCATCAGCCGATGTCCCGGAAGGCACTGTTGGCTGGTTTCTTAACCGTCTGGTTGAAGAAATGCGTAGTGCCATCCTCCTCGGGTGACATCGTCCACCCGAATGTTTTGCTGCCTGCCGTTCGCTTGGTCCATGGCCACCGTCTGGGTCTCCTTCCAGCCATGGTGTGCTGTATTCAAAGAAGCCTTCGCGCATTAACGGAGGCTTTCTGCAGGCCACCGGCGACGAGGCGTAGGAAGAGTGCCATCCTGCCTTGTGATGGACCTAATCCTAGGGTGGGCCTGCCATACACTTACTTAATGGCGTGGTTTGCCTTGCACTGCCCTTCTTTGATTGAAGCTGGAGAGGACCCTCCGCAAGGTGTTCGAATGGCTCTTCTCCGCCGATTCGAAGGATGTTCTTGGCTGAAGACCTACGTGGCCGAGGCCCGCAAGTTAGTGTGTCGTCATGACGCTTACAACTTATTCCGCTGTTTTCCTCGCATTCGGGGCGCAGGGTACGACGAGGAATTCCGAGATGCGGAGTCAGGACGATCTCCCATGAGTCGGGGGGTTTTTGAGTGGCTGGTCAGCATCCGGCCCTCACATTTATTGTATAGAAGCGGGATGTCTGCTATTTAGAACCTTACATTCCAAGCCGGTTTGCTCGACAGTTCGGGTACGACCAGCTGTATGTGGGCAACCCCAATCTCGATTTAGCCTTCATGGGGAGTCTCATCGATGGGGCCCGTGCCTAGCGATTCTTTACTGCGGGCGGCACTGGGGCGTGGTTGCGCACGGCCGTTGAAGGATCCCAACCTTCTGACGACCCTGTGCTTTTGCCAGTGGTATGCGGCTTCCAACTCCACACCTCCTGGGTTCAATGCCAACCGTTCGGGTGTGAAGTTAATCTCTCATTGACTGAAGCGAAAGGCTTCTGAGAGAAAGGAAGGCAAAAGGGTTTGTGTCCCTGGCTTGGAGGAGTTCATCGCTGTAGATGATAGCGGGGCTTCTGATGCAGGGAGTCCTCGCTTCGAGGCGGGGATGGGAGCTGATACTCATGCGGCTGGCTCTGGTGTGGTGGGGACATCTTCCCCACGACGTGCGGGAGAAGTGGAAGAAGAGGATTCTGACGTCCACTTCGAGAGGAAGCGTGGAAGTGAATCCCGCAGGAGGTCGTTGGCGAAGAAGCCCCGTCGCCAGGCTCCTACAATTGTGGCGGAGGAACGTCCCTCTCCAGTGATTCCTCTTGCTGCCCCATTAGCGGCTGAACCGTCGGTCGCTGCACCGACTAGCGGTGAATTTGCTCCGGGTCTGGGTAAGGTTAACCCCATCCATATAATACGCCTTTGGTGTATCCCAAATAACTCATTATTTGCTTCTTGTTGCAGGAGCTGAGGCGGTTGGGGAGCAAGGGGAACATTATGATCCCCTATTCGCTTATGGGACTGCTGTTGGTTCCTTTACTCACGCGGAGGAGTCCAGAGGTGATGCAGCCGACATTGGCCCCTCGGGTGCTGGGACTTCTAAAGGAAGTCCTGAGGCATCGAGCTCTATTGGGTGGTCCACAGGATACTCGGCAAGCGAAAGTGAACCGGCTATTCGTGCTGATTCTGGCAAAAATTTTCCAATGGAGCCCCTGGAGACTGATGCGGCTGACGAGATGTTCGAGGCAACATCATCCTTTGATATTGTCCTAACCTCTTTGCTTCTTTTGCATGTAGTGTTTCCGACTGACCGCAGTCTTGTTACAGGTGTTCGGCCTCAAGATGCATCAGCTTCAAGAGAGCCGGGAGATCCCCCCGAAGAGCCAAGGGGTGACACGAGCGCTTCGACCGCGGCGGATGCTGCTATGTTGGACGCGCTGTATGGCGACCTGCCTTCTTATCGGCCCAAATCAGCCGAAAGGTCAGAAGTTGCGGAGGCGGCAGTCCCGGGGGTGTCCTCACTCCCAACTGTATCAACGAGTGAGGTGCCGACAATTTTGCCAAGTGCGAAGCTGAGGGTGATCACAAGCCCTACTTCTCCAACCCTGGTGGTCGAGTCTGCTGCTCAGGAGGTGGTTGCTAGTCCTTCTTCCGCGGTGGCTGGCGTTCTGGTCTCGATGAGGACTCCGCCGAGATCGCCCTCGGCTTGTCCGGCTGCTGTCAGTGCCCCCGCTGCTTCTTTTGCGACGGCGTCGACCAGGCTGGTGGACTATTCCGAGGTTGCCTCTTTACCGGAAGTGGCTGAGGTCGAGAACGATTACATCGGTGACCTGGTCAATAACTTTTATAAAGGCTTAGGGCGAACTATCGACCTGGTTCTGAAGGGCTCAACTATGCCATTCTCAAGGTTAAAGGGGGTCCTCTCCCGTGATATTGAGAGTATTCAGGACTTTGAGGGGTATCACCAGGCCACTGCTTTGGAGCTTCTGGTGGATGAATTTGAGAAGGATGCGGAGGAATGGCGCCGCCTCCACCGTTCGGACCCCGAGTCTTTAGTTGATGACCGGCTCGCGCTTCTCATTGCTCAAAAGCACGAGACCCGGCTTGCCGCTCAAGAGGCTGCTAAGGCTATCTCTTCTGACTTGGAATCCTTGGAGAAAAGGCAAGCGGAGGTTGGAAGTGCAATTGACGTCTCCACTAGTGCTCTTCTCGGCGCTGAGGATAAGATTGCGAAGGCTGAGGAGATGATCAGGAAAGTAAATCTCCTCTTATCCAAGGCCATACCGGTGCGTCTTGAGGAAACTGCACGGCTTGAACAACTTAAAGCTCAGAGTGAAGAGCTTGCGCGGCAGGAGTTGTCACAGAAGGCAACTTTGGCGGAGGCCGAAGCTCGTCTGGCTCAGGCGGAAGATTTCGATGAGGCTGAGCTGAGGTCACAAGCGCTTGCCCAGGCTGCTGATGACAGGAAGACGAGGCTAAACACCCTCGGAGAGCGGCTTAGATCGTACAGTGCGCGCTTGTAGCTCCATGTACTTTACCCTCTTGAAATGAATGAAAATTCTTTCTTCTTTTGTGGAATCTTCAATCTTGTTCTTCTTTTTGAATTGCAATTCCGAATTGTAGTGCAATTTCTTGAGAACATAGTTCTTGTTGGGTTGGATAATGAGACTTGGCTATCTGTCAGTTCAGAGGTCGCGATGACATAACTGGTTGAGACGTCACCAAGCTTCAAAAATTGGTGATACTCGTCTTTTGTAAATGTCAACGAGTATCGAGACCTGTCTTTTGTAAATGTCAACAGGGCTCGAAATTGAGACTTAGCTGTCTGCTGGTTCAGAGGTCGCAATGACATAACCGGATGAGACGCCACCAAGCTCCAAAAATTGGTGATATTCGTCTTTTATAAATGTCAACGAGTATCGAGACCTGTCTTTTGTAGATGTCAACAGGGCTCAGAATTGAGACTCGGCTGTCTGCTGGTTCAGAGGTCGCAATGACATAACCGGATGAGACGCCACCAAGCTTCAAAAATTGGTGATACTCGTCTTTTGTAAATGTCAACGAGTATCGAGACCTGTCTTTTGTAGATGTCAACAGGGCTCGGAATTGAGACTTAGCTGTCTGCTGGTTCAGAGGTCGCAATGACATAACCGGATGAGACGCCACCAAGCTTTAAAAATTGGTGATACTCGTCTTTTATAAATGTCAACGAGTATCGAGACCTGTCTTTTGTAAATGTCAACAGGGCTCGGAGTTGAGACTTAGCTGTCTGCTGGTTCAGAGGTCGCAATGACATAACCGGATGAGACGCCACCAAGCTCCAAAAATTGGTGATACTCGTCTTTTGTAAATGTCAACGAGTATCGAGACCTGTCTTTTGTAAATGTCAACAGGGCTCGAAATTGAGACTTGGCTGTCTACTGGTTCAGAGGTCGCAATGACATAACCGGATGAGACGACACCGAGCTCAAGGTTGGTGATACTCATCTTTTGTAAATGTCAATAAGTATCGAGTTTGTAGTGGAATTTGGGAGAAAGTCTCGTCTTCACAGGGAGAAACGAGGGAATCACTGTCATAGGTTTAATGTTAACGTAACAGCGAAATGTATTTGTGGTCTTACCATTCTATGGATGAGAATTGGTAAGTGATTTTGGAGGTCTCATTCTCACGGGGAGAACGAGGGAATTGCTGTCATAGGTTTTAATGTTAACGTAACAGCGAAATGTGTATGTGGTCTTACCATTCTATGGATGAGAATTGGTAAGTGATTTTGGAGGTCTCGTCTTCACGGGGAGAAACGAGGGAATCAAACGGGAACAGGTCCCTTAGGATTTTTAGCAAACCCCAGCTGTCAACGGTTTGATATGCCTTTACCAACTACCGTTTGAGTCAGGCTAGCCATGCTATTCCCCTCAGCATGATGAGTTATCGATGACTTATGTTGGGCTTAAAGGCCAACATTTTTCTCTATCCTTAATCGTTAAAGGATATTGGATTATCAGGTTAATGCCTGCATAACCCTGATTCTCCTTTAGGATAACCGGTGCACGGCCAGGTTCCTGTTGGTTTATGGATGTATGATCTCACTTGGAGGAAGAGAAAGGCTCTCTTTGTGTGTACTTTGCACACGAAGGTCTTGATCAGAGGTGTAGTGTTAACTTGATCATGAGAAGGATCCTTGATTAAGGATAATACTTCTTTAAGAACTTGCCATTGATCGGCATCATGTGTAGGTCGCCCTCTGCAGTCGTGAGGTGGTATGCTCCGTTTGAATAGACTGTTTCTATCACAAACGGTCCTTCCCATTTAGGCTGAAATTTGCCTTTGGTCTTGTGCGTTATAACCATCGGTCGTCTGACGGCTAAGACCAGGTCTCCTGTCTGGAAGATTCTCTGCTTGACCTTCTTATTGAAGGCTTTTGACATTCGAGCCTGATACAGCTCAATATGCTGCTGAGCTTGTAGCCGCTTCTCATCTAAGGCTTCGAGCTCTTGAAGACGCAATCGATCATTGTCTTCTGATGTGATTTTAGTGGTCAGAGCTACTCGCAATGACGGCATCTGAATTTCCAATGGGACGACTGCTTCGCACCCATATACCAGGGAAAAAGGCGTATT